>OZ019966.1:1075601-1675601 GCA_963970385.1 Theonella swinhoei
CCACTGCATAGAGAGTCAGGACATCACATTACATGTATAACTATACACTGAATTGTCCTAATTAGAGGGTATCCTGATTATTGAGGTGACCTGATGGGGGAGAGGGGGGGGGGGTATAGAATGCAGTGGTTCATACCTCTCAAAACTTGCCTGCTCACTTTGTGAAGCCAGTAAGTCAACAGTATCCCACCAACTCTTACTAGTGAGCAGAATTTCTGCACATGCAATGGCCTCTTCATACTCGGCCTTTGTTTCTCCCAGAGCTTCTCTACGAAACTGAGACATTAAGTCAACTCCGTAGAGCTGGCACTCCCTCTCCTCTTGCTGCCACAGAGACACCACAAACTGGAGAAGGAATTTGTGGCAGGTGAGTTTCTCCCTGTGAGTCTCAGTGAACTGCTTCTGGAGTTGGCGTCTCTCCGGTGCCTTGATCCCAAAGAACGTGAATTGGTTCCTCACGTATTTGTGCATGCTTGCTGCATAGGATGGGTTGGCGTGGGGAGAGCAGAGATTTCTGAATTCACGTGATAGCTGCATTGCCTCGCAATCTTCTTGGATGTTGGACAGTAAATCAGAAGCCGAATCTAGCGCGATTACAGTCACTGGGGGACTTGTGGCCTTGTCATCAGCAGTGGTCGTTGAAGTGGAGACAGATGGTGCAGGTTTCGTTCTGCTCCTACGTATGGTCGTTAACTTTCCTCTCTTACGCCTAGTTTTTGGCATTGCAGTACATGGAGAGCGCTATTTAGAGTTACGAGTCTATATTTACGCATGCGCATTTAATTAAAAGCGTGGGATGAACATTTAGCACACTTATAATAACTCTGACTCCTAAATCCTCTTTGTTCCACACTCACAACAGTATTTGGCCTGAGGAACAGGATATTTGGATCCACATTCGTAACAAAACTTTCCCATCTTCATTCCATGTTCATTGAGGGGCACTCTCTTCATACTTGACCCACTGCTGACGTGAGGTCCACTTTCTCCTCCTGAACTAAAATGGACATCATTTCTTAGCATGTCATCTTGCGAGAGAGGTGACTCCTCACGTACCCTTATCATCCTGTGACAAGAGCAAACACAAGTTCTTATCTGTGAAATGTGCCAAGCATAATCTATTGTGACCTAATGTGAATCAGTAGATAAGGGAGATCTTGGTGGTCTGAGGCACTCCAGGCCTATAGGCACTAGAGCAAAAGTAGCGAAGCACAGTACGCATCTCAGAGACGCACCTTTTAAGCACCCCTGAGTATGGCCTTTTGTGCAAAATGCCTAAACCCAACTAACCTACATTGCAGACCAATCTTACCGTCTTGATTTCCCTTTTGGTTTAACAGGAGCTAGCCGTGGAGGCTCTCCATCACCAAGGGAAGACGAAGAGGAGAAGTGGCTATTACCATCATTGTCAGCGTTCCCTCTAATCTGTCGTACTGGACCAACCCTAGCTCCACTGCCTCTGTCATCATATCCATTGCTGAGCTGATTACTACCATAGCTTGCTGCGACAGGTTGTGGTGTTTTGAGTAAAGACCTCTTGTGTCTTCTTTCTTTTTCATCTGAGAATACTCCTCCCCTCCCTCCTTCCCGGTTGGTTTGTCTTGCTGCTCCTGGTTCAGACACAGTGCCAGGCAATTCTCTGGCTGGGGTAGCAGAGGTACGAGGAACCATTCTTCCTTCTGAAAAAGATTTAGGAACGATGGCTGCTTTTCCGCGACGACTTTCTATTTTCCCAGTGGGATTTGAGGATTGGGCGTATGTGTAGTTTGGTCTTTCAGGGCTATTCTCATCGAGGGTGTACGTTCCCCTGAAGTTTGAGTTTCTAGCGACAATATGGTAGCCTGGTGGTTTGGCTAGGGGAGGCTTACAGTCTTGTTGATTAGAACTGTTCTTCTTCTTTAACGATGGTGGCTTGTACTGCATTAGGCACATATAATATTTAAATACTACTGCTAGAACACATGCACATACAGTTACTGAAGAGCATTGGACATTTACATTATTCAAGCAACATTATAAAAATACACACATTATACACACAAAAAAATATTTAAGCACTATTGTATATATGCACTACTTATATACATGTACCTGTGTTCTTTTGTTGAGTTTTTCCATGGCTTTGTTGCCTTGTAGTTTCCTCTCGATGCGGCTATGTTTATCCTTGCAGAACGGAATGTGTCTCTCAGCGGAATACTGCTCAAATCTACGTTCACAGTAGGGGCATTGGACGTAGTCAGGGTTGGGTTGGGAGGGTCGTGGAGGAGGTATACTGGCCCCTGTAGAAAGTGCACCCATTTAGTTAGCATGCATACATACCCCTATCTATTAGTCATACTCCATACATTTGTTCATACAATGGAATAAGTGCAATGAGGATTAAGGGGTGTGCATGTAGCTACCTCTAGTTTCAGCTTCAGTATATTCTCGAGCAGATCTGATGGAGTTGATGAAATCTTCATGTTTCCGACGCCAGTTCTTTTTCTTTTCTGCTGCTTTCTGCATACAAAACACAGTATAGTTGCCAATCTTATGCATACATTGTATGCACTAGTGTCTAAATTATTGCAGCATACAGTAACATGCCCATTAGGTTCATACTACTCACAAGTTCTGCTGTGGATGGTTTCTTAGACTTCAGGTAAGGCCTACTGGCGAGGAATGACTGGAGGTCTGTTCCTTCCATCCTCTTCTTGGCCGTGTCAAACACTGGACGCTTCTTAGACAGCTGTTGGTTCTTTGCACATACTCGCTCGTGTCGAGCCTGTGCATAGTAAGTCGGTAGACAGTCAGAAATGATTTTATGTGTTACATGTACCTACGTGCAAAATAAATGCCCCATCGACTCACCAAAACCTCTGGGTTGAATGTACGTCCACATATAGAGCATGGAGTGTGATCTACAGGCTCTGGGATGCCGTTCTGAAGTACTTCCATGATGTAACCCGTCAGTTGTCAGCTAACGTCAGTTTTGAACCTGGCAACAAAACAAAACCTATAGCAACGACCTTTGACCCAATTGGAGCGCGCGCTCGTTGCGCGGGAATTTTGATTGATTTGCGAGCTTCGTGGTATGGTTTCTCCAGCTGCTCCGCCTGGAGAATCATGTCGACAGTTGAAAATGAAAATATAAGGACAGAGCCTTCTACAAAGCTAGATGAAGACAGGTGAACTTCAGACCAGAGAGTCATAATAGCATATTATATTGGCAATTCATGTACATGACATGACGGTATATACATCCACAGAAATGCTCAAACTGGTCCATGCATTGACGCAGATGCAGTTTCAAATTCAGAAAAAATACCTGAAAAAGGTTTTGTTTAAGTGTGTCCATTACATATACACCTCTCTGTGACCTATAACCTTTGCTAGAAGGGGTATAGTGTATCTCTGTCTCTAGGAACTGAAGTTGCCATAATAAAGGATAATGAGTGTCAGATTGAGGCGGAGACTAAGGCTAGTGGTGCAGCTAGTGACACGGGCAGTCACTCTCCGGCCAGCTCTCACCACAGTACACACAGCAGTGGAATCAGTGTATTTGCTCATTCTAGAACCTCAGCTAACACTCCAATTAGAGACAGACATGGAAAGAACAGTGACTCTGGTAAGCACTCTGTATATGTATATATATGTTCATGTAAAAGTTGACATGCCATTCCCATTCATTCATTATAGCGTGCAATCTCTGTCTTAGTGAGCATAGTATATGTATATCTGCATGTCAGTTGTACTGCAGTACCTCAAATGCATACAGTCTACTGTTAGAGTCTGAATGGAGTATGTTGTCAATGTTTCAGGTGGCAGCAGTGTGGAGAGTGGGGTAGGAGGTATTACCACTACCCCACTTGGTCTGGTTGAGTTTGACGTACTCCGATTCAGAAACAGCTTCTTACAGGTGTGTTTTACAATGTCATCCATGTCTGTACATGATGTATATGTACAATCAGTGCTCTTTTTTGATCCTACATCTATGTAGACAGTTGAAGAGCTGAAAATGAGAAGGGTGAGCACCTCTTATCACTTAATGTATATACATTGCATGCATAACGTGTGTGTGTGTGTGTGTGTGTGTGTGTGTGTGTGTGTGTGTGTGTGTGTGTGTGTGTGTGTGTGTGTGTGTGTGTGTGTGTGTGTGTGTGTGTGTGTGAGGAAGAGTTTTGAAATATTGCTATATACAACAATGTATGTTAGGTACACAATTAAGAGTACATACATGTTAATGTGCATGTATATACTGGTGGTTGTATACAGGATGTTGACGTGAAGAAGGAGAACAGAATCAAAGATCTCATTGAAGGGAAACACCAACTACAACAGAAATGTGTACGTTAAAATTTGTCACGATCATCATATACACATTAATTATGTACAACTCAGTAGCTACTGTACGTGTTATCTCCTCCAGAGAAAAGTATACATGTAGATCTTTAACCCACCATTTCCAGTTCTCAAGGCTGGGCATTCAGTGTCCTACTCTTATATATGTGATGTTTGTATGAAGTGGGTTAATGGGTGGGTTTTTTCTATAAAATTCCTATTTGGCTAGTGTGCTATGCACATGGTTTTCATGTATATTATCTCAAACTTGTTAGGATGATGTAGAGCAATCACATGCAGAACATCTAGAGCAGTGTTCACGCCAAGAGCAAGAGATCAGGAAACATTTCACCAATCAAATCAGGCAATTTGAAGAAGACAAGGCAAGATATTTAGTCATCATGTTCCCTCTGCACGTGATTATTTACAGTATTGTTCCAGGCTCGACAAGCATGCATAGAGGAGAGCAGACTGAAGGAGGTGAAAGCACTCAAGGACGAGATCAGAGCCTTGCAAGTAAGGACCTATTACCATAGAACCTGAACCAATAGACTCCCTCTACAATCATAACTCCTACAATACAATGTCCTAATTTATTGTGAGGTGTCCTATATTTTGGACAGTTAATACACTATTTGTATTATGAATTTTAACCTACATGTACATGTACATATATCTATTGTAGCTGGCCAAGTATAATGTAGAAAAGAAAGTTGAAGAGCAGGTAAGTGTGACACAGCATAAAAATGCATGTGTGGTGGCATCTAGCTATCTCCACCATATATACACCTTGTAGGAGAGACAGTTGCAGGTTCAGACTCTCTCACGAGAGAGTATTTTGAATGAGATGAGTGGTGTGGAGAGCAAGTATCAGTCAGTTATGATTCAGGTGGCTAGCACTGCAGACCAGATGAGCCAACTTGAAGCTAACGGTAAGCTACCTGTATTCAGCTAACTGGATAGGCAGAATAGCAGTCCATGCAGTTAGTGATTTTGGAACTAAGTCCATATTGAATGTACATGTATGTCACACAGAGTCAAGCAGACAATTTACAAGTGCATGCTATTGATAGATTACACAAATGAAAAGTTGTGACAACTTTGTACACTGCCTTGTCACAAGGTTGTGACAAGCTTGTTACAACCACTAGTCATAGAGTACCTCTATTAATCATGGCCAAATTGACTTTACACCTCCAGTTAAGCAAGCAATTGAGTTGAACAGAAAGCTCCAGTATGTCAATGACCATCAGAATTGTCTCCTCGCTGGTTACAAGACTGAGCTGGAGACATGCAGACAACAGCTTGTGGAGGCCAGAGTATCGCTTGCTGATGCCCTTGCAGAGAGGGGGGAGAGAGACGAGCAGACTGGCAGGAAAACCACAACCACTGAGCAGGAACTGAAGATGGTACTATATATTTATACACAGTAAAACAATATTTCAAAACTCTTCCTCACACACACACACACACACACACACACACACACACACACACACACACACACACACACACACACACACACACACACACACACACACACACACACACACACACACACACACACACACACACACATGCACAAAAAGCATACAGAATTGAATAAGCAGCTGCAGGTACAGTTGTTTGGATTGAGGGAGGAACACCAGACTGTCCTCGGCCACCTTAAAGAAGCACACTCACTGCTTGAGAAACATGTGGAGACAAGCAATAAAGCACAGGAAGGGGAGGTACGCTATGCAGACAGACTACCAGCTCTATTGTATTTATCATCAATGAATAATTACAGGGACCTCCTTTTCAATGAAAATGTTATTAGTGTCTTCAGTATCTATATACATGCATTATGTGTACACAGCGTACGTTGAGAGAAGAGGCAGAAAAGCTCCAAAAGAGAAATGAAGGATTGGAAGTGGATCTGCAGGCACTGAAGGAGCAGCTTACGTCACAGAAACAGGATTGGTCTACTGACAGAGAACAATGGGAAACTAAGGTCTGCATGCTTGTGGCTATACATTATTTTCAATGAGGAGTTATATAACTGCACATATATATGCACATGCAGACAGCTGAAATTGAGCAGAGATTGAAGAGTCTTCAGGGAGACTATTCTAGCTTACAGGATGCACATGATCAACTAGAGACAAAGGGGGCAGCATGCGAATTGGAGCTGAAATCAGAGATTGCAAAATTGGAACAGCAGAAGAAGGAAACAGACGGAGAGGGGACAAGACAGAGGATTGCTGAATTGGAAGAGGCTCTGAAAGAATCAGAAAAACACATTCAAGAGAAGAATGTGCTCTTGGAGGTATATGTATAGGCTGAGCTGTAAATATAGGCTAAGTTAATTCCCATTTCAATACAATTCTTTATTCATAGGATAAGGCAGTACAAACAGTGTCTACTGCATGTCAAGAGAGCTCTCCACTGAAATCTACTCCACAGTGTAACCTTACCACTAGACCAGAGTCAGAGGAAGCTACCCCACCCACAACCAGAGTATCTACCACTCAACAGAGTCCTCTGTCTATTACTTCAACTACTACCAACACAGCCATTTCAAATCATAATGTTGACAGTGGCAGTATTCAGATGGGTGTCATTGACTGTAGGCCAGTGGAAGAGTGCAGTAGAGGGGGTGGAACTACTGGCATACCTAGCCCTCCACAATCACCACTACTATCTCCAGAAGTCATTTCAGAGTCTACTACTACCTCACCTGAAGATAAAGCAGCATCACCTGCAGATGAAGCAGTAGGCTGTATATTGTACCACCCAAGGCAGCTATTTTTTCTTTGAAAATAACTTCTTTGGGCGAGTTGTGTTGTGCTGTGTTGCTTTGTCTTTCTGTTGTGTTGTGTTGCCTTGTCTTGTCTTTCTAAGCATTTCATGGATGATTAAAATCATGAGTATGCACATGTATGATGTACAATTAATGTCTTTCCTATTACAGCAACAGTTCAAATCAACATTGATACTAGCATCACCTCGACTCCATCTGGAGAGAATCCAGCTACCATTGAATAGAGGTACTGTAAGAGTACACATGTGTATTGTCCATATATCAGTCTAGTCCTAGGTTTGATCGATATTTAATATTCGATATAGAAAATGGAAGCAGCAGTGACCTCACATCTGAGCCAGTGTCAGGGCAGCTGTGTGCTCTAGCAACAGAGGAGAGCAGCAGCCGAGAGACATCTGCTCCAGCTTCCAGTTCAAAAGATGCTTCACCACTCAAGAGAAAGTTGAATGAACGACAGCAAGTTCCTACTATGAGTGAAGAAGATGTACCTGCCAAGAAACCAAAACTTCCCACCATTTCCAAAGATGTGCTGCCAACTTCTAAAGCATCACGACTTGGTATTACATCAGCAAATCCTCCTTGGAACTCTCAGTCACAACCTGAAGAAAACATAGCAGAAAAATCCTCATTTCAACCTCTCTCACAACCTACTTCTTACAATGACAGAATGTACCAAGAAGACAATCAAATTCTGTCCCAGCCGAGTGACTCTATGTCCAAGAGAGGTAACATCCCTTGGAGAATTAATCTCCCAAAGTCTTTCTATGCAACCAAAAAAACACACACACCTAAAGCCAATAGCATTACTCCAGAAAAGTCAGTGGATATTAAGAGTTCAGAACCAGAAGTATCCACACATGTATTAACATTGGACTGTAAGAAGAGCTCAAAAAGTGCTTGTAGTAAAGTTCATTCAGCATTCCCTCAACATTTACCAATACATTACAAGCTTCCTTGGAGCTTCTCTGAGCCTCAGTATAAGACCGTTTCAACTGCTGAGAAAATGACTAATTCCACAACAACAAAGAGTGCAGTAGTTAGCACTGCACCACCATCAACGCCAGCCAAGAGTAAAATTCCAAACATTTTACCTTCTACCACAAATACTGAATTACCTTCCAACACACCATGCAAAAGTCCACCTTGTATGTGCTCTCCAGAACACAGTAGGAGTGAATTAGCAAACCACATGGGGCCTTCTGCAGACCAATCAGTGCCTAATTCACCCAGGGGCAGCAGTAATTTTGCCATTGTGTTCTCCGAGGGTGAAGATGAAGGGGACGAGGGAGAAAGCAAGGAGCTACTCAGCTCACAGATGATAAGACAGATTAAGAAGGTGAATACCTTCCTGAAGAATGACAGACTAAGGAGAACAAAAGTTGCCAAACTGTGATATTGTAAAGACCATTATTATAATAATTATGTAAGCCATTTCTGTGCATATATATGATTATATAATAAATTATTGTTCTTTGGCAATTATGCAAAACTATATATTATGTTATATACACACTCATGATATAATGTGTTATTTTAATTAAGTAGAGTTTTGCATTCGTAAAGGAGGTCTTGGAAGCCTGTTCAATTCATCAATAACTTGAGCAGTGGTTGGGCGGGTGGTGGGACTGGTCTGAGTACATCGTACTATCAAGTCATGTATGGGACTCCATTTGTCACCTACTGCTTGCAGCATACTTTGATAACGATTCGCAGCTGGCATTTCAGCAGCAATCACTTCACAGAGCAAGACACCGTAACTGTAGATGTCTAACTTTGTAGTCTGTGCCTGATTTGAGTGAGGAAACATTTCTGGAGCCGAGTAAATTATGGCCCCCTCCCCTGGGGTTTGGGCAATGTCCGCTATGTTTGCTGAACCAAAGTCAGATATCTTTGCTAGCCAACACCCATTTGGTAGACGTTTTAGTAGGACGTTTGGAGCACTGATGTCTCTGTGTATGATAGGTGGATTATGGGTGTGTAGACAGTGGAGACCATAGACTACATCAAGGAATATTGAATGAAGTAGGTACTTTCCAAAGGGCTTGTTCTCAGCTCGACATCGCATGTACTCCCTACGTAAGTTAGTATCCAGTAGCTCAGTAATCAGAAGAGGGCGCTCCTGTAATTGGTGAGCAGCAGCATCCACTACAGCTCCGATGAAATGAACGAGGTTTGGATGGCGTAGCTGTGCCACAATGCCAATTTCACGGACGAGACGAGGAACAATGTTTGGATAGTCGTTCAATAGCTCATCATGAGGCCATTTCACTGCAACTGGACACCCATGATATTTTCCCTTTGCAACAGTTGCCCATGCTCCCCTGTCAATCACATCCTCTATTTGAATCTCATCACGAGGTATATCAACTTCTGTACAGAGAGACTCGGACTGACTGGCTACAGGAGTTGTGGGCTGTGGTAGTTGCTGTATCTGTGCCGGTGAAGAGAGAGATCGTTCGAGTGTAGCATGTTGTCTCTGACGTCTTTCCCTTGAAAGTTGCCTATCTAAGCCAGCCTTTTCCTCTTGCAGTCGATTCACACTCAGTTGTAGTGTACCTATCTCTTCCTGATACTCATCAAGACGTTGACTGAGTCTCTCTCTTTCACTACTAAGTCTCTCCTTTTCACTGCGTATTCTAAATAGAGCTCGTTCGTGAACCTGCCTCAGTTCATGAACTTCAGCTACTGGGATAAGCGTACGTAATTCTGCTTTTTCAATGGTGCTCAGAATATCATCTGCGGTTGGTCGATAATGTGGTTGGTTGTTCAAACACTCCATCACAGTAGTTTTCAGAGGATGTTCATCGTCTAACATGTCAAGGTATTGCCTTCGTCGTTCAACCTCGGTAATAAAAGCTGTTGATGGATGGGGTGAAGGACACTCCTGTATTAGAGTATGTAGTATCAAAACTCCAAGTGAAAAGATGTCAACGCTAGAGGCAATTGCATCGTATGTTATTAACCCACTGAACGCTTCAGGTGGATATGTAGCCAGAGTCAATTCACTCGTATGTTCTCTGCTCTCACTGTCGGCCATTACTTGATGTGGCCTTCTACACTCAACTGCGGCTGCTCCAAACCCACCAATCTTTGCCAACACTGGTATGTAGGGTTGCTGAAATGTCAGGAAAACCTTTCGAGTAGACAATGTCCAGTGGACTATGTCTTTGGCATGCATGTACGACAGACCCCTTGCAACGTCCAGCAACACTGCATGCTGCATGGGCTCGTCTATCCCGCCACAACCTTTCTTTTTTGCAATGTAGTCGTCGAGATTTCCGCCTTCCATGAATTCCATTACTAGCGTGTGTTTAGGGGGGTCTACTGATTCGTCGACGCTCAAACCGATTGCCATCACTATGCTTGGGTGGGAAAGCTGTCGCAGTAGTCTGCATTCGTCTCGCAGTCCTCGTTCTAGGGATAGGATCCATTCGGGGTTGCTCCTAGCGCGCACGCTAATCCGAAGCTTCTTTCCAGCATACATCTTTCCATCTACAATCACTTTTGTGATCGTTGTGTTCTCACCACGAGCGATCTTTCTTTCCGTGCTCGTGGGATCGACGTACACTCTAGGTACTTCAGACTCGCGAGGAATCTCCTCTTCGCCTTCCATGTCCTGTCTCCTCCAACTAAAATGAAGGAGGTGGGGCTCAAATTGTCATGACGTCACCACGCGTCGCCCACTCACACGCCATACTCACTACGTCATTAAACAGGTCAAGGACAAAATGTCGTCACCGGCCACGCCGTCCACCACTACCAGCGGTGCCCAGACTCTCAATACTCCAGCTACGTCTACGCGACGATCATCTGTTCCGCAAGCTGTCGGTACACCTTCTGGGGCTCCGCCTTCCAAGCGACGCCGCGGCACAGAGCCAATAACCAAAGCCGGGATAGGGTACAATGTGGGGTTCATCGGATCTGGGAACATGGCTCGCGCGCTAGTCGAGGGCATGCTCGCATCTGGTACGGAAGCTGTAAAACTTACATTCAATAAACGTTGAGCTTGTAGAATATACTTATTTGACGTCATATGAATGACGTCACAACTGTGTTCTGTAGGTCAAGTCCTTTCTAGTACCATCATGGCATCAGCAACAAAGGAACAGTCAGAGAATCTCAAAAAAATGAAGGTGTCCCTCTTAGCTAGTACACTTTTGCATTTTTATTTACTTTCTTATTTGCATAAAACTTGATAGTCGGAATACTATCTGAATCCCAAGACATGTATTCACATTTCCATCATTATGCTTATGCACCATCTTTACATGACCAATAGCTACAATATGAGTATGCCTTTCCATCCATTATTCCTGTGCTGCACATGCGCATATAGGCAGTATTAACCATGATTCTACAGCATGTGAGAAGTGTGACTATTACACAACTAGTGAACATTCTGCCTTTAAAACAGGGTATATATTTTGATAGAAATTATACTCCCTTCAGGCACTAGGAGTGACTACTACCACTCACAACAGAGATGTCATCCTCAATTCTGACATCATTGTGCTAGCCATCAAGCCATGTCAGGTCCTGGCCATCATGTCTGAAATTCAGTCCATGTTCTCTGACTTCCAGTCCCGTGCCCAGCCCCATATTTCCAGTCCAAAGAGCTGGAGGCCTCTCATTGTCTCTGTTGCTTCCTCTATCCCTATTGCTGATATTGAGCAGAAGGTATACAATACTACCAATCACCCCAAGAAATGCCAAGGCAAAGCAGCACAACAGAAAGACAAACCAACACAATACAACCCTGCCTGAAGCAGCCATTTTAATAAAAATTGGTTGCCTTGGGTAGGATTCGAACCAACAACACTTGCATTCTAGGCCATGTTCTTACAAATTACTGAGGTAGCTCAGCTTGCTGGTGGGATCATTTCACACATACAAATCGAGGGAAGGCATCTCAACTTGATAAACAGTAGAACTCAAGCTAGCATATAATATGCACTTTATGTGGATAACTGCATGCATTAGCAAAATATATAAGCCATCACCTACAGAGTAGTGGAATTTCACAATTTAAACATTTTTCTTCCATTACCTTGTGTTTAGACGGAGATCTCATGGAGCATGGGTGTGTCGTCTGTGTGTGGCCACCTACCAGTCATCAGGAGTCTCCCCACAGTGGCTTGTAGTGTACGTGCTGGAATTACTGCTTATTGCAGGGGCAAGTTCTGCAATGAGGCAGATGTGAAGCCGTTTATCACTTTGTTTTCGCTGTGTGGTCACGTGGAGGAGGTCCCAGAGAAATATCTAGATGCCATCACCTCCGTCAGTGGCAGTGGATTAGCCTTTGTGAGTTTAGTGTATTCACTACATGTAGGGGTCCATACAGAGGGGGTGGAATATCCTTGGGTCCCCTAGCCCCCCCAAACTTAAAATTCTGTACGAAACCCTGAATGCATTTTGTTTTGGTAGTATATAGCTGTTTTGAGTAGCTAAGTAGGTATATGCATGTAGATAAAATAGCCTTTTAACTGGAGTCTCTGTATGTATCTAATAGGCTGCGATAGGCCTTGAGGGAATGGCTGATGGTGCAGTGCTATCTGGTATACCCAGACAGATGGCACTGAAATTCTCAGCACATTCTATGATGGTAAGTGGACGTATATATGTACATGTACTTTATGCTGCAATGGTCTTCTTACTGCATACCAGAGTGCTGCTAGATTGGTGTTGGAGAAAGGACAAAATCCTGCTGAGGTAAGTGTATAGACTAAGAGCAAATATTTTTGTGAATAAGTGAAAAATCCTATCTAAAGTGGACTCTGAGGTATCCTGATTCAGTTTTGGCATTATCCTCACTTCAGAGGAAATTGTGATTTGAAGGGTTGTATGTAGTAGCTGTGTGACTGTTTCTCTGATGGGAACACTCTAGATTAAGGACAGTGTGTGTGGACCTGGCGGTGCCACCATGTATGGGATACAAAAGATGGAGGCCAAGGGTTTACGTGGGGCATACATGGATGCCGTGTTAGCAGCCACTGACAGAGCAAAGGCCCTGGCCTAAGTAGACCATTTGTATGAAGTTATATTTTCTCATCATACATGCTTGCAGTTAAAGTTGTACGGAGTTGACTTGTGTACTGTGTATGTGTACCTATATTCCTGGTGGTCTGTTTCACAAGGCCTTGGAGTCAATTATAACATATTGCTGATGGTTGTGTTTGGAAGAGAGCGCCTTTTCAGAAATGCAAACATTACTTTCTGTCCTGTATAATGCCTACTTATACATACAGTACAAACGTTTAAAATGAGGTGCAGCTCTAGATAAGTGCAACAAGTTTAGTATTGTATTAGTGATATGATTGAAGGATATAAAATGACTGTTACACGTTATGAACACACTCTAGATTAAGGACAGCATTTGTTCACCTGGTGGTACTACTATATATGGCATACAGAAGATGGAGGCAAAGGGTACTCGTGGAGCATACATGGATGCTGTACTGGCAGCCACAGAGAGAGCAAGAGAACTCAAGTCTAAGTAGACAAAATACAATCATGTACTGTTTTAGTATGGTGTTGTATTATCACATCATGATCATGAACGCATGCCAGCTATATACCAGGAATTGATTTCTTACACACACATGCGCAAGACTTCAGGATGTGAACAAATTCGCAAGCGGCTTGTATGGGGTGGGGCTGACCTTATCGCGCATGCGCACGTGGCCAGGAGATGTCTCGCGTTTGGAGGAAAGCGCATACACAGACTGTACATTTCCTACGCTACTCTCTCTTCCCTGACGTGCGTGGTAACAGGTAAGCTGTATGCTGATAAGGTGCTTGATCACAGTACCGTCAAGGAAATCTTCCCTCCTTTCTATCTAGGCCCAAAATGATTTCGTCTGTTACACAGTCACCTATTAGCCAGCATGCACTTCTGACTGGACAGGAAGTCTGTCGTGCCGCCATCGAGAGTGTATCTCCTCGTCAGTTGGTGTGGGGAAGCGTGAGTGTGGTGGAGAAGGTTGGCCGCAGCACAGTGATGCATGTGGGAGGCAGAGAGTACCCTTTGGATCAGTGAGTGGTGGTGGTGGTGGTGGTGGGAGGGGGGGGGGGGGGGGGTGGGGGCAAACAAGTTGTTCACAAAGCTATTACAGTGCAGACTGGTATCCCTTTAAGCTGTAACAAAGATGTGAATAACAGGAAAATCTTTTCTGAAACTTACTAATCCTAAAATCAGCAGCAATGCAGGCCCTATCCTTTGTCAGGACACTTTCAGTTTGCTTAGATTAGAGCAGTTACAATGTATTTTTGTTCTGACTTATGTGCAGTAATGTGAAAGTGGTGGCATTTGGTAAGGCAGTTCTGGGAATGGTGGAAGCACTGGAGTCCCTACTTGGACAACACATTGTAGCTGGAGTGGCTAGTGTACCAAAGGGAGTTATGGGAAGAGTTCAGCTAAAGGATGCACTTTCTAAGAAAGTCAAGTGAGACATTACATTCAGAAGCACCTATGCACATGATTATGGGGCTCTTGCCATAATTAATGTGTTTACAAGCACTCCACTATTGCCTTTTGCACTGCATTTAATAATTATGTCAACCACAGTACTACTACGGTGGTTTCTGATTACTACATGACATTGTGTATAGGGTCATTGAAGGAGCAGCAAATAACCTGCCTGACTATCAAGCACTCTGTGCAGCCCGTGAGATCCTGGCTCTGTGCCGTGGAGCCGGAGAAGGGGAAGTGGTTATAGCACTGATATCTGGAGGTGGCTCAGCACTGTTGCCTTGTCCACTGGAGGGGGTGGAGCTCGAGGACAAACGCATGGCAAGTGGAAGCTGTGTACATTTTGTGAGGACCCCTGAAGAGTGTGCATGGATAAACAAAACAACAGTTTGTGATCTGCTCCCAAGTCAGCATACCTCATGAAAAGAATCTAAAGAATGTTTTATGCTAGTAATGTTGTACAGTAGGCTAGGGCTTGTGCTGTTTTCTAAGCTCTGTGGCTGTGCTAATATTGCAAGAATATTGCCATCACCATCTTCCTTCACACAGGTGATAGAGGCTCTGTCAAAGGCGGGTGCAGACATCAATGAACTCAACAGTTTCAGGAAGTTCTTTTCACAGACCAAAGGAGGCAAACTAGCTGAAGCCACCTACCCAGCTCAGGTTACTGTATGTATAGCACAGGGGGAACTTAATAGTCATTCTCTACTGCTTATATTCAGATGGTGGCACTCATTCTTTCAGATGTGATAGGAGATCCTCTGGACACTATTGCAAGTGGACCTACTGTACCGAGTAGTACAACACAAGATGATGTCATCGCACTGATTGATAAGTATAGCATGAGTCAGTCCATCCCTCCCTCCATTCAAAGCATTCTCTCAGACGGAGGAGCAAGAACACATCCAGCTTCAAAACAGAGTAGTAGTCTCTTTGTACCGATTAAAAATGGTGGTTATGAACATGTTCACAATGTGATTGTGGGTAGTAATTCAATTGCAACTGCAGCAGCTGCTGACAAGGCTCACGGTATGGCGTACACAAGTATGGTGTGGTCCAATGCTGTGCAAGGTGAGGCTCGCCTCTTGGGTGAGGCCTATGCAATTCTTGCTCACAATATCGGCATATATAATGACAGATCATTCCTTTCTCGACTAAGACAAGAGTCGTGTTTCATTAAATTAGTTGAGAAAAATCCAATTATGCTGAGAGAATTTGAAAAGCTAGAAGCTTTACTTGACTCTGAAAGCTCCTGTAATTTGTGTCTAATTAGTGGGGGTGAAACCACAGTGACTGTTACTGGAGCTGGGAAGGGAGGAAGGAACCAGGAACTTGCCCTTGCATTCTCTCTCAAATACAACCAGTTGAACCAAGCAGCCATCACTGATAAACCAAAATTGACAATGGACTGTCTTCTCTTGTGTCTGGGAACTGATGGTCAGGATGGGCCAACTGATGCTGCAGGTGCCGTGGGACACGCCTCCCTCGTCACCACCGCTACCATACATGGCATTAATGGAGAAGAGTTTCTGAGGCACAATGACGCGTATTCATTTTTCTCACAAATTGAGGGAGGGAAGTATCTATTGAAAACTGGTTTGACTGGAACTAATGTAATGGATATACACTGCATTCTCCTCACCTCTAAGTAAAATATTTTGTCACAAATTTGTCCATATACACAACGATAATGGTTACCAATGAGCTGCAGTATAAGTGATGAATTCCCAGGTTGAGTAGTGTGTGTTGGTCATGTACCCAAGTCTTGCATTGCATCTGTGAGTTCAGAGTCGTCAGGTTGAACAACAGTCCTTAAAAGATGTACCGTCCTTTGCTCCTGATTCAGAGAACACTCTCCATTCCAATGGGCCTCATGGAAACAATGGCTCTGCATGTAACACCAATTTGCTTATTTGTACACGTACAATATCTTGCTGTACATCAGGCATTATATACCTAATGGCTCTTGTTGATAAGGCGTTATATACCTAATGGCTCTTGTTGATATGCATGTCTAAGGTACAGGTATTGTGTATAGGTCACACCCTGTGTATGGAGAGAGGGCTTGTATTTCTCACCATGCTGACACTTCTTGTCCAGACTGTACCACACTGCCCCCCACACACTGGGCAGGGTCTGGTCATGGGGTAGCCACCACACTCAGCACATCCCTCTCTCACAACCCCCTCATACCACACACTACCACAACTATAAGTTAGAGAGAGTGTATTTCCATAGGGATATATGTACTGAGATATGTTAATGCAAGGTCCACGTGCAAATATTTTGTATGTGCATATATATCCATCCTCAATACACTGGGTTTAACATGCATATGGTGTGTGTGTGTGTGTGTGTGTGTGTGTGTGTGTGTGTGTGTGTGTGTGTGTGTGTGTGTGTGTGTGTGTGTGTGTGTGTGTGTGTGTGTACGTGTGCGATCGTAATACTGGACACAGTGTACCCTACCTGTGGCATTTTTGTGTGTGTGCCTTGTATTCAGGAGACGACTTGAGTTGTCTCACAGCTTCCTGTGTGTAGTCTCCTGCTTGTCTGTGGTACTCTGCCACACTCACCTACACATAAAACAATACATGGAACAATACATTTGGCAAGTGTTTGCTATTGAGGGGCTCAAGGACTTGTACAATACCGTGCATACTTGCTGTTGATGTGGAGAGTAGTAGAGAGGTGGAGAGTCTCTGTCACTTGCCCCCATCTCCCTTGCTGTGTGTTCTTCTTGTTGGGTGTGTGGAAGAGGGAGAAGGGAGGTGAGGTAAGGTGGTGTGTCCTCCTCCATTTCATCATCACACTCCATTGCCATGTGAAATGCTGCGCAAAGCAATATTGCGCAATTGATTGCGCACGGGTGGAGCTAGCAGATCTAGTACGTAGCCAGAGGTTGGAACCGAATGTAATGTTACGTAACTGTCATGTGATTTACGCACGCGCTATTAGATGATCGCGCCCGCGTAAGCTGTAAAGAATGTATGCGCATTGATTTACTGGTAGGAGATTCCGATCAGTATTTTAGCACAGGAGTTTGGCGAAGAAGGCTCAGCGATCTCAACAGTTACACCAAGGTTTGGTAGAGCTAGGCAAGGGTAAACGGACTAACAGTTCAGCTTCCTGTAGGAAGACCGAGTAAAAACGCTCCAAGGCTTGTAACAACCAAACCCGAAGGGTACGCTTGGGGTACTGGCCATATTTCGAGTATACTCACCTAGTACTTTCAGGTGATATGCTTACATTTACACTAGCTACCTTGTAGACGGAGAAAACATTTCCATACAAAACTCCCATAGACAGTCTACGGCGCGTGACCTCTCACGTGATGGGTTCCAACCTCCTCTGGTATATACGTAGCTATGGTGCGCCGTTCGTTTCAAAATTATTGATCTAAATAATCGAGTGATCGATCCTCCAAATCGATCGACCGATCCGCAAAACCGACCGATCGATCTGTAAAATCGATTCGATCGATCCGCAAAACCGACCGATCGATCTGCAAAATCGATCGATCGATCCGCAAAATCGACCTCCTCCTGTGCAAACCTGAGGATGCTAGCGAAAGAGTACAGGGAGTGCTGAAGGAAGTTAGTGGATTAAATTTACATTGTTGAGTACATGTACCATGCTGTATATAAGTGCCTGATGTTGGCATATATTAGTTGTATCTGTTTTCGATGGCTGTGAGTCTTAATGAACTGGGTGAGACCCAAGATATTCTGATGGATCTGACGGAGCAAAGTGGATGTGATATCCCTTTGAAAGTATGTATGTCTCTGTGCGTAGAAACAAAGCAGCTCTCAGATTTATGATAGAATTGAAGGCGAGCATTTCAGATGCCATCTACACTTACGATGTTCTGCAGAAGCGCAAGGTGTTCTTAGACCAGATAATGGAAGGGTTGGAGGATTTCCATCTGGCGACCACTATGCGGTTGTTTCCTGCAGTGTTTGAGTCCCTTTTTGTAGATGCTAACCAGTGGAAGCCACAGGAGGTTATCGACATTCTCCAGCCTACTAAAGTTGAAATGACTGATGCAGAACAAATGGTGTATAATTTTCTCAAACGTTTTATCACTGAGTGTAATCCAAAAGGTATGTGTTTGAGTCATGCCATGTAATGAAACTCCGTGTGTATTTATATGAGACAATGTAGGCCATTATACATGGGCATAACTACTACTGGGGCAGCTAGGGCAATTGCCCCACCGCTTTTCAACGCAGTAACTTAGTGTAGCACTGTTATGGTGTACTGCGTACAATGCCTAGCCTGGGAACAGGGCTAGTTATGCTATGATTATTCTAGTTACACCCCTGCTATATATTTTAATATAGAACTGCAGGAGTTTCTACAATATACCACCGGAAGTCCACATGTCCACTGCAATAGGGTTGTTGTAGACTTCATTGAACAGGAAAGCATTGCGATGACTGTGAGTACCTGTTCAAAGACTCTCACAATGTCTACCTGCGTAACAGAGTACAACTCATTTGCAAGTGGTTTGCGTGTCTTAATGGCCTCTACAAAGTTCACTATGCCATGACTTAGTTATTGTAATATTATAGTAGTCATGTGGTATCATATTATATCTCAATTATACACAAGAGCACATTGTTTCAATCATGGATCACCCACTGTGATATTGATGTTACACATATTGCTCAATCGTTCATTGATCATGATCACTTCCTTTACCATTATATATATGTATATATATATGTATGTATATATATATGCTTGTAAGTTACCCATTTATGTGATTTGCATTTGCAATTGACTGATTTTGAGACTAGTGGTTATAAAAATATATAAAAGTACATTGTGTGAAAAGGGGGTTGATGAAATGACAATGTCATGAGGTAGTTGCTCAAAAATGGATGTTGGAGAAGTGTTGACACATTACCAAGTCACTACTGGAAGTAGTACATTCTAAAATTTCTTGAAGCATTCTCTTAGCAGTACAGTACTTATGTACACCATAGTCACGATCACTGTCCTGCTCTTGCTGTAAGCTGTCTACAAAGCGCTGTCTAGCAGAAGTGTCCAAGGGACGTATGGTGTCAGGTACATCCACCTGTTGGTGCACCTCTGGTACAGACCCATCAGGATCTATTCCATACATTTCAAGCTCAGGACCAGGAGCAATAACATCATTCTCTAAACTACTGTCCCTTAGCATACCATTAATCCAGATTTTTCTTGGAGACCACATTTGCTCTGTTCGTAGAGAATGTTGATTCCAAGCACTGCTAAAGCATTCCAGTGCATGGTTTATCTTTGGAAGAAAGATACAATGCAAAACAAACAGGTCTAATTCATTTTCAGGGTCTAGCAGTTGCTCTTCCTCCATATAATAGAACAACTCATGATAGATTGAAGCAACACAATGATATACATCGCACCATAGCCGTTCAATGCGTTGATTATGAGTGGATGGACCGGCAATGTGGCTTCCTCGCCCAACTCCCCTTTGTGAAACCATAAAATGACACACCATCACATTTTCACCTCCTTTATCAGAGCAAACACGTGAAGGTATACCATATTCCCGTGTTGCCCTCCAAAAATATGAAAAAACACTTTCTGCCCTGTTGTTAGTTGTACATTGGAGGTACACTATCATCCGCGAAAAACCATCTATACCTTCATGTACAATGTATCTCCATCGAATTAAACTGTGGTGGCCATCTATATGCCAGAGAGTGCATTAGGGCCTGGTACTGAGTAAGATCGCAATGATCAACGTTATGATAAGATCTCTGTAAACAATGTAAGTCTTGTAATATAACAACAAATAGCCTCAGGCAAGTGTTACTGTAGCTCACTAACAAAAGCTTCACTAAGTGTGAATATTTGTATGATTGTAAGATATGTAATGATGTATCAACATAACATTATGGGTACGTTGATATCCCCTAGTCTGAGCATGGCTGCCTGGAATGAGCTGGAGGTCCGAGTGCTGACCTCATAAAACATGAGCCCTAGAATCTTATATATATATATATTGATGCCAACGGATTCGTCGTCGTATTGGATCATTACGGACAACTGATTGTCTTAGTCTCTGCCTCTGAACATGAACTCCCATACTTTGAAGGTGACCCTGAACCATAACAAGCCCAGCATTAGGAAAATTATGTTGGATAGACTTTACCATTTCATCTAGATCAGCATCACTGATGTCATGAAATTGTCACGTTCTGTTCCTGCAGACGTCTCCAAAGTGTGGTACGGCTAACACCAACTGCATCAGCAACTTCTTGCCATGTATAGCCCACTTGTCGCAGCATCTCCACCTGATCAATATTGATGTGTAAGAAAGGTCTACCAGGAATGCCAGGCTGCCGTTCTATACTGGGTAAATGAATATCTACCACAGGCTGAGTACACCCACTGCTAGAATGTTCAAATCTATGAAGGTACTCATGTGCCTGCCCACGCACTCGTTGTAATTGGCTATGGCTTCCTACATATTGCATCACCTCTTCCAAATTTCTTATAACTGAGTCCAGTCTCAGAGACAAGTAATCACATAGCAACTCATCATTTGTCATTACTGAGCTTGCACACTCCGATAGGAAGCTTTCCACTGTTTGAACAACATTTGCAATAACCTACATGGAACAATAAGGTATAGACAGGTATATGGTCCGAGTGTATATGTAATAGTCACAAGGTATGTCCAGGATTGCCACGGACTTTCCTGGGATGTCCCAGGATTCATATGTATCTATATATCACATACATATGTATATACATATCATCTTCCACATAGTCTTCATTGCGAGCCCAGCCTCCTCCCCATCAAAAGGGGGTGGAGCACACCATGAATTCGGCTCCACCCCCTTTACTGATGGGGAGGAGCTGTGGCTGCTCCTCAGACAGTGTTAACTAGTTGTCAGATAGGGGACATGGGATATCCCGGGACAGTCCGTGGCAATACCATACTCACAGCTACCCACATTGCTTTAAACCATAAAAATTGTACTGAATACTTTTTTGTTACACACTCATTGCAGTAGATGCACGGGCACTACACCAATATCAACTTTGGTGTTTTCTACTAGATGGCATCTCTTGTCCAGGTTTTGTGAATGCCATAGCCTAGCTTTGCCTCAGAAAGATAAATGCTTACTCAAGGCTAGTCATATCTGAGACACAAACCCATACATATCCTGAAGCACGCAGTTGCACATCTGGCACCATGCACTAATGATTCATGTACGGTGGTAAGCCTACATGATAAGGGCAGTCAGCTTATATTGTCCTTCATACCTCCTCCATGATCTTCAACTTGAGCTTTCATTGACCTTTGACCTATTGATCGATCGGCAATGAGGACCGATCGCTCGATAGTAATTGATGGATCGGTCGATTTTTCGGATCGATTTTCCGGACCGATCGGTCGATTTTGCGGATCGATCGATCGATTTTGCAGATCTATCGGTCGGTTTTGCGGATCGATCGGTCGATTTTGCAGATCGATCGGTCGGTTTTGCGGATCGATCGAATGATTTGGAGGATCGATCACTCGAATATTTAGATCAATAATTTTGAAACGAACGGCGCACCATACTATGCTACGTACAACAGTCACTATTATCAGATTCACAACTATTGAGTTAGCATACGAGAGAGCAGCGAGTTCACTATGCAGTTGAAAGTCGTGAAGATTTTGCTGTTAGCTACATTGGCGGGAATATGTTCCTGTGAGAGTTGTACCTTACCAACGACCGAAGACCTGGAAGATGTGATTGCAGACATTATTGAAGCTGATGATAGTTCTAGTACACCTACTGTTAATGTGATGAGTTTTCATCCAGTTTGTCTTGCATTCGATGATGTACAAGACCGCTACCGTGCTGTGTCAGTGTTGGTGGAATACAGATGCACTGGCAATCCCAGTTGTCCATCAGGCACTGTAGTGGAACAGATTGAGTCTGAATGTAGCAATGGAGTATGGTCTAATACAGTCCAGGGTTCCCCAGAATTTACTCGCTCTCCAACTCCTGAAGCCAATTTCTCAACCTCCACCAGACAAGACTGTGCATTCTGTGTGTCTCCTGAACTGGTTAAAGAAGCCCCCCTCTCTCTTTCACCTGATAATGTCACTCACTGTGTAGGTGAGTCACTGAATACATGTGCACTATATTTATCATCACAGGGAATTGCTTGTGTATATTTCCACAGCCTGTGACTCATCTTGCAGTGAAGGTCTCATGGGATGCACTGGAACAGGCCCTAACGAGTGCTGTAACTACTACAATAACTCCATGTGTGTGGATGAATGCCCCAATCCTTTTCAGCCAAACACTGCCAATGAGTGTGTATGTCCACCTGGAACTACTGGATTGAACTGTACAGAGGGTGAGTTATGATATACATACATGTAGTTGCCAAGCAAACTAAGCATGAGACGTTGTGTGGCAATAGAATGTATTCCTAGGAATGGTCCACATGCACATATGGCTTGAGACAATTGTACATCTTCTGACTGATTTCATCAGATGTTGACTGCGGTGATTTGGATGACCCTGAAAATGGAGAAGTATCATTCTCTAATACAACATACAATTCAACTGCCAGCTACTCCTGTGACCCTGGCTATAATCTAACAGGAAATAATGAAAGAACATGTCTAGTAACTGGCGTCTGGTCTGGTAATGACCCAACATGTACTAGTAAGTTCTTGTACATGTGAAATTTTAACTCCTGTGTGCTTAGTATATATGCCTGTTGTGTCCACACGCACATCATATGTTCCTTCTGATTTTCCTCAGTTATTGACTGTGGCTCTTTAGCTGACCCTCAAGATGGTAAAGTATCACTCTCTACCACGACGTACAGATCAACGGCCACCTATTCCTGTGACTCTGGCTATAGGCTGACAGGAAATAACATGACAACGTGTCAGGCAAATGGAGTCTGGTCTGGCAGTCCACCGAGATGCACTAGTAAGTTCTCAAATAATGCCTTATGTCTATGTGGGCCAGTGTTCCTTAGAAGACACTTGGCTCCTGGCTAGTCAGCCCCACTTATTTTAGATACGCCTAATAAGGCTGTGTGTGTGTAGCGTTGCATTAACGTGCTAAGATAATGATGCATAAACCAGGGATTATGCTGTGTGTAAACAACTTGTGACATTAATAGCTCATACAATATTCATCATTTTGGTGTGAACATTAATAGCTCATATAATATTCATCATTTGGGTGTGGTAGTCATTGCATGAATATTGCTGATGACACTATTATCTAATGCATGTGGTATGCATGAGATTGCATTTATGAAGCTGAGTGTGGTTGTTTGTCATTGAGTTGTAGTGTGTTATAGAGCAATGCTGGTATCTGCAAAGAATGCACATCAGATTGTGTGGTTTCTGATAGTGATCTGCCTTTCCATGCAATCACCAGAGGGTATTATTAGTATAAACCAGTTTGTAAGTTGTTGATATTCATCAACCACATATACTCCTTCCTGCTAAGCATGAGCACCAATGTACATGAACAATGATGTGCATAGAGCACTACAAAGAAAAAAGGAAGAAAAAGACCAAAAAAAGGACAAGCTACCAGCCCATGTATATAACAGCTTATAAGGTTCACACTAGCCTCAATGGCTTATAAATACATACATATTAGTGGGACACTACACTCTTGCTACATTTATTGCAGTTGCTAAACAGTCACAATATAGACTCCACATCAATCACATAAGACCTTCATTCTACATTCCTATGCAGAGTGTGCTGTATCTGAGTGCAGTGTGTGTGATACTGACACAGACAAATGTGACGCATGCTCAAAAGAGGGGGCCAAATTTGACCCAGCAGAGTCAAAATGTATCGTGGGTGATGATGGTGATGATGATGATGGTGGTCTGAGTCCAGGAGCAATTGCTGGTGAGTCAAAGTTCTCTGCTTGTTGTGTGATGTTTTCAAAATCTTTTCTGCAAGATTTATCATAAGACCAATGGCCCAAATTACTCTTTAGCCCGCTCAGAATGTATGAACTGCAGCCTTATAATGCTGTGTTGGTTTGTTATCAGTAGCTTGTACCCTTATCTTGCTTTCAACCACAACAATTACTAGTGTGGAGGCATATTCTGGGAGTGTATTTAACCATGTATTTCAATTTCTCTGTGTGCATTGAAAGTGAGCTTTCAACCCATGCTGTTTGTATGTGCAAGCATGACAAGGCTTTGCATTGCTGGTATTTGGATTCTTTCTTGAATACTGTATGTACAAGTGCAAAGCATTAAATGTTGAATGATGTAGGGTATGTTTGTATGTGCAAGCATGACAAAGCTTTGTATTGTTGCTATTCATACTCTTATGTACAGCAGATATGAGGTTGACATTGCATGTGTATATAATTATGTGGTGTGTATAAGCAATTTGTACTGCAAGCATGTTGTATACATAATGTCTTATGCAAATGATATTATACATACGCATTCTTTGAATACTATGTTATTGTACCCTCCCTACCTCCCTCATTATCCTCCCTCCCTCTCTCTCTCTCTTTACCTCCCTCCCTCCCTCTCTCCCTCTCTTCCTCTCTCCCCTCCCTCCCTCCCTCCCTCCCTCCACAGGCATTGTTATTGCTATTCTTCTTGTGTTAGCAATAATTACAACTCTCATTTTCATTGGTGCCATTGTCTACTACAAACACAATATCAAGCGTAACTCAAAAGTGACTAGTGTTAAATAATTTGTGTTTTGTGCTGTATAGTTTTATCTCTGCAGCTCTCATTATCGTGCCATTATTTACTAATACAAGCACCAGCACTGCTTTAGAATAACTTAGAGCTGCCATATATAGCATAGAGTTTGCATTTTGTACTGTAGTTAATATCCAATATTTCTCTAACCATGTCTATATATTATATCCTGAACTGTGTATACATAACAAATCATGTAGTGAAGTAATTATATTGCAGTCCAGTATGCAGAGGCAGAGAACCTGGGGGGGCAGGGGGGCTTGAGCCCCCCCCCACTTTTTGAACAGGGGGGTAAGATAAACTACCTACTTCATGAACACCGAGCCCCCCCCCCCCACTTTTGACATGCCGTCTCTGCCTCTGGTATGTATATATATAGTAATAATTTTCATAGCCTGCTTAATGGATCTGGAGAGATGTATATACAATATGAGGGGAACTGGTCACCATATATATACACTGTAAACATTAATGGTTATCTGTGTTGCATCCATTTATGGTTACCTTAACAGTTGGTAGTATATAGAAAAGAGGCTGTTTTTCTTGGTAGTTCTGTGTAGCTGATGCACAGGAAAAATCACTCCACACCTCACCTCATCTTTAACATGTGAATGTAGTCACTAATAATAAACACCACCCAGATAAATTGGTGGTGGGAGCATAACTGCCCTTCTCATATGCATCTCATCATTAAAGTTGTGAATAATATAGTCACCTAGTACTACATGAGATAAACAAACAGTCCTCCACCACCCACTATGAAGTCAATCCAACGCCTTATTACACAACTGAAATGACCATAATTTTTTTGCAGTGTGTATAGTTAACTGTCAACCTTATTGGACAAGATGAAGCAGTGTGACCGTGTTCTGCTAGCAGGGTGGCCCAATAATACCTAAGTGAAGGTTATATACTGCATTTCTCATACACCGGTAATGTAAAGTATACGGGTAGTATACGGAATGCGGATATGTTTAGCTAGACGGAGACAAAGCAGTAAACAGGCCATAAAGGCAGGTTGTTATGTTGTAGAGTTGAGTTGAATAATTTATGCACGCAATCATATGCAGTACCGCTGCTTTGCACATGCGCAGTTGGAAGCCTCTGGCGCTTACCTACATTCGTAGCTGCGCAGCTTCGATATGCGATTCCTAGATTATAGAGGGTTTTACAGACTCTCTGATAGGTGTTTATTCAGTAAGAGAGAATGATTTGGAATATTTAGTGAAGAGTGATTAATAGCATAATTCAGAAATAATGATTAGTATTATTGAAAGGATAATACATATTTACTCAGAAACAGTGAATATTTTTGAATTAGTCAGAACTAATGAATAGTTGTATTGAAAACATTTTTGTGATGTTATAGGCTCATACGCAAGGAAGAAATTAATATCAGCAGAGCGAATCTCGATATAGCTATTTTGTAGACAGCAAAATTGAAAAACCGAAGTGTTGGCTATACTGCTAGCTGCAAAAATGCAGAATTTGCTCGTCCAGGTTGTAATTGTAGCACTTGCTGTGAAGTGCGCCGTCTCTCAGTCCTGCAGCCTGGATACTGATGGCAAAGCCAAGAATTATACTAACGTTCTTATTTTGGGCGCTGGAATTTCCGGAATAGCTGCTGCTAGGACTCTGGAGGTAAATGGAATGACAGATTTTCTGGTAATAGAGGCCTACAATCGTATTGGTGGTCGCATTAGAGAATATGACGGTATTGATAAGGTTAGACTCGAGGTTGGAGCGAACTGGATCCAGGGACTTGCTAATGATAAAAAAGATTGGGAACGCCATCCCATTTGGCGAGAGTGGTTAAGGTGCAGCCAATCCGGCCCCGAAGGAAGCGAGACTCCGGACGACTTTACACACGTCTACGACGTAGACGGTACTAAGATCACTAAGGATAGTGAATACGTAAGCCGTAGAAAGCTTTTCGATAGTGCATTCAAAATGGCGAAAAAGCAAAAATCATCTGATATTTCGGACTCACTTGAGAAAGCCTTGAACAATAACGGATGGGTGTTAAGTGTACAAAGTCCACTTGATGAATTTATTGAGTGGGAGGGGGTTGATTTTTGCAGTGCTACCCAACCCGGGAAAATATCGCAATACCATCACTCACGAATATCTTATGAAACGGACTTCTTAGCAAACAAGGATAATAAGGCAAAAAATTATCTAATGGCAGACAATAGAGGTTTCTCATATGTAGTTGACTGCCTCGCAAGTAACTTTAAGGATCGTATAAAACTGAACTCAAAGATTACCAAAATCAAAACTGCAAATGACTGTGTTTGTGTCACAGTGGAAGAAGATGATCTTTACTGTGGAAGATATTCCATCGTAACATTCAGTATTGGAGTACTTCGGGCATCAATTAATGATAATCAAACTTCCTTTTTTCGGTTTGAACCACGTTTACCACAAAAGAAGCGAGATGCATTGAACAATATTACACCTGTTCACTATGGAAAGATTCATCTTCAATTTGATGCCAATGACCGATTTTGGGATGACATTTTAAATGATAAAGATCAACAGATATTAGGCAATGTGGCAACTGAGAGAGGTTACTATCCATACTTTATATTCGATAAGAATCGTCCTCGTACTGTAACAGCAGATGTGACTGGAGATTTAGCTGAGAGAGTGGCAGTCCAAAGTAGAGAACGGACTGTTAGTGAAGTGATGGCTGTTCTCAGGAAAATGTTTCCTAATAAAGATATTCCTGAACCAGATATGGACAATGTAATCATATCCAACTGGAGCATAGATCCTCTCTTCCTCTGCACTTATTCAGTAATTCCTCCCAAAGTGTCAAAAGAAATCTTTAAAGAGTTACTGGAGCCTGTAAATGGCAGCCTTTATTTTGCTGGAGAAGCTTTAAATGGTAGTAATAGTGGTTTCACACAGGGTGGATATGGGTCTGGAGTGTGTGTTGCAAAGCTACTTCTGGGTGAAAAGCGTAAGTAAAACATTGTTAAGGCATGATTTTGAGAAGTTTTTTGAGAGAATAACTCAGGCCAAAAATGATGAGAGGAGTGAGAAAGACCAACTTCCACATTGAACTCAGGTTCAGTGACTGGGAATCCAGTGCTTAGTTCACTTCATCATCCTGAGTTATTTTAATTAAGGCATGATTGTTTTTACAAATTTACATAGCATCAATATAATGTACTGTGTATGTAGGGATTACTATGGTATCTCATTGAAAACCATATATTCGTATTGTGAGTCTGCGTGTATAAGCCTGCAACCATTTTACTTGAAAATGCAAGTGAAATGGTGTTCAAGAACTGCTATAGTTTTCGCTCATTCAGGTCATTTTTGTGATTAAATTGTTTTGTGTAGCTAATAATTCTAGTCCCATTTGAAAGCTTGTCAGTAGACTGGTTTTATTTTCCCCTCTCCTGTCACAGCTGTGGTGGGTCTGGAGAAGGCAATCTATACAGTTAGTGAAGATGGTGGTGAGGTGGAGGTGTGTGTTGTTGTTAAGTCTGAATGCAATGTACCATTCCCATTTAATGTCGTCATCTCAACTAGAAAAGTCTCAGGTATGTGCGGATACACAACACATTTATAGGTGCTATGTTACATTGTATTCTCTTCTCTGATTATCATTCTCAAGAAATATCTGATTCACCTAAAATCCTGAAGTTTGATGCACATGTGAAGAAAAATTGCACAAATATTAAATTTAGTATCAATGATACTGTATTAGGATATGGTGAGGTACTCATTATATCCATTAGTCTGCAAAGCATCTCTGGTCAATATAGTGGGATTAGACTTCTCACTAATAAAGCAAGGGTGGATGTCATTGGTAAGCTTTATGAGTAACTATTGCATGGAGTGTAGATATTAACATGTGTGTGATATCCATGCTATTACAGATTATGATGACACAGAAGATAATCTTGGTAAGTTAACTGCTTTCTATATATAATAAAATATTAAGGGATGACAGTGCCAAAAACTATAGAAACAAGGGTGCAGTATGCAGACAAAGCCAAGGATGAGGGCATGAGAAACAATGTGCAGTATGAAGCAAAGGCAGAGAATAATGGCATTCGACAAAAATAACATGCGTAACCACATCATAAAATGATGTTGGGAGGGGTAACGCATGTTATTATTGTTGGATGCCATTATTCTCTGCCTTTGCTTCATACTGCACCTTGTTTCTCATGCCCTCATGCTTGCATACTGCACCCTTGTTTCTATAGTTTTTGCCACAGTCACATCCTTTACAGAGGCGGCGTCGCCGCTCCGGGCTAATTTTTTTGGACGTACTTTGGACTTAGTCTCGGAGCGCACCGTGTTGTGCGCATGCGCAGCAGTGGTTGTTTTGCTCATCGCAGGCCCCACCCACATCTGGATAGCTCGTGTGGTTGTTCATGCATGTTGTTCAGTGGCGGATCTAGGGGGGGGGGGGGGGGGGCATGGGGGGCACCCTCCCCCTTTTCTTGGCCTTACACAAAAACTGGAAGCGCTGTAGCTAGCCTCGTATAATAGCTACACGTACGCACGTACTCTCCGTTCCCGAGATCTCGCATCTACGCCTCCGTGGATCCACGGGGGGTTAACATGCGCGCGCGCATGAGTGGCCGGATGTGCTGCAGTGGCAGTTTGTAATATTGTCTTTTAAAGACTGAATCCAATGTCCAGTCGGCAGTTTTACAGAGGAATATTACGCGCATGCACAAACAGTGTGTACGAGGCCCTCGATTTCCCTGCTTTTGGGAGGGGTCTGGATATGGGGCTAGTCTTGTGAACAAGCTCCTCCCCTCCCTTATATGTATCTCTCTCCCTCTTTCTCTCTCTCCCACCCTCTCTCCTTCCCTTACTGGTGAACAGGGTTCATATTAGTCATTACAGGTTTATTTATTTTTTGTATAGTATTAGGCTGCATCAGTTTATTCATCTTTTGTGTACGAAAGAAGTGTTGTAATAGCTGACAACTGTAAGAGACAACATATTTACTAGCATCTGCATGTATACATGTAGCTAATTTAAAATTGGTATTTTGTTCTGTAGTCTATATGTTATTCTTTATAGGCCCCTCTTCTTATTAACCTTGCAATGTACATACATAGATCTAATTATTATATTATATCTACATCTGGGCTACACTCTCAGTATAAGATCTATAATTATAAAAATATTTTCAATTAAAGGATACAGGGATGACAGTGCCAAAAATCAGAGAAACAAGACTAAGTGTAGTCTATATGCAGAAAGACGGGGGATAATGGCATGTAACAATAATAACATGTGTAACCCCTCCCTACATAATGGCCAGTGCCATCCTACATAGAGAGTCCACCGACTCTCTAATGCAGCACATAGATTGCAAGAAACATACACAATATAATACTCTATCAACACTCACACATGTAAGGAATGTCATTGTCTAGGGAGTACAATGTTGTAGTTTCACATGATGAACTGATGTATGTATGGGATAAAACTAGTACTTATATATCACAGTGCAACAAACAGTATGTTATTATGACTTGTAGCCTAGTTGCGTTAGTATTCAAAGGTTCCGCGCTAGTAGTATTTCCTGTATTCCAGCTTCGCACTTAGGAAATATTCATATTCCCGAGGATGTGTGGTAGCAAGTAAGTTCATATTCCCTGGGCTGGTGAGCCATAAGAATTCACAGTTTACACAATGACGTCATGGTTGCTATGCTGGCAGGTGGTTGCTAGGCTACAAATAGGTTAACGCCTGGTTTATCTTCAGCAGTACAGGATATCCCCTAGTCTAGCAAGCTAGCCCCTTTTTCCTCTGTTTTTTCTTGCTGACTTTAGTTGGGACAGCTGTTTACCGCCCTCGGGCTCCGCCCTCGAGCGGTAGAGTAAACAGCTTCGGGTATATCCTGTACCGCTTCAGAGCCAGGCGCTCACAGACCATACAGTGTTACTCGCTACAGCACTACAGTACACGTATAGCTACTGCTGGTAGCTACGAAACTCGCAACAAGCGCGCGCGCGCTACCCGAGAGCGATAGGTTCAAAGTGGGAAATTTCGGCGGCGCCACTCCCCCCATATACATATGCCATTATATCCTGGCTACGCCCCTGATTGAGGAGAACCAAAGTGCTGCGGCTGGTTGTCATAGTACTGCTACGAAAATGCAGAAATTGCTCGTCCAGGTTGTAATTGTAGCACTTGTGAGGCACGCCGTCTCTCAGTCCTGCAGCCTCGATACTGATGGCGATGCCGTCAATACTGAAGTTCTTATTTTGGGCGCTGGAATTTCCGGAATAGCTGCTGCTAGGACTCTGGAGGTAAATGGAGTAGATTTTCTGGTAATAGAGGCCACCGATCGTATTGGTGGTCGCATTAGAGAGTATAACGGTACTAGTATTGAGGTTGGAGCAAACTGGATCCAGGGACTCGATAGAAACGATAAGAAACGCCATCCAATTTGGCGAGAGTGGTTGGAGTGCGACCCAGACGGCCCCGAAGGAAGCGAGACTCCGGACGACTTTGAACGCGTCTACAACGAAGAAGGTAATGAGTACGACATCGAAGATTACAAAGAGTACGAAAGCATTTCAGAAAATTTTGACTTAGCATACAGTAAAGCAGTCAAGTTGGGGGAAGGTATAGAAATATCTAATGACATATCCTTAGAAAAAGCCTTGGAGATGGAAGGATGGGATCCTAATTCACCAACTCCACTGGATGAATTCGTTGAGTGGTTGGGGGTTGATTTATGCAGTGCAATTCATCCCAGGAGTATATCAGTGTTTCATCACTCACGAATAAGTTATAAAACAGACTTCTTAGCCGACAAGAATGATGATGCAATAGGATATCTAATAGCAGACAAGAATGGATACTCGTTTGTAGTTGACTGCCTCGCAAGAAATTTTAAGGATGATCGTATACAACTGAACTCAAAGATCACCAAAATAGAAACAGCAGATGACTGTGTTTGTGTCACAGTGGAAGGAAATGATCTTTACTGTGGAAACTATTCCATTGTAACATTCAGTATTGGAGCACTTCAGGCATCAATTCGTGGTGATGGGTCTTCTGTTCAGTTTGAACCTTCTTTACCAAAGTGGAAGCAAGATGCATTGAACAATATTACACCTGTTCACTATGGAAAGATTCACCTTCAATTTGACACCCAATTTTGGGATGAAATTTTAAATGATGAAGATGATCAACAGATATTAGGCTATGTATCAAATGAGAGAGGTTACTATCCATACTTTATATTTGATAAGAATCGCCCATATACAATATCAACAGATGTGACCGAAGGTTTAGCTGAGAAAATCTCAGACCAGTTTGAAGAACAGACTGTTAATGAAGTGATGGCTGTTCTCAGGAAAATATTTGGTGAAGATATTCCTGAACCACGCAATGCAATTATATCTCATTGGAGCATAGATCCTCTCTTCCTCTGCACTTTTTCCGTACTCCCTCCTGGAGCACCAGACAATATCTATGATGAATTACTGAAACCTGTTGGCAGACTCTATTTTGCTGGAGAGGCTCTAAATGAAACTAATACTGGTTTCACCCAGGGTGGATATGGGTCTGGAGTGTATGTGGCAAAAAATGTGATAAAAGAGAGTAAGTATAAACCTCAATACAATTCTATATTTGGTGAAAATGTCTACGTATAATGCCTATATACATTAGTCCATCTTAATCACCTCAGTTCAGAATCCATGTTTCTCCGGAATCCCTATACCTTACCTTCAATACTGCAACCAATCAACAAACAACTCCTCTATATATTTTGAACAGATGTAACTTATGTAATGAACAAATTTTCCCCACAGGGAACAGTGCTAATGATCTGAGTGCAGGAGCAATTGTAGGTGAGTTCCTTTCTGCATGCATGCACAATGCTTATCTATCTCTCACCTATAAATAGCTCTGTGTTGAGTACGTAGATCTATTGGGTTATGTGTTCTTTAAAATGTATATATATATATATATATATATATATATATATACAGTATGTAAGGTTGCATAATGTACTGTCAGTGTGTATGGTATAGTATAATTGTTACAGCTTGGCAGCTATGCGCTATATATAGTTTCTCCCCAATCTCCCTCTCCACAGGAATTGTTGTTGGTGCTCTTCTGTTAATAGATTTGTCATAGCAGTACTTCTCGTTATAGTAAAGGAAATGCACTGATTAGCTAATAACTTGCTAACTGCTGTTATAGTAAAGAATAGAGAGCAACTTGTAGTAGAGTATACGATTGTATATAGTATATTTGTTCTGCATACATAGATGAAGTAAAAAAGTATGAACAATTTTACATGAGCGAGGTGTACACGTGTTGCGCAGCTCACCTGGATTGACTATTGACAGTTATTTTTGCGCATGTTAGTGTACAGATCATGTATATTCCTAATAATGCATAATATAGTGGATGCTGTAATTATTGGTCTAACGACGACATACATAACACATGCATGCCAGGAAATAAGTTGAAATGAGCCTATGTGTATGGTTGTGAACTACATATTTCTTTGTGGACAGCTATAGTGTGTTTGCATGAGGAACCAACTTGCCTGCATTTTTTGTGCAGTCTACAAATAGCCTCACTGCAAAAATGTATGGTTAATTTGACAACCAAATGTGGTTACCTAATGAATACACTTATCAACTCATTCCATAAACAATTAACACACTGCAATAATTCTTTAGCAGAGGCAGAGACAGCATGTCAAAAGTGGGGGATCTCAGCGTTCATAAAGTGGGGTTATTTACATTCATTCTGAATAGCATTTAATACGTGACAACCTCAAATTTTGGGGGGGCTCAGCCCCCCCTTATCAAAAAGTGGGGGGGCTCAAGCCCCCCCTGCCCCCCCCCAGGTTCTCTGCCTCTGTTTAGTGGAAATCCCACACACACAATCATTTCGCGAAAATTGCTGACGACGTCACTTTTGCTTAGCCACGCCCATTTTGTTACTAACTGAGCATGCGCAGTATGCAAGAGGAGGCAAAACCCGGCACGGCCATGGCTGTGCCGGCCGTGCCGCGTCCTACGGCCTTGCATGTGTAGTGGAACTATAACGATCCTTTCTATGAAACAAAGGAAAGCAACTTAGGTAACCATAAAATGTTGATTTTTGCTGTGCTACAATGTCACCCACTTTCTGGTAGAGGAACTGCCTTCTATAGAGTATGTCTAGTTGGACTATCGTTCAGTGATAAAGAATCAATGGGAAACCAATACTGCCGTACTGTAAGAAACACACAATAATTGTTATTAGAGTGACAATTGATGATCCGAGGTGTAAGATGTCTCAGTACTAAGGCCCCTCTTCCAAAGCATCTTCCTCATCTCCACCATAGTCCTCTCCACTGTTAAAATATGTCACATTATAATCAGTGTCCTCTTCTTCAATTTCTTCATCATAGCAGGGGCGGAGGAAGCAGCTTTTCAGTGGTCAGGCCATAGTCTGGGCACATGTTCCCCCAGAAATTGATTTGAGACGTTCTGAAGTGAATTCTAGGGCATTCTGAGCCATCTTTTAGTGAAAAAACACTGAAAAACTGGTGTGTAGAAGTTCCAATTGAGCCTTTAGTGCGTGTACTAATTACAGACGATCCACGTATTGCACAGAGCACGTATATACGTATATATTAAACTATCAAAATGCGTATAAATCACTCGCGGGGAAGGCCTGGAACCGAGTTACCGAGGCTGTCGGTATATATGCAGCCAGCTAGCTGTGCTACTTCTTCTTCTTTGACTTTGTGACCTCCACTAAAGGAGAGTAACCCAAATCGGCAGAAAGCAGTAGGGTATTGTGCACCAAGCGAAGACGATTGAGAAATTCAATAATAAATATATAGCTGCAGTGGTTTGTCGTCGATCCACTCGGTACCGAGCACAACGCCCAGAAATTTATCGGAATCGGACAAAAAAACAGAGTAGTTAACACACGTGCAAGTGCAAGTAGTTGCAAAAAACAGAGTAGTTAACACACGTGCAAGTGCAAGTAGTTGCTACACGTGCGCAATGCGCATTGCACGCGTACAACCTCAGAACAGAGATATGGAGAGAGGAAAAAGGCTATAGCCTGACCTGCCTGACCGGGTGCGCCGCCCCTGCATAGGAGAGTGGGTACGTGGCTAGGAATATCGTTTGTCAGTCTTCATCGCAGAACTCCTCTTCATCTTCCTTCTCCTCCTTCACATTAACTACTGCTTGTAGAGGGCCCAGCCTATTGCAAAGGGCACAGCCTATTGTAAAGTGCACTGCCTATTAGTATAGTCATGCAAACTTATTTACTAAGTAACCTCCTGTACGAGAGGACTTTCTTCTCCATTACATGCCCACCGTTTTTATTATCAACCACAAGCAATATGATCATAAAACTCCATGACCTTCAACAAATTAGTTGCGTATTAATACTTTGCAACACGTCGCGAAGGTAATGTTGGAAGAAGCAAGATACGACCCGACATAACTGATTGGTATTTTCGTGAACCATAATTGTTGTTATAGCCAAACATGGATATATTGACAAGCAGTATTGCTACTTCGTAATAGGAAGTCTGGAGCTGTATCGTCAGAAGTGTATCTGTTTTCAGGCAGCGGTTTATACCTGAAGGTGCGCATTAATTGGAGATCGCAACAGCACGACTTGCTGTTAGATATAGTTTTGCATTAGCTACAAGTATGTACAGAGCACGAAGAGAGTCAGGAGCTCTAATATATTTACTTGGTGGTCATAACTGCGCGAGGGTTACGCACTTTACAAGTGCATTTCATTGTATGTGTAATCAATAGTAAGACTTGATAAAGGAAAGTAATTTTTCAGTGAGTTCTACATCCTAGAGCAGAGGGCTGCGCATATATTGTTGACGCAGGCGCGATCGTCTAATAGCGCATGAATAATCACATCACAAATATGCAATCAATGAGGAAATGGCGTCCGAAGGACACGTAAATCCTTGCCGTTTTCGTGCGAGAGGGATCTTACGACGATTCTGTTGGCCTAGGATCATGCACCGGAGACAAAGCTGAAATAAAGGTGAGCGTCAATTTTGAGGTAGACCGTTTGAAGAAGAAAAAGATGATGAAGAAATCGGCGGTTTGAAAGAATTTCCGTGTACCATTGTAGCGGTGGATTTTACCTACTTTGAGAGCCTAACCAGGTATAGAAACACTACAGGCTGTGTGTCTAAAAAGGCTTAGAACAGCCGCGTTTGAGAGTTCTGAGTCATTTTTGTTAAGGCTTAACTGGACGTGTCGGTGCCATCCCAACTCTCTGATATGAGAGGAACTGTCACCATTTATATACACTGTAAAAACACTAATGATCATCATTATTGCGTCCATTTACGGCAACATTAAAAGTTGGTAGTAGAAAAAGGCCTTTTATTTTGGTATATATAGCTCTATATAGCTGATGCACAAGAAAGTCATTCCATGCATGCCTGACCTAGGCCTCATCTTTAACATATGAATGTAATAAACACCACCCAGATAAATTGGTGGTGGGAGCATAGCTGCCCTTCTCATATGCATCTCATCATTAAAGTTGTGAATAACATAGTCACCTAGTACTACATGAGATAAACAAACAGTGCCTTCACCACCCACTCTGAAGTCAATCCAACGCCTTATTACACAACTGAAATGACCATAAATTTGTTGCAGTGTGTATAGTTAACTGTGTTTCCATCAACCTTATTGGACAAGATGAAGCATTGTGACCATGTTCTGCAAGAAGGGTGGCCCAATGGTATGAACAGTAATACCTATGTGAAGATTTTAATGCACCTTTCAAATACGTTTACACCAGTATATTGTAAAAGTATACGGGTAGTATGCGGAATCCGGATACGTTAGCTACAAAACAGTAAACAGGCTATAAAGGCAGGTTGTTTATGTTGTAGAGTTGTTATGGATCACTTTTTATACATATGCAGAAGCTCAATACGTTCCCTGCTTTGCACATGCGCAGTTGGAAGCCTCTGGCGCTTACATTCGTGTGCGCAGCTTCGATATGCCATTCCTATATAGCTAGATACGTAGTTTTACAGACTCTCTGATAGGTGTTTACTCAGTAAGAGAAATGATTTGGAATATTTAGTGAAGAATGATTAATAGGATAATTCAGAAATAATGATTTGAGGATAATACATGTTTACTCAGAAACAGTGAATATTTTTGGATTATATGCTTAGTCAAAACTAATGAATAATTGTATTGAAAACATCTTTGTGATGACTATAGGCTCATATGAAAGGAAGAAATTAATATCAGCAGAACAAATCTCGATATATATTGGAGATCATTACAGCAAAAACCAGTGTTGGTTGTCATAGCACTACTAGCTGCAAAAATGCAGAAATTGCTCGTCCAGGTTGTAATTGTAGCACTTGTTGTGAAGTGCTCCGTCTCTCAGTCCTGCAGCCTGGATACTAATGGCACTGCCGTCAAAACTGTCGACTTTCTTATCTTGGGCGCTGGAATTTCCGGAATAGCTGCTGCTAGGACTCTGGAAGTTAATGGAATGACAGATTTTCTGGTAATAGAGGCCACCGATCGTATTGGTGGCCGCATTAGAGAGTATGACGGTATTGATAAGGTTGGACTCGAGGTTGGGGCCAACTGGATCCAGGGACTCGATATAAACGATAAGGAACGCCATCCCATTTGGCGGGAGTGGTTAAGGTGCGACCCAAACGGGCCCAAAGGAAGCGAAACTCCGGACGACTTTACACACGTCTACAACGTAGACGGTATTGAGATAACTGAGGACACTGAATACGTAGAGCGTAGAAAGATTTTCCAAACTGCATTCGAAATGGCGAAGAAACAAAAATCATCTGATATTTCGGAATCTCTAGAGGATGCCTTGAACAATAACGGATGGGAGTTAAGTGCACAAAGTCCACTTGATGAATTTATTGAGTGGGAAGGGGTTGATTTTTGCAGTGCTATCCAACCAGGGGAAATATCACAATACCATCACTCACGAATATCTTATGACACGGACTTCTTAGCAAACAAGAATGATGAGGCAACAAATTATCTAATGGCAGACGAGAAAGGATACTCATATGTAGTTGAATGCCTCGCAAGAGACTTTAAGGATGATCATATACAACTGAACTCAAAGGTTACCAAAATAAAAATTGCAAAAGACTGTGTTTGTGTCACAGTGGAAGAAAATGATCTTTACTGTGGAAGGTATTCCATTGTAACCTTCAGTATTGGAGTACTTCAGGCATCAATTGATAGTGAGAAATCTTCTGTTTTTCGGTTTGAACCATCTTTACCACAAGAGAAGCAAGATGCATTGAAAACTAGCATACCTGTTCACTATGGAAAGATTCACCTTCAATTCGATGCCAATAACCGGTTTTGGGATGACATTTTAAATGATAAAGATCAACAGATATTAGGCAATGTGGCAACTGAGAGAGGTTACTATCCATACTTTATATTTGATAAGAATCGTCCTTATACTGTAACAGCAGATGTGACCGAAGATTTAGCTAAGAGAGTGGCAGTCCAGAGTAAAGAACAGACTGTTAGTGAAGTGATGGCTGTTCTCAGGAAAATGTTTCCTAATAAAGATATTTCTGAACCACAAAATACTATCATATCTGATTGGAGCATAGATCCTCTCTTCCTCTGCACTTTTTCAGTACTCCCTCCTGGAGCACCAAAAAATATCTATAATGAATTACTGAAACCTGTTGGCAGACTCTATTTTGCTGGAGAGGCTCTAAATAAAAGTAATAGTGGTTTCACACAGGGTGGATATGGGTCTGGAGTGCATGTGGCAAAAAAAGTGATACAAAGAAGTAAGTAAAACTTGTAGAATACATTTCCATAATGCTATATATATTCCAGCCTCATTTCTGGCCCAAACAGCAGCTTCTGGCTAAGACGAAAATGCAACGAACCTCACAAATTAATGTCTACCAACATAGTACACGCTATATATAGGCTGTGTTTCTCCGTACTTGTTTTAAAGGAATACAGAGGTGGCTATGAGAATGCAAAATCAGACTTAGCATACTTTATAGGTGCTGCGGGTAAGAACATGAATAAAGAATATAAAGTTTTTGCATATTAACTTAACCCTACAAAATATAGAGGTTATGATCAATTTCATTTGTAAAAGTAATTTAGAGTGGTTGGTAGAGGGACTGTTTATCATATGTAGTGCTAGGTGACCATATTATTCCAGAAGGAAGGCTATGAAGCTAAGCCTCATGAGAAATCATATTTCAATCCGGTATTCAATGCCTTTCTTGTGCTCCACTTAGCACTAACAGCTTTAGCTGGGTATACATTGATGTGCCAGTTCTGTTGGTGATGAGGAATGATTATGTTACAATAATATATGCATGCAATGATTTTCCTGTATAGAGGTACCAAGATGCATGAACAAACAGCCTACCACCATATTATGTTTTGAACAGATGTAAGTGATGTAGTAAGCATGTTTTCCACACAGAGAATAATGATGATGGTCTGAGTACAGGAGAAATTGTTGGTAAGTTAATGTTCTTTCTGCATGTTTTTTCAGCTTAATACTCTTACATATACACCTACAATTTAGTAGCCATTGTGCTGATTCTTTTTATAGTATATTATGTGTTGAATATGTATTATAGAGTTTGGGTTGTTTGTGTTGAACTGCAGGTTTTAAAATGTGCATTGCAATGAGATTTCAGGGCACATGTTTAGCATAATTATAGCAGGCCTTTTATTTCTGTTCATGTAAGTTAAGCTACTGACATATGTTTACAGCTTGGCATGTGTTGTGCGTTATATATATACATGTATATATATATATAGATATGCTGTAAATTTTCCCCCACTCTTTCCCTCCACAGGAATTGTTTTTGGTTCTCTTGCAGGATTAGCAGTACTTGTGGCTGTTATAGCATTTGCTATTAAGAAGATATTAGATTGAGAGCAACTTGTAATTGCAGTATACTTGCTTAAATAGGATTGGAGGAACTGAGTTATATATATATATATGAGTATTTATGATCTTAAAGAGTTTATACGAGTGTAGATCTATATGAGTTTATATGATCTTATAGAGTTTATATTATAGCATTTTAGAGTTCTGAGCCTTCATATAGAGTCACCGTCTCTAAAATGCACGTAGCGTATACGGATAGATCTAGGTAGTATGCGGATGCGCTACACGGAGACACAAGCAATAAACAGGCAGGTTGTTATGTCGTGGAGTTGAATTGTTTATGCCTCATCTTTTTACTTGATGTGCTCCCAAACACAATCATATGAATATCCTGTCTACCCCCCCCCGCGCCCCCCCCTTTGTATGGCCCAGTGACTATCTTAGACTCTTTAAATTTGTTTATATCATCGCTTGGCCTGACGAGCATGACAAACATAAACAGTTAGAACTGTGAAATACTTACTTTACATGCTCGTTTCGTTGCAACTGCGAGACGCCGACATAAAAAAAAGTTCAAAATGTCAAATTGTTAGTGGGTTCGGACGAACCCCCCTCTAGTTCTAGATGGGCCCACCAGTAGCTCACAGACCATACAGTATTGCTCGCTACAGCACTACAGTACACGTATAGCTACTGCTGGTAGCTACGAAACTCGCAACAAGCGCGCTACCCGAGAGCGATAGGTTCAAAGTGGGGGCGTGGCTAAACAAAAATTTCGGCGCCACTCCACCCATATACGTATATATGCCATTATATCCTGGCTACGCCCCTGATTGGAGAGAACCAAAGTGCTGCGGCTGGTTGTCATAGTACTGCTACGAAAATGCAGAAATTGCTCGTCCAGGTTGTAATTGTAGCACTTGTTGTGAGGCACGTCGTCTCTCAGTCCTGCAGCCTGGATACTGATGGCACTGCCGTCAATACTGAAGTCCTTATTTTGGGCGCTGGAATTTCCGGAATAGCTGCTGCTAGGACCCTGGAGGTAAATGGAGTAGATTTTCTGGTAATAGAGGCCACTGATCGTATTGGTGGTCGTATTAGAGAGTATAACGGTACTAGTATTGAGGTTGGAGCAAACTGGATCCAGGGACTCGATAGAAACGATAAGAAACGCCATCCAATTTGGCGAGAGTGGTTGGAGTGCGACCCAGACGGCCCCGAAGGAAGCGAGACTCCGGACGACTTTGAACGCGTCTACAACGAAGAAGGTAATGAGTACGACATCGAAGATTACAAAGAGTACGAAAGAATTTCAGAAAATTTTGACTTGGCATACAGTAAAGCAGTCAAGTTGGGGGAAGGTATAGCAATATCTAATGACATATCCTTAGAAAAAGCCTTGGAGATGGAAGGATGGGATCCTAATTCACCAACTCCACTGGATGAATTCGTTGAGTGGTTGGGGGTTGATTTATGCAGTGCAATTCATCCCAGGAGTATATCAGTGTTTCATCACTCACGAATAAGTTATAAAACAGACTTCTTAGCCGACAAGAATGATGATGCAATAGGATATCTAATAGCAGACGAGAATGGATACTCGTATGTAGTTGACTGCCTCGCAAGAAATTTTAAGGATGATCGTATACAACTGAACTCAAAGATTACCAAAATAGAAACAGCAGATGACTGTGTTTGTGTCACAGTGGAAGGAAATGATCTTTACTGTGGAAACTATTCCATTGTAACATTCAGTATTGGAGCACTTCAGGCATCAATTCGTGGTGATGGGTCTTCTGTTCAGTTTGAACCTTCTTTACCAAAGTGGAAGCAAGATGCATTGAACAATATTACACCTGTTCACTATGGAAAGATTCACCTTCAATTTGACACCCAATTTTGGGATGAAATTTTAAATGATGAAGATGATCAACAGATATTAGGCTATGTATCAAATGAGAGAGGTTACTATCCATACTTTATATTTGATAAGAATCGCCCATATACAATATCAACAGATGTGACCGAAGGTTTAGCTGAGAAAATCTCAGACCAGTTTGAAGAACAGACTGTTAATGAAGTGATGGCTGTTCTCAGGAAAATATTTGGTGAAGATATTCCTGAACCACGCAATGCAATTATATCTCATTGGAGCATAGATCCTCTCTTCCTCTGCACTTTTTCCGTACTCCCTCCTGGAGCACCAGACAATATCTATGATGAATTACTGAAACCTGTTGGCAGACTCTATTTTGCTGGAGAGGCTCTAAATGAAACTAATACTGGTTTCACCCAGGGTGGATATGGGTCTGGAGTGTATGTGGCAAAAAACGTGATAAAAGAGAGTAAGTATAAACCTCAATACAATTCTATATTTGGTGAAAATGTCTACGTATAATGCCTATATACATTAGTCCATCTTAATCACCTCAGTTCAGAATCCATGTTTCTCCGGAATCCCTATACCTTACCTTCAATACTGCAACCAATCAACAAAAACTCCTCTGTATATTTTGAACAGATGTAACTTATGTAGTGAACAAATTTTCCCCACAGGGAACAGTGCTAATGATCTGAGTGCAGGAGCAATTGTTGGTGAGTTCCTTTCTGCATGCATGCACAATGCTTATCTATCTCTCACCTATAAATAGCTCTGTGTTGAGTACGTAGATCTATTGGGTTGTGTGTTCTTTAAAATGTATATATATATATATATATATATATATACATTATGTAAAATTGCATAATGTACTGTCAGTGTGTATGGCATAATATAATTGTTACAGCTTGGCAGCTATGCGCTATATATAGTTTCTTCCCAATCTCCCTCTCCACAGGAATTGTTGTTGGTGCTCTTCTGTTAATAGATTTGTCATAGCAGTACTTCTCGTTATAGTAAAGGAAATGCACTGATTAGCTTATATATAACTGCTGTTATAGTAAAGAATAGAGAGCAACTTGTAGTAGAGTATATGATTGTATATAGTATATTTGTTCTGCATACATAGATGAAGTAAAAAGTGTGTGTGTGTGTGTGTGTGTGTGTGTGTGTGTGTGTGTGTGTGTGTGTGTGTGTGTGTGTGTGTGTGTGTGTGTGTGTCTGTGTGTGTGTCTGTGTGTGTCTGTGTGTCTGTGTGTGCACTGTAAAATCAATTTTGTCATAATAACAATATTGTTTGTTGAGTTTTATCCCATATATACATCAGTTCATCATGTGATACCACAATATTGTACTCCCTAGACAATGACTATTCCTTACATGTGTGAGTCACATTTGTAGAGGCATTATGGATTATAGTGGACTACTCAACACTCACACATGTAAGGAATAGTCATTGTCTAGGGAGTACAATATTGGTATCACATGATGAACTGATGTATGGGATGAAACTCATGGAACAAACAATTTTGCTATTATGACAAAACTGATTTTACAGTGTGTGTGTGTCTGTGTGTGTGTGTCTGTGTGTCACGTAAATCCTTGCCGTTTTCGTGCGAGAGGGATCTTACGACGATTCTGTTGGCCTAGGATCATGCACCGGAGACAAAGCTGAAATAAAGGTGAGCGTCAATTTTGAGGTAGACCGTTTGAAGAAGAAAAAGATGATGAAGAAATCGGCGGTTTGAAAGAATTTCCGTGTACCATTGTAGCGGTGGATTTTACCTACTTTGAGAGCCTTACCGTGTATAGAAACACTACAGGCTGTGTGTCTGAAAAGGCTTAGCCGTTTGAGAGTTCTGGACGTGTCGGTGCCATCCCGACTCTCATATATGAGAGGAACTGTCACCATTTATATACACTGTAAAAACACCAATGGTCATCATTTATTGCATCCATTTACGGCAACATTAAAAGTTGGTAGTAGAAAAAGCCTTTTATTTGGTATATATAGCTCTATATAGCTGATGCACAGGAAAGTCATTCCATGCATGCCTTACATTCCTTATCACCTAGGCCTCATCTTTAACATGCATATGAATGTAATAAACACCACCCAGATAAATTGGTGGTGGGAGCATAGCTGCCCTTCTCATATGCATCTAATCATTAAAGATGTGAATAATATAGTCACCTAGTACTACATGAGATAAACAAACAGTCCCTCCACCACCCACTCTGAAGTCAATCCAACGCCTTATTACACAACTGAAATGACCATAAATTTGTTGCAGTGTGTATAGTTAACTGTCAACCTTATTGGACAAGATGAAGCAGTGTGACCATGTTCTGCAAGAAGGGTGGCCCAATGGTATGAACAGTAATACCTATGTGAAGATTTTAATGCACCTTTCAAATACGTTTACACCAGTACATTGTAAAAGTATACGGGTAGTATGCGGAATCCGGATACGTTAGCTACAAAACAGTAAACAGGCTATAAAGGCAGGTTGTTTACGTTGTAGAGTTGTTATGGATCACCTTTTATACATATGCAGAAGCTCAATACGTTCCCCGCTTTGCACATGCGCAGTTGGAAGCCTCTGGCGCTTACATTCGTGTGCGCAGCTTCGATATGCCATTCCTATATAGCTAGATACGTAGTATTACAGACTCTCTGATAGGTATTTACTCAGTAAGAGAATGATTTGGAATATTTAGTTGAGAATGATAATTCAGAATTAATGATTTGAAAGGATAATACATGTTTACTCAGAAACAGTGAATATTTTTGTATTATATGCTTAGTCAGAACTAGTGAATAATTGTATTGAAAACATCTTTGTGATGACTATAGGCTCATACTAAAGGAAGGAATTAATATCAGCAGAACAAATCTCGATATATATTGGAGACCATTACAGCAAAAACCAGTGTTGGTTGTCATAGCACTACTAGCTGCAAAAATGCAGAAATTGCTCGTCCAGGTTGTAATTGTAGCACTTGTTGTGAGGCACGCCGTCTCTCAGTCCTGCAGCCTGGATCCTGATGGCAATGCCGTCAATACTGAGGTTCTTATTTTGGGCGCTGGAATCTCCGGAATAGCTGCTGCTAGGACTCTGGAGGTAAATGGAGTAGATTTTCTGGTAATAGAGGCCACCGATCGTATTGGTGGTCGTATTAGAGAGTTTGACGGTACTAATATTGAGGTTGGAGCAAACTGGATCCAGGGACTCGATAGGAATGATAAGAAACGTCATCCCATTTGGCGAGAGTGGTTGGAGTGCGACTCAGACGGTCCCGACGGAAGCTTCACTCCGGACGACTTTACACGCGTCTATAACGCAGCAGGTGATGAGTACGACATCGAAGAGGGTGTGTTCAAAACTAGTAAAGACATGTTTGACAGGGTACTCTGTGAGGCAGATGACCTTGGCAAAACTATAGAGATATCTGATGACATATCCTTAGAAGAAGCCTTGAACATGAAAGAATGGCCATCGGATCCTAATCCACCAAATCCTATACATGAATTTGTAGAGTGGGTAGGGGTTGATTTCTGCAGTGCAATTCACCCCCGGAATATATCAGTGTTCCATCACTCACGAATAACTTATGATGAGGACTTTTTAGCACAGAAGAATGATAAGGACGATCCAGAGTCAGTAAACTATCTAATGGCCGATGAGAAGGGATTTTCATATGTAGTTCACTGCCTGGCAAGAAATTTTAAGGATGATCGTATACGACTTAACTCAATGATTACCAAAATAAAAACTGCAAATAATTGTGTTTGTGTCACAGTAGAAGAAAATGATCTTTACTGTGGAAAAAATGCTATTGTGACATTCAGTATTGGAGCACTTCATGCATCAATTGATAACGCGCCATCTTCTGTTCAGTTTGTACCACCTCTACCACAGTGGAAAGAATATGCATTAAAGAATATTACACCTGTTCATTACGGAAAGATTCACCTTCAATTTGAGAGACAATTTTGGAACGAACCTGATAAAGATGATCAACAGATATTAGGCTATGTATCAAATGAGAGAGGTTACTATCCTTACTTTATAATGGATAAAAACCGCCCAAATATAACAACAGCAGATGTTACTGAAGATTTAGCTATAAAAGTTGCAAAACAGAGTGAGGAAGAGACTGTTAATGAGGTGATGACAATTCTCAGGAAAATATTTGGTGATGATATTCCTGAACCACGCAATGCAATTATATCTCGTTGGAGCATAGATCCTCTCTTCCTTTGCACTTTTTCAGTGATTCCTCCCAAAGTGTCAGAAGAAATATTTAAAGAGTTACTGGAGCCTGTAAATGGCAGCCTCTATTTTGCTGGAGAAGCTTTAAATGGTAGTAATAGTGGTTTCACACAGGGTGGATATGGGTCTGGAGTGTGTGTTGCAAAGCTACTGCTGGGTGAAAAGCGTGAGTAATACATGTATATACACCTAAATGAGTAGAATAGCATGAAATTCCCCCTCTCTGCAGCTATGGTAGGTCTGGAGAAGACATTCTATTCTGTCAGTGAGAATGATGCTGAGGTGGAAGTATGTGTTGTTGTTAAGTCTGAGTGCAATATACCATTTCCATTTAATGTCTACATAACAACTACACCAGAGAGAGGTACACACATATAGCAATATTTTTAGACTTGGCTATGTATTACTATCATTATTCAATCCTCATGCAGCTGATAATACTCATGTAATACCGTCTGCAGTCCTGAGAGTTGATGCACATATGAAGAGAGAATGCATAAATTTAGGCATAAGTTATGATGAAGAACAAAATTTTAATGAGATATTCTCTTTATTGGCTAGTATGGAAGAGATCTCTGGTCAGTACAGCGAGATTACTCTTTACCCCTATCAAGGACAGATTGAGATCTATGGTAAACTGTTTATGTGTGTTAGTATTTAATAACATACATGATATTACAGGTGGTGATGGTGGTGGTGGTGGTGGTGGTGGTGGTGGTGGTGGTGGTGGTGGTGGTGGTGGTGGTGGTGGTGGTGATGATGGGGATGGTAGTCAGAGTGTGGAGATGATTATTGGTGAGTCAACTGCTCTCTTTACCACGTTATATAGCCACTTACAATCTTAACTCTCACCAGCCTCCAGGAGTCTTTTTAGTGCTTAGGTAGGATCATTAATGTACTCGTATGCAAGCAAATACATAATGGAGCTGGCATAATATGCATAAGCAAGGTAAAAATGTTTATAGCATAAAACAAGACTTATTTTTAGTAAGAATTGAAACTATGAGTGAAACAGGTGTGTACCCTATGCATGAGTGTTAAGCACTTCTCCATTAATAGCTAATGTCAAGTATGAAGAGCTTCTTTCTGCTCTTCATTCTCCCTCTCCCTCACTTGTAACAACAGGTATTACACTTGCTGCAATTTTTATTGCAATCATGGTGTGATCACTGGCAGTACGTGGATGACTGTAAGTGACTATAGAGCTATAGATATATACCTGACCTCTTAGCATCTATACCAGTGAATAGTTATATATAGTCATAGTAAAGAGGTAGCTATTATTTGTTCTGTAGTTTGTATTATACATCTCTTCTTAGTGTTGTTGCATATATACTGCAAAAAGCAAGTTGTTATTTTGACAAGCGTATGGTTATTTCAGTTGTAGCATCATATGACTATAATACATTTAACATCTCTTGGTGTTCGAAGAATGTATAAAATACCCCAGGGGATGATAAATGCATTATATGCATGTGGAGGAATGTAGTGTGTATTATAAAGGTTACTCCTCCATGCAACACGTTTTAATACAGCATTTACAGTACAGTGGGGTTATGTATGTGATTTCCCCTTGAGATAAAGGCACTATCATACTCTTGTAATATACAGAGGCAATTCCTTAAGGGATATCCTACACATCTCATGAGAGGTAGTAGTCATCATAAGGAAATATGTTGCAACTGAGGTAACCACACCTGTTAGTCAAAACAACCAGCAGTGATATAATTACACACATATCGCAAAAAAGGCACATTGCATTATGCAGACCTTTACAGAGGCCTTGGATGTGTATGTTGTTGCCTTTTCAGTGACTCATTAAACTTTTGAGGTGTTAGAGTGACAATTGATGATTAGAGGTGGTTTATGCTAATGTATAAGTCACATGTGTCTTATGAGGATCCTCTTCCAATGCATCTTCCTCATCTCTGCCATAGTCCTCTCTATTGTCAGTGTCCTCTTCATTATCTAAGATTCATCTTCATCGTAGAATGTTAACTCCATTAATCCATTGCTCCTACCCTCCCTCCTTCTCCTCTTCATCTTCCTTTAACTCCCTCACATTAACTACAGTAACTGCTTCATCCAGCTTTGCCAGAGGGCACAGCCTATGTTAATATAAGTAACCTCTTGTATGAGAGGACATTCTTTTCCATTACATGCCCACTGTTATTATTAACCACATTGCATATTTGGTACTAATCTAAATACATTACATAGCTACTGTGACAAACACTTTTTAGCATATAATAAAATTAATTTGTTCAAGCTAGCTCTAATTGCCCAACAGCATCTTTCATCTCTTCTTCTTGAGACATATCTTTCTAACTGCGTTAACTCCGACTCTGAGCACTGCCAAAGAGTTCAGCACTCACACGATGTAGTCAGTTACTCTGAGAGTGGTATAAAACACAGATCATGATTAAGTCACAGAAAGTGAGTAGCTAGGCAGATTATACAGTGAATTAGAGTTAAGTGGGATAGGTCCTGGATAGATTACTGATCACATATTGTGTTCAGTGCAACAATTTTGGTTGTTTGGCATTACTGTAGTAGATTGAGCTAGTATAAGGCTTTTGATGAAACTTGCTCAATAAACTATAGTGCATACACTATAGTATGCCAAACGTAACAGCCAACACCTCGTGAAGGTAATGTTGCAAGTTGGCCCCCACGACCTACCCACACTCTAACTTTTAACAGTGATCATTCTGGTAAAAGTTAGAGCTCCCTTTTTAAATGCTTCTACAGCTTCGAAATCTCTGTAGCGTGAGATAAAAAACTGGCAACTCTTGAAATGGGTGCTGTCTTCAAATAGGGAAACGGTAAAACAGGAGAATGCTCAAATTTTAGTGATAAAAGGTTGTAAAAAACCGGCAAAACAGTGGCGTCCTGTAAAAAGGTGAAAAAATCGGCTAAACGGTGGCGACCTGTGATAAGGTTGAAAAAATCGGCAAAACGATGGCGTCCTGTAAAAGGTTGAAAACACCGGCAAAACGGTGGCGTCCTGTAAAAAGGTTGAAAAAAACGGCAAAACGGTGGTGTCCTGTAAAAAAAAACGGCAAAACGGTGACGTCCTGTAAAAAGGTTGAAAAAAACCAGCAAAACGGTGGCGTCCTGTAAAAAGGTTGAAAAAAACCGGCAAAACGGTGGCGTCCTGTAAAAAAAAACGGCAAAACGGTGGCGTCCTGTAAAAAGGTTGAAAAAACGGCAAAACGGTGGCGTCCAAGGTGGGGGTGTCCTCATCAGCTGCATCCTGCATAAATCAGAGGAGAGATGTTACTATACACAAAACCAAAAGGTATTATTGGAGTTTTGTGCAATGCGCCGAACTACCTAACTACAGTTTCCGCAATAAAAAACGTTACGCGGAACGCCCCACCCTCGCTCCCACCCCGAAGGGCGTCCTGTAAATCGCGCCGTATAGAAAAAAAAATCAAGCAGCAAGAGACGAGCCGTCATGTAGTTCCCGACGCCACTTCAAAGAAGCAAGGACCTCAAGAAACAAGATACGACCCGTCGTCCGCAGGAGTACCCGACGCCCGATACCCACATCAAGAAGCGAGAAAAACCGTCGACCTGAGCGATCAACCAGCGCATCACCTAACCAGCTCTTGCCTGCTCCGCCGCGCAACGTCCCATCCTCATTCCCACCTTAAAGGCATCCATGTTTAATTTTTTACGTTCATACATGTACTAATATATGGCTAGTGTATGTGTGTAAGCTACCTGTATCTTCTTGGTAGAGACATCAAATGCATGCAATGGATTTAACACATGCAAGGCTGGCCTAGGGACAAGGAATGAAAACATGCAAGGCTGGGCCTAGGGACAAGGAATAAACACATGCAAGGCTGGGCCTAGGGACTCCTACATGGAAAAACCTGCAATGAGAGAGAAAAACGAGAAGCAAACTTTAGTAAAAGATACACACTCTGAAAAGAAAGGCAGACAAGAAATGTTACCTATCTTCTTGGTAGAGACATCACACTAAAGGGTCAAAACACATGCAAGGCTGGGCCTAGGGACAGGGATTAAACACATGCAAGGCTGGGCCTAGGGACAGGGATTAAACACATGCAAGGCTGGGCCTAGGGAACCTACTATAACTATCCAGGATACCTGCAAGGAGAGAAAGGAAGTGAATACATGTGGAAATAGTGATACTAATTTATTTGCGGAGCAATTTTTATGCGCCGACAACCCGTACCTATCTATAAAGATCATGCCTGCCCGATCGCCCATTTCCCGTCGATCCTACATCAAGAAACAAGAGACGACCCCAGCAACCTGCGAATCAACCAGCTACCAAGCCACTGAAGAAAACACGCACACGCACGCACGTTAATGATTTAACGCGCATGCGCAAACGCCCACCCTCTTACCCAAACAACCAACTTTTATAATCCGCATTTAACGCCACCACACATTACACAATAAAATACCAATTATGTACCACAAAACAACCTTGCATATTAACATAATTTCAAATAATACCATCGCGTATACCACAAGAACGATCTCGCATTGCTAAACCACAATACCATTGTGCATATTTACAAAGCATACGTATATACCACTGCAAAACACGTAATAGAGCCAAGAGTAGAAATGAAATGTATTGTGAACAACACGCCATTTTGTCACATACCTGAACTGTGCTCCATATGTACATCATAACGTGTGCATGACAGATCACTCCACCATCACATTTCCAAACACTGTAGGCCTGAAAGAAACAAAATGTGTGGGGGGGAAGATGAAATAAAATAACGGTAGAGTTTCCGGCATAGCTACGTATAGAGCACTTTCGAGAACGTGCATACCAAAATCATGTAAAGACACCTACTGCTCCCATGCACAGAATAGTGTACAGACTACAACGTAATTGTTGGAACCAGAGAACTATAGCACAGTTGGTTCTTTCACTACAACTGAGTAACATGTACGTACGTACACGACGCTGACAAAGATATCATATGGTACCGGCAGGTTCTCACCTTTTCCACCTTGCATAGAGCGATGGTCTGAACCAAGAGAAGGGAGGGAAATGGTGACCGAAGTAGAGGCGATGACTTTCGAATTTCCCGGGCGATGCGCAATACGGTGCGCGACGGAGTGGCAGAGTAACTCCGTTTGACGGATGAAGTGCGCAGCTAGAGACACCTTTTATACTTTGTGCTCTTTCCCGCGCGCGGGACCCTTTCCCAGCAACGGCTAACAAAGACTCATAATCACCTACAAGTTGCTTATTGAATCATACTGTATCTTCATAATTAATAATTACAATATAAATTGATATGCTGTAACTTCATATTAATTAGGCATATTTCTCATTTCATGGTGAAACTAAAACAACAAACATGTGATAATTCTGCTATATAATATTGAATGAAATGAGTGACAGAGAATGCTAATGTGCTCTGTGAGTTAGTCTATTTGCTGGGTGTAGGTTAGTGGAGGTGAAGTAACACTCCCTGGTGGGGGGTCAAATTAACTCAATACTATGATGGTGAATTAAGTGTAGGGGCACCCAGAGGAACCACCCTGTAGTTCACATCATTCACTGATATATAGAATATGTTCACGAAACACACACAATATTATTAGAGTGACAATTGATGATCTGAGGTGTAACATATGTCTTAATAATAAGGACCCTCTTCCAAAGCATCTTCTTCATCTCCACCATAGTCCTCTCCATTGTCAAAATATGTCGCATTATAGTCAGTGTCCTCTTCCTCAATTTCTTCATCATAGAACTCCTCCATTGCCCCCTCCTCTCCCTCCTTCTCCTCTTCATCCTCCTTCTCCTCCTTCACATTAACTACTGCTTCATCCAGCTTTGCCAGAGGGTCCAGCCTAGTGTTGTGTTAGAATACTATATCTAAAATGCTTTGCAAAGCAGAAACTGGTCCTGATTCCTAGTTGTATATATCTACTAGAACATGACAAAGTTAATGGCTAAATAATGATATTAGCACTCACATTTCATTTTTGTCAGCAAATGTAACTTTCTTCACTCCTGAAGTTGTGCTATGAGCGGCAATCACATCATCCTTTCCTTCTTCAGCAAGGTCACTGGTTCTACTGTCATCATTGCGTGTTTTGGCTCTTTTCTGTGCTGGGATATTGGGTCGAAAGTTGGCATCTGTTGAACCCCTTTTTCTTCTCCTGACTCCAATGCGTAACTCATTTGGGAAAAAATTCCAATCGGGATGCCATTCAATGAAGTCATCAATCTCATTACCCTTATATTGTTTGTATTTATCTGAGTATCTCTCTATCCCACTCTTCCCAGTGCTGGCCTTGAGTGCAAATGGACTCTGTTGCATAAAATGTCTCAGTTCCTGTTTTACTGTCAGTAGGTAAGTATTAACTTCAGATTCATGTAGTTCTAGTGGTCGCTTTTCCATTGGTGGAAACAGTGGTGGAGGGGTTAGAATTGGAGGCGGTGCAGGCTCTCCAGGAAGAAGGGACTCGAGCCCTCCAAACGGTTTACCTCTCCCTCTACCCCGCCCTCTCCCTCGGCTCATTCTCGTGACTACGATCACTATATCACGGTCTGTAGCTTCTTTCTTCTACGTTGTAGTCACACAAACCCACACTGCTTAGCAAATCACAAAAGTGGGTGGGGCTTGAGCTACTTCCAAATGGAGCGCACTTCGGCTTCAGGTGTCCTTGATGGAGTCCGGACGCAGATCCACTGCAAGTAAGAGGAGGAGACGTGGCGAACAGTCACCTGGTGATCTGGATAAAGCAAGGCAGAAGAAGAAGATAAAATCCAGTGATGAGGTTTATTCCTCTAAATCTAAGCATGTCAAGTCGCGTTCTGACAGACACAAAAGACGCCACACCTCTGGAAAGCACAAGAAAAAGCATAAAATACACCACAGGCACAGGAAAGCCACCCACAGTTCAAGCAGTGATTCTTCAGACACAGACAGTGATAGTACAGAGTCCAGTAGTGACAGCGGCACCAGTTCGTCAGATTCCGAAGAAGAAGCTCGCTTACGTGCCAAACATAAGCGACGTAAGAAGGCGTCACATGCAAAAGACATTAAGAAAAAATCAAGACACAAGCCTCGTGAAGTGAGCGACAGAGCTACTTCATCTGCAGTCAAACCTTCAAGTTCCAAAGTTACTGTTCCAAAGCAAGACACTACTGTGCATACACAAAGTGAGAGTTTAGTAATATAGAAAATATATTTTATATTTTAAACATTGTTTATATTAGGTGAGACCAAAGCAAGTTCAACAAAGTAAGCTATTTTAAACCTTGAATTTGCAAGTGGACTTTGTATGTACATGTATCCATATTATTTGGACAGAAAAATAACATAATGTTCTCCATATGTGTCCAGGCAGCGAGGTCCTATGACAAAGGAAGAGTGGGAGAAATTGCAGAGTGTTGTGAGGAGAGTGTATGATCCTGACACTGGAAGGCACAGGTGTATACATAATTACACCACAGGCACACTTACTGATACTTACATACAGGGGTTTTCACAGATCTTGCAGTCTCATGCGTAAACCGACATATGGATGAGTGTTGATCTTTTGAAGTGTGCATGTGCAGAATTCATATCTTCAAAGGGATTGCGCACATCTGTATGTCCCTTCACGCATTTGAGATGGCAAGATCTATGAAAACCGCTGTAATATCTTATTGTGTTAACACTGATATTTGTGATTATGTGCAGGTTGGTGAGAGGGAGTGGTGAGATTATTGAGGAAATAGTTAGTAAAGAGCAACAAAAGAACATTAACAAGGTATGTTATGTGATAACTTGTTCTGACAGTGTAAATAGTAGCATGATGTGTCGCTGTGATATTCCTTCTCTCTCTGTGCAGCTTGCAACCATGGGGGATTCAATGTCATTCCAACAAGGCCTCAGAAAACTTTGAGTATGCATTTCTGGACATGCTGGATAACTTTTATGACGTCATTTCATAGTCACGCGAGCCGGAGGTGAATTCCATTTAAAGCGCATTGCCTCCACCTTCAGCGGGTTTCTGTTCGGCATGTCAGCATACAGGGGAGGGAGCGGCAAGGGCTACGGTGGTACAATGGCACAGGTCCACGCCCCCAAGAAGAAAGTGACGGTGTCCTACGTCATTCGAGACGAGGAAGAGCCCCTGAACCGCTCTGGCGTGAACGCCCTACGAATCGACCCGAACACTCAGCATCTCTACAGTGCTGGGAGGGACTCTATCATTCGGTGCTGGGACATAAGTTCGCAGGATAACTATGTACGTACACCAGATAGCACACAGTCTTGTAGAGGTACATTTATGTAGCAAATAATTTGTTGACTGACTTAGAATCTACCTTTTGGATCATCTACGTGCTTTATACATGCTCTTACTGATAAGGGAATGTAGAATGTGAGCCTAGGGACTAATTTGTGTACAAAGTAAATTTGTTACTGTTTTAGCATGAGATTTGTCAATCCCTCCATGATGTGCCCATAGGAGTATGTACACTCTCTGGAACACCACACGGACTGGGTCAATGACATCATTCTCTGTATGGAAGGACAACACAGTATGTTTACCATTTCACAGCAGCCAGAATATATAATCTAGCATTAATTAGGTTTTACTTTACCTAACACAGTAAAATATACATGACTTTTTAATCATCATGTATTTCGGTTTCAGAGGATTAATATGCATTGAATTTCCTTCATTGCTAGTGTTAGAGTTTTTACAGGACAACGTTCTCTCTTGTTTGCCCAGTAATGTCAGCATCATCCGATATAACACTGAAGTTATGGGATGCCAGACGAGGTGCCTGTACCTCCACCCTCAGACAGCAACAGGACTACATAAAGTGTCTGGCCTATTCGAAGGAGAGGGAGCAGATTGCTAGTGGGAGCCTCGACCATACAATCTATGTCTGGGACCTCAGGACACTTGTGTCACTCACTGCCACAAATAATAAAGTCACTAGTAAGTCATACATGTACACAGTAATTGGAGATAGATGTGTACACTGTATGTGGTGGTGTTTATTTGGAGCCAGCACATATACATATATAGCTCAAGCCGCTCCCCCTAATTGGGACACCTCACTAAATAGGACACTGTTTTTTGACCTCTGAAATCAGGACACTTTCTCCCAAGGTTAGAGATTCCATAGTACTTGAATGGTGTACATGTTGGTATCTTTTTCCCCTGCTTCTCACTCCCTCCCTTCCTCTCCTTCCCCCCCCACACGTCCACTCTCATACTTTCTCTCTGTTGATAGCTACTTGTTTGAGAGGTCAGAAGGACTCGGTGTATTCTCTAGCTATGAATGATGCCGGGACTGTGATAGTGGCTGGTGGAACTGACAAGGTACATACAATATAGTGCATGCATCAGACAGCCCATTGTGTGGGGCCTACATGTAACCTGGATCAGCATTCAACAATATAGCTTGCATTGCTTGCAGATGGATTATCAGTGGGTCATGTGACTTCTCTAGGTAGTGCTAGCGTTAGGCTAGGGGCTGAGGATGTTCATAGTGTGTTGCATGTATTGAAGCTAAAGTTTACACGTAGAAACTGCTCTGATGTGTGATAGCAGGTAGACATGGTGTGTATGGCTCTGCAGGTGCTACAGGTGTGGGATCCTCGTACAGACGAAAAGTTGATGAAGTTGAAAGGCCACACTGATAATGTCCGGGCCCTGCTACTCAGTCCTGACGGAACCACAGTGAGCACTAATTGGAATATATTGTGTCTGTTGTATAGAAATATTTAGCATACTGGGAAGTGCACTGATAAGTTAGGTGTCCTCATGGGGTTGCAGTTAAACCATGCTTGTTTCTGAAGTATCATATACATGTATATTACGTGTATTTACAACATATAGAGTAATTGGGCAAGTGGGAGAAGTCCACCTAGTTGTACATATATGGAATATAAATTCTTAGTTTGCCTGGTGATCTGTACATATGGATAAATTTGATAATCCATTGCCTTGCACATATATATGTACAATGGTTTTCGTGGGCTCGCTCCACAATGTCAGCCGTTGATCAGGGTTTCATCCAGACATTCTGGCAAGGGGGGGCAAAGTGGAGTTTTTGCAATGTTAAGGGGGGCAGTGTGAGCCACCATGTAGACAAAAGCGAAGTGATTTCAAATCCCAAGGGGGGGGGCATTTAGGATCCAAGGGGGAGCAAATGCCCCCTCTTGCCCCCCCCCCCCCTAAATGAAACCCTGTTGATCCAATCCATTGTCCTGTGTGTCTGTGTCTAGTGTGTATCTGGTAGTTCAGATGGCACTGTGCGACTATGGTCCCTGGGCCAACAGAGGTGTATCGAGACGTTCCGCATGCACGAAGAGGGAGTGTGGACACTGGCTGCTGACGAGAAATTTCAAACTATCTATTCTAGTGGGAGAGATAAAAAGGTCTATGCTATAGAACTCAATCAAGGTACAGAACCACATACACACTGTATTCAGGGTTTAATCTAGACGTGAGTCCTTGAGGGGGCAAAATTAATAATTGGGGGGAGGGGGGGCACATTTGGCAGAGCGGAGAGGGATTGTTGATGGTGTCATATGCTTGGGGGGGAATTTGCCCCCCTGTGCCCCCCCTTGGATTAAACCCTGGTATTTATGTATATTTTTTCCAATCCTGCATGTGTACAGTGGAACCCCTCTAATCAGGACACCTCATAGTGAGGACACTTCTTCTGTCCCAAGGGTGTTCAGATTAGAGAGGTTTGGCATTTAAATTACTAATAGTGTCATATGCAACTGGAATCCTTGGGGGGGGGCATTTGCAAAGAGTTCCACTGTACACCTCTTCTTTCTATCTCAGGTGGTGGGGATGGCAGTCTGTTGTTCATTGAGGCTGCTCCGGTTCTATGTATGACCCGTGACCCCTGTGACCCCAAGGAGTCCCTATGGGTGTCCACCACAGAGCCACACATCACCAAATGGGTAAGACACGTACGGAGCCACTACAATAAGAGAATGGGTACAGAAAGAACATTAACCAACACAACACCACAAGCTTAAAAGTGTCACTACAATATACATGTAAAATTGAATATTCAAGAGTTAAGACCCAGTGATTTCAGTAATAACTCCATTGCCACTGCCTTGGAGGAATTGTGTTGTGTGGTACTATGCTGTCTCTGAAGTCTATAGGATGTTTACATGCACTCTGTGTGGTCTACTCACTAGACATTTGATCCTGATGCCACCCGATATGAGGAGGAGGAAGGAGGGGGAGAGGGGGAGGGAGAGATGGAGACAGAAGTGTGTGAAGACATGGAGGTCACAGATATCGATGAATACTCACCAGTTTCCCTCATGAAGCAAACTGCTAGGATTCCAGGTATGCAGAACACCAAACTGAGGCTGTCTAACTGTTGCCTAAAGTTATTATTGTATGTATGAACGGATGTCACACTTATACATGTATGTTTGATTTGGCCCAACCATCCAAACTACCTCAGTAGCTCAGTTGGCAAAGCTCCTGTCTAGAGCACAGGGATTATTTTAGAAAAATATTCAGGGGGGGAAATCAGGACTTCCCAGAATTGAGGGGGTGTGACTTGAAAATACATGTATAATGAATTGGTCATAGCCCATCTCAGGGGGGCAAAGCCACTTTCAGGGGGCAGGGTGGTGGTCAAATTTCCCCCTTCCCCTTCCCCCCTTAAAAACACCTGGTAGCTTATTTTCTTCAAAAATTACTATACCTGTATTGTTTGTCCTGATTTAGGTGGTCCTAGCATCAGAGAGTATCGTATCCTAGGAGACAGGCAACATGTCTTGACGAGAGATTCTAATGGCCATGTTCAGCTCTGGGATGTGCTACATGTAAGATACACACACAGTGATACACACACACTCTCTCTCTCTCTCTCTCTCTCTCTCACACACACACACACACACACACACACACACACACACACAAACGGGATACATGTAAAGTAATCGAATAGCCTAAGTGATGGAAACACTATTAACCAACCTCAACATCAATGCCAAGTCATTATTAAAGCTCCTGAAAAAGACTCAGGATCCAGCTGGGATTCGAACCCAGGACCTTCTGATTACTAGTCAGATGTGACATGTACATTCATACATGTATGTCTACATCAATATGTATATTTAGTTTGACAATCAAGCTTTTCCTCTTCCTTCCTTGCAGGCAGTGAAGGAGGCTGACCTTGGAGAGGTAGATATCGATGAAGAGATAGAGAAGAGGAAATGTACCCTCTACACACCAAACTGGTTCTCCGTAGAGATCAAAACTGGGGTGAGTCCCACGTGCAATGCACACATTAACCACTGCCACAACGACCACTGGAGTTATAAGAGAGAATGAGGGGACAGCTAGGGTTGTGTGTTCCATACTGGAATCCCAGTCATTATAGTATACCCAGGTTCAACTTCACACAGTAGTAGCTTGTCTCGTTCTCTCCTCCTAACTTTCAAACTATGTATGCCCATCAAATTTCTATACATGTACATCAATGGCAAGTCAACTATGAGTATTTCTAAGGGCACACTAAATATGTGTATGAGAAATCACTCACATAGTACTAACATTAGTACACTATTGGACTCACTGGCTCATAAGGACTTACATGTACTTATTTAACATCAACTCTGTGTGTGTGTGTGTGTGTGTGTGTGTGTGTGTGTGTGTGTGTGTGTGTGTGTGTGTGTGTGTGTGTGTGTAGATGCTGAGCATCAAGCTATCGGAGAACGACTGTTTTTCAGCCTGGGTGATGGGAGCTAACGCCCACCTCGACACAGCCACGCCAGACCTCAAGTGTGAGTCTTTAGGGACTAGAACCCCTCTAATCAGGACGCCCTGAAATAAGGACTCCTCAATAAAAAGGACACTTTTCTCTTCTGAATGTCATAATATTTCAACACACAATACTTCCATTCTAGGCGATGCTCTTACCAGCTGAGCTACCGAGGCAGCTCAGCTGGCTGGGCCAAATCACACATACATGTACAAATCAAAACAGAGCAACCAAAGCACCTCAACCAAAGCATCACAACCTGATAACAGACAAACTCAAACTTAGCATGAAGCTACAATGTAACATGAGTATTACATTCACCTTTGATCTCAGTGAACCTCGGTGCCTTACAACTTCGCGCCCTGTTTGAGCACTGGCCGAGTGCCCAACCTCTCGTGTCCTCTCAAGAAACTAGTGAACCACAGAGGCAAGAGAAACAGGACAAGACAGAGGATGAACAGACACCCACAGACAAGAAAAATGGTGAACATCAGAGTGAGGATGGTAGAGATATGGGAGAGGATGGGGACACAAAGAATGAGGAGGATGAAACTAAGGAGGTGGAGAAGAGTGAGAAAGAACAGAAGGCGGAGGACAGTGACAAACTCAAGAAGGAGACCAATGAAAAGAAAAGTGGTAAATATCACTGTTAGTGTCCCCAGGCTCTCTTAACTCCACCTCCTCAAAGAAATAAGGAGCTGTGGACAATGCAAATATATATCTGTGTGTCTACATGTATTGGGTGTGTTGTGTTGTGTTGCTTTGTCTTTCTGTTGTGTTGTGTTGCCTTGCCTTGTTTTTTTGTAAGCATCTCATGGAGTGATTAGTCATGTACATGTATGGGGAGCCTTGCAGGACAGATTAACAGGACAGGTTTTGAAAAATCAGGATACCTCACTTGCCATTATCTGAAGGCTTCAAATCTTATGTATATACATGTACATGTACAATGACTGTATGTATTTGACTGTGTCTGTAAGATATATCTGTTTTAACCCCTCCAGTCACCCCAGCTCCTAAACTGGAGCAGGTCATGAGTGAGTGTGATGATGTCGAGGAGTGGGTGGAGCTTGGAGCTGCCTTACACACCCCTCAGAGCGAGCTGGACAATATCGAACATTCTCACAGGGATAACCCTGCTCGTTGTAGAAGAGAGCTATTCAAGGTTAGCTCAAATGTTCTTACCAACTATAAGCCACTATTGCAGCAATTACATAGGCTTAGCTGTACATGTATCGTCTGCTGTGTTCACTAGCTCTGGTTAAAAGCCTCAGAAGAAGCTAGCTGGGAAGTTTTAGCATCTGCTCTAGAATCCAGTGGAAATACTGAGCAGGCAGAAAGAGTGAGGAGCAAGTATCTGACGACAGCTGTGTCTGACTCTCCTCCCACTTCTCCCTCCTCTATCTCTCCTCCCACTACTGTTAGTGGAGGCAGTACTGACAAAGTGGTGAGCTGGAATTGGTAGTGCCAAGAGCGCAAAGTTGTGAGATCCCTCCCTCCCTCTATCTCTCTCTCCCTCCCTCCCTCTCTCCTCTCTCCCTCCCTCCCTCCCTCCCTCCCTCCCTCCCTCCCTCCCTCTCTCTCTCCCTTCCTCCTTGCCTCCCTCCCTCCCTCCCTCCCCCCTCCCCCCTCCCTCCCTCCCTCCCTCCTCCCCCCTCCCCCTCCCTCCCTCCCTCCCTCCCCTTTCTTCTACAGAACATCAAATTCTTCTCAGTACCTCTCCACACTCCAGTCATCCTTGCCGAGTCAGGCGACTGTGCTACAACACTTGTCAGAATGCTATGTAAAGATGCCAGTGGAGCTATTGAGACCCGTCAGCTCAACAACAACTGTCCCATATGGGTCATGGATATTGTGTGCCAGGTACATGTACACACACACATAGAAATACATTTGCATAGCATGCTAGCTATTACTAGGAAGGAGAGAAAGACAAGCTGGACATACTTGTATAGAATACAGACCAGATGTACATGTAAAGTTATCGAATGGCCTAAATGGTGGCAATATTATCAAACAACATCAACGCCAAGTCATTAAAGATCCTGAAAAAACTCAGGATCCAGCTGGGATTACAACTCAGGACCTTCTGATTACTAGTCAGACACTCTTACACTGATCCACTGGATCTCTTATGGCAGAGGAGTGTAGGATGAATGTTAATATCCTAAGGATAGAGTTCTAACTCAGACAATGACTTGGCTACACAGGCAAGGCATATACGTACAACATGCAAAGCACGTTAGACTCAAACTCCGCATTACAATGTACAATGTACGTGATGCGTGTACATGTACATTCACATGCACATGCACATGTGTTGTAGCAGCCACCGTATGTGTGCATGTATATGTAGTACCAGCTTGCTATTTGTGCACGTAGCGTTAGCATTATCCTTGTGGTGATGTCATGACAAGGGTCTACTGTACATATTGCAGGTTTTTGTAAATTTCTATATTTTTTTTGCAGCGCAAGCTTCCAGAGCATCACAAGATGAACTTCAGTCTTACGAAATATGTGACTGGAGGAAAAGGCGGCAAGAGTTCTAAATCAGCGTATGTACATGACAATCTAACATGAACATATGTGTGTCAGGGTTTAATCCGGGGGGGGGGGGGGGGGGGGGGGCAGAGGGGGGCAAATGCCCCCCCAAGGATTCCATTCGCTCCCCAAGTGTATGACACTATTTACCAATCATTAAATGACAAATGTGCCCCCCCCCCCCCCCCCCCCCCCCAAGTTTCTACAATTATTAATTTTGCCCCCTCAAGGACATATATCTAGATTAAACCCTGTGTGTGTGTGTGTGTGTGTGTGTGTGTGTGTGTGTGTGTGTGTGTGTGTGTGTGTGTGTGTGTGTGTGTGTGTGTGTGTGTGTGTGTGTGTGTGTGTGTGTGTGTGTGTGTGTGTGTGTGTGTTCCTCCATCCATTCCTCTATACATGTAGTGTTGATCGTCTCTCGGCCCAAGATGTGGTGTCAGTACGTAAGGTACTGGAATACATACACGGTAAGATGGAATCAAAAGGCAAAGCAGATGCAGACTCTGGAGCGAATGGCTTTGAAATACTCTGCCAAGATCAGGTTTGCCTGTAACATACATGTACATACACACCCCTTTGAAGTACATGTACCACTGATATCTGTGTATCTTTGGCCAGTGTATATGAGAGGTTTATTCAGTGAGATTGTAAGCAGAGATTAGCCGAATATATTTCTCTAAGTTCATCACCAGGCCAACAAATCAATATTTTTGACAGTAAATGTTAGCTGAAGTGTCAAGAATCTTTTCTGTATCTACCAGGTATTGGATCTGGACCTAGATTTGAGGACAGTACGTTACAAATACTGGAAATCTGGAGGAGACATGAAGTTGTTTTACAGAGAGGCAGAACAGAGAGCTCCCGAAGCAACAGCCGAAGAAAAGGAGAAGGAGAGGGAGGGAGAGGGAGAGGGGGAGGGGGGAGAAGAAGGAGGAGAGGCAAATGGAGTTGGAAAGACAGACTTAAATGACATTGGAAAGAAAAACAATGGCTGATGTGTTTGTCTGTCTATAGTTCAATTCATTTTTATGCTAAACTATACACTTGTGTACAGGTACAAGGGGATATAAATATATATAAACATAAGTGAAACAGATGCTGGGCCTCAGGCAGGATGTACTGCATACTGCATAGATATTATAAGCATGTCATGTGTCTATGATTAATGTGACAGGTACATAGAGCCAGTACAGCTGTATATGTACTTGTATAGGCGTATGTAGTTCATTTTTTTGAGTAGTTGTGGTTTTGCTATAATTAATGCCTGACTTGGGGCGGAGAATTATCGGTTACGTCACGTTTGTTTTTGCATGACTCAGATCGGACGTTTACGAGAGAGAGAGAGAGAGTATATTCAGCTGCCGCCTCTAGCTGTAAATATCCCCCGACCAAATCTATATATACTGCAGAGATCATCCTACTTGCGAAGACATGGCCAAGTACGTACATGTACTATTATATGTATCTTTGGCTTGTTGTGAGCGAAGCTCTAGATCATATTGCGCTGTATGTGTGTTTCCTCATTTTCCGTGATCAAATCCATACTGTCTGTAGTATTACTTGGAGCCATATGTAAATACAGTAGTAAGAAACGGCTGTTGAAAGCTAGAGTATGTAGTTACTACATGTACGTGTATATACATGTGTGGGATAGTGTTCATAGCAGATGTGTAGGTGAATGCATGTTATTGCAATACAGCCAATAGCTGATGAGTAGCTCAGTTAGTGCATGTGTCTAGAACATTGCTGTAGGATTCCTCTGAGGCAGCTCATTTAATGACTGCCTTGGTCAATGTGTGTTGCATTGGCCTTTGGAGCATCTGATGTACAGTATTAGTCATGTGAGGGTTTAGGATTTTGAATGTGGGGAACAATGCAAGTAAATGTACATGTACATGTATCACCTCTATAGATATGGCCACACATGTAGTGACATAATGCATGTACATGTATATACATCTCCACGTACACGTACATGAAATATATGTGCTTTGCATACTAGCCCAATAGAAGAGCGTAAGAAAGAAATCTGCCCAGCTACATTCCTGACAAACACAAAAACACCAAACACACACATGTATGTACATTTAGATTAATTCAGAGTGTCTGTTTAATTGTCCACTGTCCTTGTAATTTTCCCACGAACTTTTCAGAAATGAGGGATATCCCCAGGGTTTCCCCCATATAATTATACGTGTGTTATAAGTTAAAGTGCAATGCACATTTGATCAAACGTAATACAGTTGCTGACTCTATACCAACATGATTCATCATTAGTCTCATGTACCAACTCCAGTACCCGTGACTGCATATGAATACACTTCAATTGTACACCTGTCATGAATATTGTATGACTCAGCCTGCATTGTAGTAGAGACCTTGACCCTACATCTTTTCTTGGGCTCTCCTCTCCTTGTATTCCAGCATCTTCAATGTCGAAGGGATTGAGTTTAAAGGTCATATAAAGGGAGAGCCTCACGTGTGAAGTGACCTTTGTACCTTACCCATACATGTACTTTCACCCCATACAGTATGTTTAAGAAGAAGTTTGGAACCCTCACTCGCTCCAATAAGAGACCAAAATCAGGTAAACTGTGTGTGTGTGTATTCCAAGAACACACATGTACATACAGTCATTTATATGTAACTGGTTCTACAAGTGAGGACACTTAATTTGTTGAACAACACTTCCAAGTGTTTCCACAAACCTAATGCCCCTGAAAATGTTGTACAAATTCCAATTCTATATATACTGCATAAGAAGTTGCCATGGCAACAATGCCGTTGACCACACCTCCACAATCATAGGTGGAGCTAATTTAAACATGCACATGTACATGATAGTACATTAGCACGAGAGACCTTAATTACTATTAATGTCTATGGAGGTTATGAGTTACACAATGCATATCTCTCTCTACAATGTATGTAGATTTGTGGGTTCGTATCAAGGGAGTGAAGATGAAGAGTCCTTACCACTGTGTGTGGCCTCCATTCTGCAAGTCTCGTCCAGACATTGACTGGGCCAGCCTCACCTCTAACGAAGCCACCTTCCCTCACATCCGCCTCCATAGACTCTCTGGGGAAGATAGCTTGACGACGTTCCTGTCATTTCTGGAACAACTGGCTAGTATCCCAGCCACTATGGCAATTGTTCTAATCAACAATGAAGAATCGTACGACTTGGATGAAAAGTTTACTACCCAAGAGAGAGATATTCCAGTCCCAGTTGTGGTGGTCAAGAAGAAGGCTGGAGAGGGACTACTGAAGATGGTGGAGAGACATGCAAGGAACATCGAGGCTAATATTGAAGGGGGGAAAGACGGAGAGGAGGAGGGAAAGTTAGATGCAGAAGAGAAAGTAAAAGGTAAAGGAACATCAGACAACCGCAGACCTCATAGCTTGGAGCTGGAAAAATATGAATCACGTAAGTAGAGACATGTGATAGAGTGGAACTATGTACATGTACCACACTAAATGTTCACTTCAATGAATTGTATATATGTGCACATGTATATGTATATGTAGTCTATGCACCTGGATGTACATGTGTATGTATATGCACATGTCTGTGTGGATGTATCTGTGGAATGCAATTACAAGTTCCATTCATATCTTTCTTTGTTGCAGTGTTTGCTGGTCCTGAGGCCATTCGACAAGCCCATCCCACATCTGAACCATGTCCAAGTTCTCCCGTTGTGGTGAAGAATGGTCAGCTTGCATGTGTTTCTCTTGGCATATACGAGTACATGTACAGTGTGGTCTCTATTATTTAGGACACACTGAAATGAGGACAACTCGATAAACAGGACAGCATGCTTTCAACCCCCTGAAGAATTAGTACCCCTCACTAAACAGGGTACTAACTCCCGTAACATATGGTGTTTAGATTTCAGTCCTTGAGTCTGTGTGTAGCACATTAGCAAGAAGAATTTACCCACCTCGCCAACCCATACAAGACATGTACAAAAGAGCAGGACACTGGATGCCCAGCCTTGAGAACTGGGGGTGGTGTGGTGATTGTGTCGTGCCATGTACATGTATGCAAGAGTCTCTCCTCCACACTTCTCATGCCTTCCTTCCTTCATGTACTGTACATGTAGGTTTGAAGGTGAGACTCAAATCGGACACCACATCCAGTTGCCGATGTTTTGACTATGTCCCTGGTCCATTCAATGCCTCCCTCCACCCCATCCCATGGGTAGACCTGACAACAGCAGAGGCAACCTTCCAACACATTCGTCTCCATGAGCTGAACAACGAAGATAGTCTCTCCTTCTTTATGTTCACCATGGCCAGCGTCGCGGCAACCATGGGAATTATTCTCATCAATTCAGAAAATAATTATACACTTTCGAAAGAGTTTCAGTCCGAAGAGCAGGGTTCTCAGGTTTCCGTGGTGATGGTAACCAAGGAGACAGGGAAGGAGCTTCTGAAGCTGGCGAGGGAAAATATCAGAGAGATTGAGGCAATGGTAGAGCTGCCACCAGGAATGAAAACAGAGGGTGTTAGCACTCCATTGTCCCCTCTTCCCTGGACAGGTACACTTATACATGTACTTAAAAGTAGACCAGTAATAGCATAGGTTCATCGTCATAGCTGTATCATAGATAGCAGAGCTTATGTAACAAGAGTTCTAATGTCTAATGGCTTTATGTAATATTCACTTGCATGTTTATATATGTACATACACAGTTTTACAATATTCACTTCTCTCTAAGGACTAGTACGCATAGAAATTTTAGCTATAGTACATGTAATGATGTATTGAAATCAATTTTATTTAGGCTCACCACAAAGAGTGCCCGGCATTGTGGAAAAGGGTAGGTTACTTGTACAATGTATTGTACATGTACATGTACATCTGTATGTTAATTAAATTTTGTCAAGGTCACCATCACTTGCCTACTTAGTAGACTAGCTGTATACTCAGCTGCAAGTACAATTAAGTCGTACACAATGCTGAGTAGTTGATTTTGAGGTTCTGCAGTAGCTAGGCTCTGGCTATGACATACTGTACAGTACTGTACACATCTCTTATCCTCAGGTTTGAAAGTCAGGTCAAAATTGGGGGCATCTCAACAGTATGATTTCGACTACACATCTGCTCCAGTCAGCCTCTCCCTGCGGCCAGTCAATTGGGTAGACCTCACCACCAGTGAAGCCACCTACCCTCACATCCGTCTCCATGAGCTGAATGAAGACGATAGCCTCTCCTTCTTCCTCTCCACCCTAGCCAGTATCCCTGCCACACTGTTGGTAGTTCTCATCAACGCACACGACGGCTACGAATTGACCAAGAAATTCAGCTCAGAAGAGCAAGGCTCGCCTGTTCCTATGGTGGTTGTGACTAAGAAGTCAGGGAAGGAGCTCTTGAGGCTAGTTGAAGAGAATGCCAGGTCTGTAGAGGCAAGAGTGGATCTGTCACCAGCTCCAAAATCTCAGGCTGGTCCCATCTCTCTATCTAGTTCACAAGGTTTGTAAACCCTAGCCTTACCCCTCATAAATAATCAACTACATGTACATTTACATATACATGAACAATCCTTCAAGTACATGTAGTACATGTAGTACAAGTACATGTAGTACATGTACATGTACCTATAGTACAAGTACATGTAGTACATATACATATACATGTAGATGTACATGTACGTACATATATACATGCATTTCATACATGTATAGTACATGTAAATGGACGGTGAGTTTTGTCTCTGTTTATCCATCTTTAATTGTTGTATATACATGTACATTTTTATGTTTTAATGAAAGAATTCTCATTACAGCATCTCCAACTGCATCCGACCACAAGAAGTATGACCACACAGTTATCAAGGGAGGTGAGTACATACCAGAGTATACATGTATATATTACACATGTATGTACATGTACGTACATTGTACATGTACATACACACATGATTGCCACTATGATATACATATCCTGATTTTAGGCCGTGAAATTTGTTGAGATGGGGAGTAAAGTGAAGGTAGAGGGTAGGACAGGGGGACTGACATTTTGTGTAGGGTAGGTAGCATGCATACTGATACCCCCCATGCCTCCCCCAAGTATATACACCCCTGTTAGGGGTTAAAAAGGTGAACAATGTATTCAGGATGGCAAGGTATATACACATATAGGTCTGGAGATTCATCTCGGGAGCAAGTCTGGGATGTCCAGGTTCGACTATGGCTGGGGGTCCTTCAACCAGTCCTTACGACCCATTCAAAAGATGCCCCTCACTCTCTACGAGGCCACATTTCCTCACATTCGTCTCCACAAGCTGACAAAAGACGACAGTTTGCAGTTCTTCATGTCCATGATGGCCAGCATCCCAGCCACCCTGGGCGTTGTCCTCATCAATTTTGACAACAGCTACCAGCTCTCGGAGAAGTTTCTCTCCAACGGGGAAAGTCCCATTGTCCCTGTCATTTTAGTAACTAATGAGACTGGGTCTGAGCTGTTGCATTTTCTCCATGAGAATCCCAGGGACACAGAGGTTACCGTTCATTCTGAAGATTACCAGCCACCAGAACCTTCACCTTTGCCTTGTAAGTTCCCTATAGGAGAGTACTTGTGTTACAGGCAACTGGTACCAGGCTACATGGTACATACAAGGCAAAGCAACACAACACAACAGAAAGACAAAGCAACACAACACAACTTGCCCAAGGCAGTATTTTTCAAAGAAAAAAGCTGCCTCGGGTGGGACTCGAACCCACGACCGTCCGCTTTCTAGGCGTCACTCTTACCAACTGTATACTGTACATGTAAGGTGGTACGTACTGTATGTGTACAGCCTAAAGAGAGCTGTGTATTTGATCATACGTAATATACTTATTTTTCTTACAGCTTCAGCAGCAATCTGTGTCTCTAAACCAGAAGATGAGCCTACAAAAGGTACAGGATATGTTTGCTTATATTGTATCAGTACAGTTAATCTGAAATTCTGTTTTGAATATGCTTTTCCATATCTAAAACGCAGACACTTTGTCCCAATGGGCATGCAGTTGTGTCCAAATATTTTCACATACATTGTAAATACAGTATTGGCCTTTCACAGGTCTACATGTGAGGATTGGTGTCACAGGACCTGTGACTGACTTTGAATATGTACCAGGTCCTTTCCGTCAAGAGGTCTACGATATAGACTGGGTCCCCTTGACTACATTGGAGACCACCTCTGCACATGTTCGTATCCACGAATTGAAAGAAGAAGACAGTCTCTCCTTCTTCATGTCTGCTGTGGCCAGCAGTGCAGGTCTGGCTGTCATCTTCATTAACTCAGAGAACACCTTCAGGTGTGCCTTACTTTCCCTCCTACTTCTATTTGGGCAAGCAGAGCAAGCCCATCTAGTTATTCAGCTGCTGGGGTTATTGGCGAGCGAAGCAAGCCTACCTAGTCATACAGCTGGCGTGAGATTTCCATATGTATCCGACGATGCCTTTTGGCCCCGGGGATTGCCCACCCGCTACACGCAACCGTAACCGGCCTTGCCTCTTCCGCTCGCCATCAATGCGTAGCATTCAACTAGTATATATATACACGTATATACAACCGACCGACCGACTGATGCATAAATTGTGTAGAACGCCGGGTGCCCCTGCACTACACACAAACATAGCTGGCCTTGCCTCTTCTACTCTCCCACAATGCATAGCATTCCACTAGTATAGCTACAGTATAGGTGCACATGTATCTGTATACAATGTATATAGATGTAATGTATTATTTAGATTGGCAGAGAAATTTCAATCCGAGGGTCAGAGTCCTCCTGTTCCAGTGCTGGTGGTGACTAGTGAGACTGGACAGGAGCTGAAGAGACTAGTGAGGGAGAATCCCAGGGAGATGTATGTTAAAGTTGACCGACTGTCCCTCCATGAAGTGGTGGAGAGAGGAGGTGAGAATGGGCTGCAACACAGGAGTTCTGTATCAGATCGAGATGATTTGGCTTGATTTGTATGCATAATTTAACCCAGCCTGCTGAGCTGCCTTGATAGATTAGCAGTAAGAGTGTGGTATATATCTGGGATTGCCATGGACTGTCCTGGAATGTCCCATGTCCCCTATCTGACAACTACTTAACCCCGTCTGAGGAACAGCCACAGCCCCTCCCCATCAGTAAAGGGGGTGGAGCCGAATGCATGGTGAGGCTCCACCCCCTTTTGATGGGGAGGAGGCTGGGCTCGCGACGAAGACTACGCAGAAGATGATACATACATATCTATAGATGTATATGATATCCTGGGACATCCCGGGACTTTGATGGCAGTCCCAGATAACCCTCAAGAGTGGAGGGTTATCTGCATTATGTATTATGTATTGCCAACTAAATGTACATATATACATGTGTAATACATGTGCTAATGTTAATGCAGGGCTCCAGGTTCAGCTGTCCCATAAGCACTCTCTCCAGCCAACCTGTTTCGACTACCGATGGGCCAGGTTTAACCAGACTCCTCGGACCATTGACTGGAGACCTCTCGCCCTCCAGGAGGTGACATTTCCTCACATCCGACTTCACCAGATGCACGACCGCGACAGTCTCGGAGATTTCCTGACAGTGATGGACAGCATCCCAGCAACAATGGCTGTCATTCTAGTGAACACAGACAATAGTTTACAACTGGCAGACAAATTTGTGTCCGAGGGTCAGAGTCCCATCCCTGTGTTGGTTGTAAGTGCAGATACTGGCAGGAGTATTGTGAAACTGATGGAGGGCAATCAGAGGGGGGTCGAGGCCAGAGTAGAGACTGTTCTGAAGGGGCTTACAACACCAAATGCATCCTCACCACTTACTTCTCTTTGTATGAGTAAGAACTGTAGTGAATGTGTGTGTGTGTGTGTGTGTGTGTGTGTGTGTGTGTTGTGTACATGTACATGTACATGCACACATTGGTTTGAGTGTATTATATGTACATGTATATGTATATACATGTAGGTTTACAACTCTCCAATAGTGAAAGTGGGACATATGAAACTCGTCTAGTGAAGAGAGGTACAATGTACATGTATATGTATGTACTGTATGTTGTATGGACATGCATGACTCAACTATACAAAAACCAGTGCTACTTTCCATTTGAAACACAAGGTTTTTCTTCATATATGCAGTATATGTGTTTGTGTGACTTATCACCTGTGTAGGTATTGAGGTACGTTTGCCAACTGAAGAAACAAAGTACTTTGATTTTGCTTGGCCCCCATTTTGCAACTCACCCCGATCACTAAACTGGCTCGGCCTAGCCCGCCATCAAGTCATGTTCCCTCATATACAAATAAATGAGCTCAAGCATGGAGAGAGCCTAGGGTTCTTTCTCTCCACACTTGGTAGCATGGCATCTGCCATGGCTCTCATTCTTGTCAACGTATACGATGGTTTCAAACTGGATCAGAAGTTTCACCCCGAGAATGAAGGACCGTGTGTCCCAACGCTGGTCGTTCCCCGCAGGACTGGAGTGGAATTGTTCGAGATTCTACGGTTGTATGATCGGGAGGTTCAGGTGCGTGTACACAGCACTGGCATGGGAGAGGAGGCAAGAGAGAACCAGGCTGCCCAGCCACTGCCACAACGTGTCTCTGATGAATGGGATGTAATTCCTTCTCCGCCAGGTATGTGTACAGTAGCCCTCAAAAAAAGTTTCTGTTTCCATCCGTTCCGCTTCAATATTGTTAAAACGGAACGGCCGTTGCATTCCGTTGCAACGTTCCCGTCCGTTCCGTTCCGTTAGACAGAAAGAGGGCGCGACAATTCGCTCTCGCGGCAGGGTTTTTCGAATTCACGGTACACTGACAGCGGAAAGCGAATACTGTACAGACGCTCTCGCATAGAGCTAACGAGTGGATTTAGCGCATAGTTTCGCAGGCGAAGCTACTTGCCTGTTATATAACGGAACGTAGTGGAACGGAGTGGAACAGAACGGTCCGTTCCGTTTTCCTAAAAACGGAACAGACACTTGAGGGCTACTGTATGTCTCACAATATATGCATATATATATAATATACAGGTACATATATACACTTGTGCATCCATAGTTAATATGAGTCATGTAGTTCGTTCTTTTATTATCACTATAGCTGAAGATGTTCCAAGTTTGGTTGAGTCGCTTGCTACGTACACAGTCATTACTGATGGTATGCACATTGCTACATGTATGCATGTGTATAGCACACTTGCTAGTGGTAGAGGAAGAAAAAAAAATGTACAAAGGCAGTGGATGACACATTGACAGTTTTATTACTGTTCCTCTCCCCACATGTTTCTTTCCCTCTCTCTCTCTCTCTCTCTCTGCTCTCTTTCCTCCCACTTTACCCATCATTTCCTTCCACCCCCCTCCCACCCCCCTATCCCCGCCTCCCCATCACCCCCCTCCCCCGCCACCCCCTCAAGGCCTACTAGTCAAATCCAAAAAACGGAAGAAGGAGAAGTTAAACAAGTTTGATTACGTATGGGCATCATTTTGCTCCATGAGACAAGAAATTGACTGGACTAAATTTGTCCTCTCCACATCAATTCCAAAGACTGACATTGACTGTATCTGCCTTCATGACATCAGGAAAAACCAGAACTTAGATCTCTATCGCAGCCTCCTAGAGTCGCCAAATGTGAGAGCGCTGGTACTCATCAATTCATTCAACAGTTACAAAGTACCGCACGAGCTGCGCACACAGACAAATGCGTCTGTGCTTGTGGTTACTAAGAGTACAGGAGAAGCGCTGACGGCCATTTTGAAAGACAACCCAGAGGCTAGAGTGGAATTTGGGGGTCAAGACAAACAACTGGAGTGGCTACCTGCTGTGGAGCCTGCTAAATTGGAATGGGAGAACTCCGGCATAACGAGGTATAATGGAAATTATTTTATTGGATTAAAACTTACACCTTGCACACTGACACTATGATAGCTGAAACCAGCATGGATGTGTGTGTGTGTGTGTGTGTGTGTGTGTGTGTGTGTGTGTGTGTGTGTGTGTGTGTGTGTGTGTGTGTGTGTGTGTGTGTGTGTGTGTGTGTGTGTGTGTGTGTGTGTGTGTGTGTGTGTGTGTGTGTGTGTGTGTGTGTGTGTGTGTGTGTGTGTGTGTGTGTGTGTGTGTGTGTGTGTGTGTGTGTGTGTGTGTGTGTGTGTGTGTGTGTGTGTGTGTGTGTGTGTGTGTGTGTGTGTGTGTTAAAACTTACACTTGCACACAGAAGTACTTATATGATAGCTGCTTAAAGACACCTTAATCAAGGGACGTAGTGTGAGCTTTTATGTATTTGTATATACATGTACGTGTAGACCTGTGGTGGTGGTAGAGGATCAGACAATCGAAGAGGTGGAAAGAAATAGCGAGCTTATAAAGGAATCAGAGAGAAGAGATTCTAGAGTGGGAGAGAAGACGGAGGAAGAGAGAAGCAATGTTAGGGTAGACCCAGAGAGAGGAGGAGGAACTGAACCAGAGAGAGGGAAGGGAAGGACAGAAGAGGGTGAGGGAGAGGAGGTAGTGCTAGGGAAGAGTGAGAGAGAGAGGAGCAGTGAGCCCCAATCCAAACCTACCACTGGACACACTGCTACAGCTAGCACAGCAGACAAAACATCAGGTTAGAGTTGAAAGCAGTGTAATATGTATATCACATTGCAAGCTCCAGACTACTGTATGTAATATACTCTCGAGTAGTCCTGTGACAGTATTTTGCTAAATTATGTTAGTGTGCTGCTGTAATCCAGACAGTTACTTGTGTGTGTAATCTTGCAGAACCTGAATTGGATCAAAGTTTAGCCGAGTTCCTGATTGTAGAAGTCCCGCCCACCACTCCACACCAACCTGCAACTCCAAACACACACCAAAGTAACTGACCACTGACTATGTACATTTACATGTACATGTATATATACCAAATTATGCTCTGTTTGAGCCTGTTCTGATTGGAGGTTCACTAACAACTGAGTCTCTGGTTCCTATATATTATAAAGCATAGAGACTTACAGTATTGTTCTTTCTGTTCTTTCTCATTTGTAATACATGTATACCTATGTGTTCATTAGAAGTGGAAAGCCTTACTCCTTCAGCAGTGACCAGAGTCTCTGGAGCAGACAGTTCTCTGTGTGAGAGCCCCATCCTTTTGCCTCGTCAGAACATTGTCCCCTACAACCCTGGACCCTATACAGGTACTTGTGTCTCCAATGAAAAGTAGTTCCAGTGGTAGTAGCATAAAATATTTTGACGGTCAGTTAACGGACGGTGAAAAACAAAGTAGATTAGTTGTTAGATTTTTATGAAAGGAAAGAACCTGTAGCTTTGTAAATATTCGTCAGAGCTGTTATAATGGCACTTTCCGTATGTATATAACACTGGTCATAAGGCATTGTACCTTGATAAAAGTGTTGCCTCACAGTAGTATATTAACTTCTGAAATCAGAACCCTTTTTCTGTTTAGAAGGACTCCATTGAAGATACAGGTGCAATATATCAAACACGTCAAACTTGTGTGTTTAATATGTTGCCAATAAGGATGTGAGACCCACCCACAAACAATGGGACATGTATTGTAATACTGTTTCACTTCAGGGGATGATGTGCTGGGTGGCAGTTTTCTCAGTGATGTGAGTGCCAGTGGCTGTGTAACACAACCTGGGGAACACATTGAACGACTACTACCTACTAGCAGCAGTGGCATTGACTGGAGAAAACCCATCGTGAACGGTATACAGGGTTGAATTTAGAAAATGGAGGGGGGGGGGAGGGGGGGCAAAATGAATGCAGAAGATATGTAAAGCCTAATCAACTCTGGGGGGGGGGAGAGGCTAAATGGGGGGGCAAATGCCCCCCCCCCCCCCCAAATGCAACCTGTACATTACAATATATGTAAAGATGCTATTATACCGGGGCAGAGGCATTGTAGTGTGCAATCCATGCATTATTTTCTGCTTGAGGCAAGCTTATTTGTCAAGAAATGACTGGCTTTAGATGAGTTACAGTATAGTGTTCCAAGTATTCATTCCAATACCCCCAACAATACTATGGTATATCTAAAGGCATGTACAGTTGTGTAGATATTTCTGTACCACAGGTCTTCAAATGAGGCCCATTGAAGGTGAACAGGACACACCGCAATACTTTACCTACCAGTGGTCCCGGGTCACAGACTCTCCCCAGAAACTGGACTGGATAACAATCACTGAACAGGACGACTGCCCCGAAGAACACATACACTTACATCAGCTCACCAGAAGCACAGACCTACAATTGCTCGTGGCTACTTTGGACACTAGCTCAGCAGCTGCCCTACTCTTAATCAATAACAAGAACTCGTATGAGATTGATAGCAAGTTTTTTCCACCTGGTGAGATAGATGGCTGGGCAGTTCCTATTATAGTGGTTACTGCTGACACTGGTAAAAGGATTAAGAGTCTGCTGGCCAGCTACCAGAGTTGTGGGGTGGAGGGTCTGGTGGATATTGAGCCACACCCATTGCCAAGTGAGTTAGTGGATGTCTGGCTTACAGTAGCCCCTTTAATTGGGCCACCTTGAAATGAGAACAACAGGACACTGTTTCAAATGGGACACTTGAGACTCTCACATTATCATTATCAGAGATGAATGGACATGTGCCCTGTATCCATCCATGTAGGTCCAGAGGCACCAAGAGGGAGAGTGTCATCATTTCTAAGAGGTCTTATAGGTGGCAGTACAGACTAGTGGATTGTTGTATGTACAGTTATTTTTGCAGCACTAGTTAATAAGTATGGTTATGTTCGTTGGAAAGTTGTTGATAAAATGTTTCAGTGCAGAATTAACCATAGGGAACATCAATTCATCTCATTGTGAAATGTTAAGCCGTACTCTCCTTAAATACACAATTGATTGTTGCTGACGTACATACTGACTACCACAGAACTCACTAACATATCTTGTGGTGTGCATGATACAGATTTAATTTCCTACACGTATGCAGTATATATTCTAAGAGAACATTGATGAAAACACATAACTTCAACACAATTAAATGCATGATTTTATAATTACATACACAATCAAAAAGCTTGTGCAGTTGTGCTAGCTAGAGAGAAAATTGTCTAGTTGTGAAATCAATAGAGTTGGTGCTTTCATTTAAATATTTGTAGTTGATTGTTTCCAGTATCACTGACATAGACATAGCCATCAGCACTGACTGCTATAGCACGGGGACTATTGAACTCTCCATCTTTGTTTCCTCTCTTCCCAAATGACTTGATGTACTTGCCATTCTCATCAAATACTGAGACTCTGGCAGAGCCATTCTCTACTACATATACACAGTCATCTGGTCCAACAGACACACTGACTGGTCTCTTTAGCTGCTGTCCTGGTGTAGTGTGAGTGATGGATGAGAGATAATGTCCACTTGCATCAAATACTTGAATTCTATTGTTCAACTCATCGGCTACTAGTACATTTCCTTTTCTATCAACTGATATTCCATCTGGGTTATTGAACTGTCCTGCCTCACTTCCTTTACTTCCAAAGCTGCCATGAAATGTCAAGTCATGGTTGAGGATAGTAATACGATGGTTATATGTGTCACACACATACACTCTGTTGTTGGTACTGTTGTAGGCAATAGCCCATGGTTCATCAAACTGCAGTCTTCCACTGCCTTCTGAGCCCACTGATGCTATGAACTGACCCTCAAGAGTGAATTTCTTCACACAGTCTTCGGCAGCTACAAACACTGTGTTATCAGATGAGATGGCTACTCCTCTTGGGTTAATAAGTCTGCTCTCCTCTGATCCAGTGTTTCCAAATGATTGTAAGCGTCTATAGCTACTGCTGAACACTGTCACACAATTTGACCCCCACTCACAGACTACCATCTCACCAGTTGTGGCAAAAGCAATGTGACGAGGTCCTTTAATCCCATCAATGGTCTTGATGTGAGTACCCTCAAAATGGTACTGTTTCTGCACACAATGATATAAATTTAGCATGATTATGATCATAATTACATACCTGTTGCTCTTGTGCCTCAGTTAGCTCGCTGGCCTTGGCCTGTACTAATTCCATTTTCTCTGTCTCCTGCAGACCAGAAGACCCCTCAAAACACACACCAGCTACAGTAACAGTATAGTCACCTGCTGTTTCAAGGATTGCTGCAGTTGCCTATTCTCATGAAGTGTGTCTGTTACCACTGATACCAGGTCACCAACAATTCTTACCAGATTCTGAAAACAACAAGAGAGAGGTAGTGGAGGAAGGGAGGGGCTTATTAAAGTATGACTAATTGTTATATATGGTCGACAGTGATCTCTGTTATCTGGTTGAAAATTGCCCTGTCTGCTACATGGAGCTAACATAGGATCACATAACATGGTGTATATGGGCCACCATACTAACATGTCACCTGTGTAACAGTGGAGGTATCCTCTGATGTTGTGTCCTCCACTCTTTGTCTTTTGGCCAGTAGACCAAGACTGCTGTGTGGTTGAGTCATCTTAGCTCACAGTGATGAAGTCAGCCAGGGAATAAAGACTGGCTATCTGGTGGCTTGTAGCAACTGAATGGGAAACTCAACTGAGTGATTCATAACCAAGTACTGTCAGTATATATAAGAAAACATACCTGCAGTGAGTTGATAGAGGCAGACTTGAAAACTCTTACTTTGCTGTCTTCTTCAGCTGTTGATTACTCTCTCCTCCACAGAGCAACTGAGGTGAAGAGCACTGCTTTTATAGAAAATGGGTCACTTTCACATGGCTGTTGCAAATTAACACCTGTGGGGGTCCTGGGAACAGTGATAGTGGTATGGGAATTCTCTGGGACATGACCGATAAGGTGTGGGAATAGGACTACCTCCCAAAACATCACTGAATTCAAATATATACCACTAGTACTGCTGATTGGGGGGGAGGGGGAGCACCTCCCTCTTTTCCACCACTCTTCTACGATAGATGTAGTGTTATTGGGAGTAGCTAATTTTGCGCATTCATGCCTATGCCACCCCCTTGAAATATTTCTTGGGCTTACTTCTCCTTGAAGGAAAGTAATGTAGCTACCAAACTGTCAGAACATTCTAAAACCCAGGCTGGGAACAGTGATGATGCAATGGGAATAGAACTGGTCTACAGACATAACTGATATAAAGGTAGTGGGGATTGATAGAAGTAGCTCCCAAAAACACCACTGGGTAACCAAAAACTCCTTACACTCTTCCGGTTTTGCAATTTTATTGCTTACTGACTACGGTGTATACTTGCCCAAAGGCCAGCTTATTTTAGTGCAATGTGACAATTGCTTACTGACTACAGTGCTATATATGTTACACTCTTCTGGAAAATAGGTTTTGGCAATTTTATTGCTTACTGACTACAGAGGTATACTTGCCCAAGGACCAGCTCATTTTAGCGCATGCGTTAGTGCTTAGGACATGCGCGCGGGGGTAGGTCAAAGGTTGCGTGTGTTTGGCTGCAAGTGTGGTCCCCGTCAAGATGCCTGGTTTGGAGGTGACACACACTCACTGTCTCGCATCTCAGCTCGAAATTTAGACCTTACCTTTGTTGTCTATAGCTGAGCTCATGCTTTTACAAATATGACTGTGCTCTAATTAGAGTCTGTTTCTTGCGACGATTTTCCTGCAGGAAAGCACGCAAGCTCTTGTGAATGGTCTCTTCTCCCAAGAGCAATCCGTAAAGCTAGCCGCTGTGAGGTGAGTTGACTGTACTCTCCAACATGTATCCCAATTGTGGACCTACATGTGTGCTTGTATAGGAAAATAAAGAATGCAATTATTGGTAACAAGATGAAGAAGTCATCGTTTATCCTCCTAGGGGTTATACCAAGGTCAGTGCAGATATAGTGTACTTAGAGCACGGTACTAGATAGGAGTAGCCTCACTTGGGCCAGGCAAACCGTATTTATAGCTTATTGCACCTGAACCCACCATTTCCAGCTGATTCAGCCCAAATTAAGGGGCGTGGCACAAACAATTCTTAGTCTCATTACAAACGAGTAATGAACGGTTGGTGATCGAGAAACCTTTTTGATCTATAGCTCCCCTCCTCTCATGTTGTGGCCATAGTATCCTGAGCCTAGTTCCCCTCTGTGTCACACATGTCCAATGTTGCCATGGATTGTCCCTTGTCATCCATGAATGTCAGAGTTAATGGATATTTATACCACAGATGGCCATACACGCACTATCCCTGGTTGACATAGTTATATGCTGTGACATCCCTGGTCCATCCATGGATGGCCATACACACACTATCCCTGGTTGACATAGTTACATGTATATGCTGTGACATCCCTGGTCCATCCACGGATGGCCATACACACACTACCTACCCCCTTGTCAGAGTATCCGTGGATGACATAGTTACTATGACATCCGTGGTCCATCCATGGATGGCCATACACACCATCTCTATGTTGCTAAAGGCTCTAAAAACATCCGTGCAAATGTCCACATGTACTTTAAAGATGTTAAGCTATAAATGTAGTGTGCCTGGCCTTATGTTTTCATTCAGGCTGGTCAGTTTGCTCTCTCAGGAGGATTGCAGTGATGAGCTAGTACGTGAAGGTATTATTAGTCTCGGCAGTTTCGCACATGGTAAACCACACATACATGTACAGTTGGTATTAAGGTTCTTGATGACTTCTATGTTTACTGTCTGGTCTCAGGAACTTCTCAGAATGTCCATGCAGTGTTAAATTCAAAGGCACTCCCACTGCTCATTAGAGGTACATTGTGTATACATGTATCAGTAGGCCCAGTCATTCATGTGTACTGTATATAGAGTAGTGGTGAGGGCTACTTGGGATCCTCTGGGTGTGTGGCACATCTTTCCCCTCTTCTCTCCTCTCTCTTCCTCTGTGCAGGCCTCACCCATAGTGACAGTACAGTTGTCAGCAGCTCCATTCGCACACTTCGAATAATTTACGAATCTGGTCTGGCCCCCAGCGAACCAATATTTGAGGACCCCTCCACTGTGAGGTTACTGGTCAAAATGATTTCCGGTCCCCCTCTGGTAGCCCAATCTGCTACCACTGTCCTTACAAAGGCCTGCCAGGTATGAAGCCATGGGGAGCCCCTCTAATAATGACCCCATGAAGTGAGGACACCTTAATAAGTGATGAGTAGTTATATTGGCTTGTTGATGCTACTATGTAATGTTGTCAGTCAGGTGCACACACACACACACACACACACACACACACACACACACACACACACACACACACACACACACACACACACACACACACACACACACACACACACACACACACACACACACACACACACACACACACACACACACACACACCTATGCATATCTGGCCATACATGTAGCATGGACTGCATTTCTACAACTACACTGACTTTTACTATCCCAACCAATACTCAGAAAAAGACCACCTCCACAAGATTAAGAATCCTGATGTAGATAAAACAAAGACTTGTGTATGCAAACATATCGTACAGTGAAGTTGACCTGTGTACATGTATTATAGTGGAGCCCCTCTATTAGGGCACCGTTGGGACAGAAGTGTCCTAGAGGTGAAGGTACACGTGCATTGGTTGGGATAGTAAAAGTGTAGTGTAGTAGTAGATATTCAGTCTATGAGTGTTTGTGTGTCTTCCTTATTCTGCAGAGTGCTGATCATCAGAACCAGTTGTGTGCACTTGGAATTATGGAACCACTTGCATATTGTCTGCAGTCTTCAGTCTCCAAGGTACATATATTGAACAACACGAATCATGCTGGGTGTCTATGTACATGCTTTACTACCTACTATGGCAGAGAGTTTATTTCTGCTCTCTCCTCTCTCTCTCTCCTCCCCTCTTTGCTTCCCTCCCCTCCTTCCTCCCCTCCCTCTTCACCTACTATCTACCCTTCCTCCTCCCCTCCCCCTTCCCCTCCCTACTCCCCTCCCTCCACACCTCCTCACCTCCCTCCTTCCCTTCCTCCTCCCCTCCCCTACTCCCCTCCCTCCACACCTCCTCACCTCCCTCCTCCCCTTCCTCCTCCTCTTCCTCCTTCCCTCCCTGCTTGCCTCCATCCCTCCTTCCCTCCCTCCTCCCCTCCCTCCTTCTCTCCTTCCCTCCCTCCCTTCTCCCCTCCTCCCCTTCTGCCTTCCCTCTTTCATACACTCAGTTGATAAAAGCATCTCTACTGTGTCTCTCAACGCTAGCTCATGACAACAGAATGTGTGCAGGCATCATAATGTCAGGTATATACACCTAGAGACGGAAGGAAGTGTCCCGATTACATGATTATGAGTAGATGGCAAAAGTTGTTATAGATTTGTTCAGGTTATCCAGAGATGCACCAATGTACATGTACATGTGTGCACACTACACTAGTATACATGTACATGTGCATGGAGATCAAATGCCTCCAGTTACACAAGTGGTGAGTTGTGAGCTTTCTCTTTCTCTCCCTCTCCATAGCCAGCTGTGGGGAGTCCACCATGCTGGCCACTATCTGCAAAGTCATGTCCGGAAGCTGTGCCAGTGACACAAAGTTGGCTGCTACCTTGTGGTAAGTTTAGTTGACCTCTGAAATCCAAACAGCCTTGAAAAGAAAAGTGATATTATGTGTCCTATTTTACATGTTATTTGGGACTGCAAAAGCTGTTCAGTGTCCTCACTATTTAATAAAGGTGTCCTAATTAGAGGGGTTGCACTTTACAATTCCCTCCATCTTTATACAGTGTGTCTCGCCTGTGCCAGTGTGGAGTGCTGAGTCCAGATAACTCTGTTGTCACACTGAAGGCCCTGCCCACACTAGTCCGGCTGTGCAAGGTGCCTGGAGATGTCTCCATTAATACTCAGGCTGCCCAAACACTGGGTGAGTGGAATGGGGTATGGCAGAATGGGAGTATGAATTATGTAAAATGGGCATAGATAATAGAGCAATCTCCAGGTGGAAGTCACAGCAGCAAGTATCCTAGCAAAGGAGACCATATTAGAAGTTGAACATATTTATGAGATTACTGGACTGGCTGAAGGGGAATCTGGGATATGGGAAGCATTGTTTCACATATACATATAGTGTATATACATGTACTTTGTTATGTACATGTATTAATGTCATATTTGTAAGTTGCATATTACTGCTCTGTACTCCCTCCCCCCTCCCTCCCTCCTCCCTCCCTCCCTCTCTCCTCCCTCCCTCCCAGCTTTCCTGACCAGTGACAGTGTAGACTTACAAGAACTGGCAGCTAACTCAGACCGTCTCCTCTCAACACTGGTCAGTTACTTAGGCAACCAGCCAGATGAAAATGACGAGTTTGTTGAAGAGAAACACATACTGGCTTACGAGAGACTGAAAGAGGTACAGTAGTTGTATATACATGTATACTGGGAATGCACATGCACATTAATGGAACACCTGGCGTCAATGACGTATTTGCGTTAGTTACTATGACAAATGATATTCCTAAATGTTACTCCAAGGAAATTGAGCATGAGCAGGCAATGCTGCCTCGGTAGCTCAGTTGGTAGAGCATCTGCCTAGTACGCAGTATGTCGTGGGTTTGAGTCCTGTCTGAGGCAGTTTTTTCTTTGAAAATAACTGTCTTGGGTGAGTTGTGTTGTATTGTATTGCTTTGTGAGTCTCTTGGTTTGATTATTTCATGACTAATGGGATTCCTAAAGCATGACAACATGTACAATGTATGTATGTACACATTGGCCGAGATATGGAGCCAGATTAGCTGCCTCGTGCTAATGTGCTCGGTGATAATACAATGTGGTAGGTGTATAATGCAAGGGGATTGCAGTGTGTTTTTGGTGAGCAAAGAGTTTCAAAGATGAGCCAGGCATAGTTTTCACGTTCTCATTGAGTTAACTTCCATGGGAAGTTGTGTACATGTGAATGGTTGAATAGTAAGGAAATGAGTAGAGAGGCTTCCTGTCAGGTACTGGCCTGTCCTGTGAAGCTCACCCCACCCCCCCCCCCCCCTCCTCCCTTCCCCCTCCCCTAACTCTTCCCACTCTTTCTCCTATCTGTTCCCCCACTTCCAGTCATGTCTATTAGCACTTGCCAGTATTTGCTCATCCAGAGAGGAGATCAGGATGAAGGTTAGTTACTTCATACGCTCATACTTACCACATGTAAGTCATTCTCTTTTAGCAAATTACTGTACCCATGTTTTCCCATGTATATCATCTACTGTACACCTCATTTCATCCCAACCTACACAAGACATAAATTAGTGGCATTGTGCAAGAAATCCACCAATAGTCCCTAGCTATAATTCCCAAGGAGAGATCATGAGGGAATGTTGCCAGAAACCCTAGCTGATGTCTGTGTCCTGAATACCTTCTTTTGTAGACAGGAAATCCACCAACAGTTCCAATAATTTATGTAAATTTATGAATTCCCAAGTGATACCAGAGAGTTTTTGGTGTGGGGGGTTGGGGGATTTTGCCTGGGTGGTTTCCATTTCGAATATCCATGACTTAATTAAGCTGCATCAAGTGCAGGTGTACTGTATTTGACAGAGTAAACTCAGCCACTTAGTTGCTGGAAAAAATACGGCAAACGCTGCACAAGTCTACTATAGGAATGTTACCAGACCCTCTCCCGCTTTTAGAGAGGGTCTGGGTACGAGACTATACAAGATAGAGGTTATGGGACATGTACAGTCGTGGACTTGTAATAGTCTCTCTGTTGAAAACATTTGGAATGAACAATATAGGAGCATAGCACCATTCAGCCATATTTGAGAGTCTACTGACTCAGATATGTTAATGTTCTACACATACATACATGTACATGGAAGAACATGTGTATAGCACACTAGCCAAGAAGCAATAGAAAGAAAAGAGAGGTACCCAGAAACCTCACCCCGAACAACACACACAAGACATACAACACACAATATGCAACATGTACACGCCATATGTGCCTACAGGTAGTGTCTGAGCGTTCTCTAATGAAGTATGTGTCTGACTGTTTATCGGGAGAAAATGTGGATGTCAAGATTGCTGCCTGCAAATGTCTGCACAGTTTATCTCGCTCCACAAAACTTCTGCGCACCACAATCATTGACATTGAAGTCTGGAAACAAGTGCTAGAGGTATATTAAGAATTTGCCAAGTATCCCAAAACGTGTCTTAATTACTAATCAGGACACCTCACAATCAGGACACTCAATTCTGTTCCAGAGATGTCAGAATCCAACTGTTTTTGTTACTAATATTATTGCAGATGCTATCACTGAGAGATGAGGAGTGTCTAACTGTTGCTACAGGAGTTTCTGCTAACTTATTACTAGCGTTTTCACCATCAAGAGAAGTACATGTATTTACATATGCAATTCATGCACACACACGTGCACACACACACACACACACACACACACACACACACACACACACACACACACTCCTACTAGAGACTCGGTTTGGCACAGTTTGGTACACGTACATGTACACTATAATGTTACAATTATATCCATGAAGAGAGTTCATACATGTACATGTATGTGTAACTGACACACATGTACATTTTTGCAGAAGATGGTGGCAGGAGGGTGTTTGCTGACATTGTGTCAACTGGCATCACATGACAACGCCAGTGTTCAACTCAATGCTGTCTGGGGTCTGATGGTAAGACATGGAGAATGACACTCAACTTATCTCAGTCTCTCATTCTCAAATGAGCTGCCTTGAGCAGGATTCAAACACACGACAGCTAGCTCTTACCAACTGAGTTAGTGAGGTGTTTGACTGGTACATATAGCAGGTAGTGATTCACTCAAAGAGATGCTTAGAAAGGCAAGGCAACAACACAACAGAAAGGCAAAGTAACACAACAACACACTCGAAAGTGAGGAAGATTGGGCTGGGTGGGATTCGAACCCGTGACACTCACTTCTGAGGCAACACTCTTACCAACTAAGCTATCAAGGCAGCTCAGCTGGCCGGGCTGAATCACACACACAAAGCATTGCAACCTGATAAACAGGTGAATGAACTCAAGCTTATTGTGTGTGTATGTTCCCTCAGAGTGCTGCCTATGACTCAACTTCAGACATCCGTTCTCAGATTAAGGAATACCTCACCGTACAGAAGATCTTAGAGTGAGTTCTCACCTCATCTTCTGCCACATTCTACTACTAGTTCTCTCCTCTGACTGCAGGTTTTTATCTCCATCATGCAATGATAAACTATTGTGTAAGGTTCTTGGATTAGTGATCAATCTTCTCCACATCCCAGAGGTTACAATGTACATGCAGTATAGATTGGAACCCCTCTAATCAGGACAATGTAATGAAGACATCTCAACACTTTTCATTGTCCCAACAACCCCTGAAATCATACTTTGCTACAAGTATTAGTTGTTGCATGGGCCTGAGTGCCAACATATCCTGTGTGAGCACAAGGGCCCAGCAACAACCAATTTGTTGCCATTTCTATGGTTTCCCAGCCCCTAACCACTTCCTCATGTAATTACTGATATAATAAGTGTTGCCATTTCTATGGTTTCCCAGCCCCTAACCACTTCCTCATGTAATTACTGATATAATAAGTGTGCCACACATGATAAAAATTGTTGGCACACTTTAGCCTTTGATCTGTTACTCTACCAGGCAACAAGCCTTTGTGTAGGTCCTTGGTTGTAAGAACAGGAAATCCCTAGGTAGGGCCTAGGGCTAGGCTATTGTCTGGATTGTCATAACTGGGAATTCCCCTGTGGCAAAGTATCTAAGTTGGAGATTATTTTATTCCATCAGGAGGTGGAGTGGATTCTGGAGGAGCATGGTAACTCTCTTTGGAGTAGTCTCCTGTCCTTACTTCACTGTCATTCTGCTAACTCCATCACCGAACAGGTGCAAATGGCAGGGACATATACATAATTCAGTGTATAGACTAATGTAGGGGATCATCGGTAGGTTAACACCTGCTATGTGGGTAGTAGTTAACATACAGAAAACAAAAGGGGATATACGGAGGAACCCCTCTAATCAGGTCCAAAAATAAAGACTGGTTTGACATTTCTTCATGACTGTCAGAATTAGATCTTCCTTTCTAATGTGTATGTACATACATGTATGTACACAATCATGCCATTTCTCCTGTGCAGATTATGTGTGTGTTGATTAATATTGCCAGTGCGTCTGAAAAGACTAGAGATACTGTGGCAGAACGAGACGACATTCTCTATGTGTTGGCTACTACTCTGGTACATTACCATATATTATGCCATACCATAACATAACACTGTGTGCACTGAGTTCATGATAATTGAAATTCTGCGGAAACGAATGAAATTCTGTTGAAACTGTACCACATTTCCCTTTCCACACATGTGCAATGTGGAAGCATATCACATTGTTTACAACAGTTGCATTCCTCAGCAGCTAAATCAGAATCCTGCCTATTGAAGTGACCTCATTTCATGAGGGTACAGTACCAATTCTAAACACTGTCAAGCCATATGGCAAACGAATACTGGGTACTTTTAAGTTTTTATTGCCCAGACTAGACAGATTTATTTATCTGAAATGGCCTCAGCATATTACATCATACTTATACATTTGACATGCTCAACATATATATTGGGGGAGTGCATGCAGAACTGTTGTGCATGCATAACATGTAGACTACTGGCTGGTAGTCTGGTTTCCAGGTCGTCTTCGTGCTCAAAGTGTAAATCAACATTTCCCATATGCAAGTAGTAAATCTGAGGATCAATGTACATAGAGTGCGTAGTGCCATCCCTTCCTAGAGTCTCTATGATGGTAGTATACCAAGTGCTATTGGTTCACAATGTCTTTGTCTTTAGAGGAGCAGTGAGGACGTAGGTCTGCTAACAGCGACCTGTACAGTTGTCAAACACTTGGTTGATGCTTCTATAACAGGTACATTGTGTATACAGGGTTTTTCACACATTTTGCCATTTTAAAGCGTGAAGTGATATACACATGCGCGCATTACCTTTGAAAATTTGAATTTTGCACATGTACACTTCAAAGCTCATCCATGTGTTGGTTTATGCGTGGGAGTGCAAAGTCTTGGAAAACTGCTGTACATGACTTTAATCATCCATGAGATGCTTAGAAAGACAAGGCAAGGGAACACAATACAACAGAAAGACAAAGCAACACAACTTTTTCAAAGAACTATTAGCTACTCTGGTGTGTATGGGTTGGTGAAGTGGGTTTTGTTAAATCTTCTAGTGTGCTATGCTCATGTATGTGTTATCAAGGGTAGCCTTAGGCCTAAGAGTATAATACTGGATTAGTTTTTTTGCACTATGCATATCTCCATATAGGGCATATTCATCGTCAAAATCGGCTAGATGAGTATGGAATAAAGATTGCAGTGCAGAAACTACAGAAGATCAACCACACAGCTCTAGGGAATGTGTAAGTTTTTGTTGTTGGGATAAATTGATATGGTTGATACACTCCTATACTTTTCCTCCCTCTCTATCCTTCTCCCTCCCCCTCTCTTTCTCCCTCTCCCTGTCTCCCTCTCTCCCCTCTCCCTCCCCCTCTCTTTCTCCCTCTCCCTCTCTCCTCTCTCCCCTCTCCCTCCCCCTCTGTTTCTCCCTCTCCCTCTCCCTCTCTCCCCCTCTCTCTTTCTCCCTCTCCCTCACCCTCTCCCTCTCCCTCTCCTCCTCCCACTCTTTCCACATGCAGAGTAAAGTTTGTATTAGAGCAGTTTGCATCAGTAACACTGTAACTTACCATCAGCTGAGATCAGTGCACAATACCCACTTATAACATACATTGTAATGTGAAATGATTTTTAAGTGTATGAGAATCTTCAACATGTCACGATGGGAAAAATAAAATATATGCAAGATGATGAGTTCAGGGATGTATGTATGGTATTTAGTGAACCTATGGGTGAAATTTCCAAGATTTCAAACATCAGATTGCAAAGAACGTGTGTGTCTGATACTAAATCTTCTTCTTGGTATCACTCATGCATGCACTAAGTATGACTTTATAAGGCTACAGGAAGCAGTATTGGTAAACAAGGAGGTATGGTCATTTGCATATCTATATATGTACATGAACCATGCAGGGCTATGTATCACCATATTGGTATGTGTATATCACGATGCATATATTTTATACTTTTGAGTCAATCATTAATGCTAGGAGATGTAGGAAACTGAGTTTGGAATTTATCTACCACAGTAATATGCTGCGGAACTGTAGGGGTATGTGTGTGAAATATGTTAGGGTACCACATGGACTGTTAAGAGTTCCGGTCCATGTTGGTTTGTTAGCTAGGGTTCAATATTAGGTTCCACATTGATTGTTAGGGGGTTACACAACAGCTGGTCTGAATAATAACATGGAATTCGTAATGGAAATGAGGACATCTTGAAGATATGACGAGCCATATTTTCTGTAATCAAATTTGCACTGACTCACTCTTGTCTGTACCAATGGTGTCTGGATCAGAGTGGATGGAGTCTGGACACCTCGGAGTCAGACTAGGTATCCTCATTTCAGGTGAACTATGTTCACATTGCACATCATCACATCATTTCTCCCCCAGCCAAAGGGGACTTCAGACAAACCACAGAAAGGAAATGGCTTACTGATAACAAAGCAGTGCAGGATGTCCAACCATTTATATATGTAGTATGTATACAAACAAATCATCACAACCAATTGCAGTTATGGAATTCCTATTGTATGAAACACACCTCAGAGGCTCAAAAGGTGGTTCAGTATGGGTTAGGTTATTCAATGTGAGTGTAGCATAGTGATCTACAGATACTGAAGTAGAAACGAGCCCTTGCATTTCAAACTGTATGTATGGCAGCTGAATGTCTACAGTTGTATGACAGCTGAATATTACACTTCACTAGGTAGCCTCATTTCAGGTAACCTGAGATATTATGTTCACAATCATTCCATCATTCTCCCCCAGTTGAAGGGGAATTCAGAAAACACAAAAAGGAAATGCATGGCTTTCTGTTAACTATGTAGATAACCAAGCAAGCTAGTGCAGTATCTATAACCCTTTATAGGTAGTGTATTCATAAACAAGCCATGACAATCAATTGCAGTTTTAAGTCGAGCTCAAAAGGTGGTTTGGTATGAGTTAGGGTATTCAACATGATTGTACATTCCACATCCCAGCATAATGATCTAACTTCTTGCACATTAAATAGGACGTTGATACAGTCCTTGCAAACCATGTACATATGGTGGCTGAATGGCTGAATGTCCCCCTGTGTGAGCATGCATGCACCTACGAGATCAGGAAAACTGCATTAGGAATTTACCCACCTACAACATACTGGGGACTACATATATAGACATTTTGCAGTTGAAAAAATCTGACCTTTATTTAATGTGGTTGTACTTTCCATATGGAGTATATATACCTACCTGCACTTCCTACAGATTTAAATCCTGTTACATTTTTAGATGTGGGGGCAGAATGTCTGAATGGGATGATCTTATGTCTGTAGTTGTAGTCTGAGGCTAAGGCTGCCTCATTCCTGGGAACGGGGCTAGTGACTAATGATGTTATATGCTATTCAATCTTTATTCATTTCACTTCAGGTGGTTTAGTGCTAGTTATTGCATTTGTACACGTGGAGGCTGAATGTCTAAATGTGATGATGATCTTATGTACATGCAATTTCTATCTACTGCTAGACCACCTCATTTGTAAACATAGCTTAGCTTATGTGAGCTTACATCACTGTAGTAAGAATGCCACATAAACACCACAAATATTTGCACAGCTGCAGTGCAGCTCATATATTATGCAAATTTCATTTTAATATGTTATGCAGAGCTGCTTAGCAACACTTCCTATAGTAACATCCAACCACATTACCTTACATAGAGAAATCAACCACATGATACTAGCTGAAAATGTTTTAGACACTGATTTCAATTAGTGGTAATACTGACAAATCACAAACTTCCAAAATATAGGACATCTCACACTCTAGCATTTTGCATCCTCAATGTGTGCACACATGCAGGTTTCCACGGTATATACATACACAATCTGTACAGTACTGACAAATCAAAGACTCCCTAATTTTAATAAAATACTAGTTGAATGCTATGCATTGGAAGAGGTTAGGTTGCCATAATGCATTGTTGGATACATCAGTATATATATCTTCCAGCCAATGTGATTACATGTCCCTTATAGAAAGACATCTCATGCACTAGCATTTTGCAATGCAGACTTCTATGGTATGGGACATAGTCTGCACCTTTTACATTGCTGTTGATATGACTATGTACATACCACAGAAGCAAAAGATGAGCATAAGATGTAAGGGATATGTGATCACGATGGTTGGAATCATTTTTTACTTTGGGATACAGAAATGTGGTTGGATGCTACTATAGGAAGTGTTGCTAAGTGGCACTCTTGAAGTTTCCATATTAGCTAGTAGCTGTTAGAGATTACAGTGATACAATGGAACTGTGTGGGAGATAACAGACTACTATCACTGTCTCAGATATCCACTTGTCAGTGTATGTGAACAGTTTAAGGTCATAGGATCTAAACTGTAGGTATGAGTGAAATATGCATGTGGTCATCGTGAATTAGGAAGTCCAATTAAACAGGAACCTCTGCATTGTATCCAGTGGTATTAGTATGTATACAATGCAGCATGGTAATATTACTCAACAGCTTCTGTGGATATTACTCTATACATGCCTCTAGCCCACAACACTATTTGTAGACAAATGCTCTAACAAAATTTCTTAGTGACCACTGTATAGGTGCACATGGTTGTGGGGTATTCAATTACAAATGTACAAGAGACAGTAGGAGTTATAATGGAGCATGAGTTTACATATAAGTCTTGCAATTGTCTTTAGTGCATTCTTCTGTACGTAAATAAAACATTTCACTCATATGCTATATGGTTCACTAATTCTGACACAATTGCGTATAGTGTGGCAATAGAATTCTCCTCTCCATGCGCATACATGGAATGTATGTACTTGACCAACAGCAATTTCTTTCAAACTTTCTAAAGGCATTGGGTCACTATAATATATATTCGACTATATACGTGTCTTATATTTACTCCATCCATAACACCACAGAAGATTTCGCGAACATAAATGAAGACTGTATATATAGCGATAGGACTTTTTTTCTACAGGGAGCTTCACTGAAACTGTAGCACTCAAAGAGTACGCAATAGTGCGCGCGTCGTGGGTAAGAACTACGTGTGTGCGCATGCGCGAGAAAAATTGAACTGTTTTGAACTACTGTACAGAACGATGTACGTATATATAGTGGTTTTTTTTAATCTCGTGCGTAGAGCGATAAAAAAACTTTCCTTTGATTTAATATTTTTATTTTACCCCGCTTGGTGTTTTTTATTTATTTGTGCCTACAGCGTAAACAAACTTTATTTCCTTTGATGTTTCGTAGTTCGCATATGCAGACAAAGGAAAATTTCTCTGCTATTCGGGTAGTCTCGTACCCAGACCCCACCCAAGGGTCTGGTGACATTCGACCATTTCCTTGGTTGTGCTGTGTCAGTATACATGTGATATGCGACTGCCTACGCCGTTGCAGGTCGCTCGGTAGTATGTCTCTAATCTACTTGTCCTAGTCGGTGTTTCTTCTGTGTGATGGCGTCCGTACCCAGACCCAACCCCCAAATGGCTTGGACTTTTCTCAATGGAGCGATCTGCAATAGACAGTATATGCTGAGCCAGGACAACCAAGAAATTACGCGAAAGTCACCAGACCCTCTTTCGCGTGAGGATCTGAGGCCGAGACTACTATTCAGGAAAGGTCTTCGTTACATCAACGTGTAACAGTCAAGTTAGTAAGCTTACCGGTTTACATTTCTTGACTCAGACGAGTAAATATTAGTAAATCCTTACTATACACTTTCATATACTTGTATAGAACTCTTATGTGATATTTTACCTTTTTCTACGACTCTGTGGAAGGATCATGCGTATCATCGACCTTTAGCTATACAGTACTCTGAGTCTTATTGTGTGTAGAAACCCTCGTAGAGCAAGTTATGTGTATGAAAAGGCTAATACACCTGCCGCAGTGCCTAGTTTTATGACTTCTTCATTCTATATATATTTTCTTATTCACACTACCTCAAACCTTTGTTTGGCATAAAACGGTACTGTGCGTGGAAAATTATACGTACTTCACAGCGCGAACGTAAAATTAGAACTAACGTATAACATTACGGTATGTACAGTGCGGGTCAAAATCGGCCGCTACGTATCGTGGTATCTCTTGCCAATTTACCATACTATGATATTTGATAACACATTGTACGACAATATTTGCACCAATTAACTATAAAGATATCAAAGATGTCTTCCTGTTAAAATGTGTTCGAATCTATCCTGACAAAATTGTTCCTAGATTTTTAACTATCTGTTCCTCAGTAGAGTAAAAGAAGAAGCAGTACCGAAGGAAATCTTCAAAGCTGTTATATTCAATTTCGCAGATATCATTAGATGTTGTGGTATTGCAGTGTCCCTGCTACATGAATAAAAAATAGATACAGTATTAAACTGCTTGCTATGTATTTTTCAACTTACCACAAGTGAGTTGGATATGTTCTCAAAACTTGACGTAAGGTTATCAATCAGGGGTGTGAACCTTCCGTTTGCAGGCTACAGAATGAAGAGTTCAACAATCATATCATACAAATGGTTGCCCATTGTTCTCATAACTTACCATTGATTCATTTACTTTTTGTGCAACATTATAAAAGGCAATGGCATTGCAGTAAATTGTTGTTTTTTAATACATCTATTCCTGGCAGTGAGAATAGACTCCTTTGCATGAGTTGTAGAATTCTTTAGTATTTCAAGGAGGTCCTCATTTCTACTAAGTGGAGCGGCTGCCATTAGAGATGCAGCTACGAGCACAAGAAATGATAGTTGGATGACAATGTTGCTAAGTGCCATATTGCTGAGTTTGTAATCTTCCCTTTACTGAAGCTTTCACACTATTGTGCTGATAAGATTTGGTTTGAGGGGCCTTTATATATATACTGAGTACTTGTACTTCCTATTAAAATTGATTTCTGTAGAAGCCTTTGTGATTTCATGAGCCTTTCTCGACGCCGTGCTCAAGACCGAACATCATCAGTTGGGTCACTCCCGCTCGCCAAAAATGCAACTAGTCAATAGTGTAAAGCATAAATGGATTTCCGTAAGGTTCCATCACAAGCCACGCACGCCCCTTTTTGTCCATGCAGGAAATTCATAGAAATCAACCCCCCTCATTAAGTTTGTGCTCCACCCACTCACAACAGCCCGATTATAAAAACTGCGCGGTTGATATGGCGTAGCAGTGCGAACAGAAGCAACATTAATATTTAGCAGAGCAAGAGTCATTATGTGTATCAATCTTCTATCGCGATCAATTTTCTCTGGTCATCTATCCCTTTCCCTCGTGTGGATGTGGAGTCTACAAGCACTAATATTGTTTTCATTTTCGAACTACGCATATGCATGCGAGAGAGATGTGTGTAATGAAATATCAGTAACCGCTAATAATTTTGAGATCATAACTGCCAATGCCGACTCTCAAGTAGCGAAGATCCTCGCGAAGATCGAAGAATCCTCGACTAACGTGTACTATTACGTCTTGGATCACGTGGACGAAGTTTGCAACATGGTAGCACTGCGTGATCAAGCGGAGCGGGTGATGGGAAGCGACGCGATGGAATTCAAGCTTCTGAATCAGAGCGTCAACGACGCGTGCAATTGGTTGAAGGCTTTCGACCCTGACTCTGATGATGATACTCTTCTGAATCAGTGTATCGTTGATTTTCGATACTACTGCACCACTAACTGGAGTCGACTAAATAAACTCGTTCGCTTATGTAGGTCTATTTAGTTGTACTATTACTAATTATATATGGAAGATAATAAAGCTAATAACTATTCAAATTGTGATCTGTACATCAAAGTTCAAGTTTCAAAGTTTATATATCTTATGCACAATACAAAGAAAATTCCGACGGCACAAAATGCGCATGCGCAAAACTGTATGAAAGATCTGGGGGATATACCTTATGCAGAAACCGACATAAGGATATGGACAGATTAGTTTATAATAGTGCATATCTTGGGTGTTTGTGTTACGTTCTGCGTTTGAGCTAAGGAGAGACGACCAGAGATTTGGGTACATCATGGCTACGTACGCCTCAGATGTCTCCCCGCACTTCTGGTGCCTTAGAAGCGAGACGCTACCTCCTGCGAGCTCTGTTGTAAGCAATGGCGTTGTATTCTCTGTTGAGGTACTGCCGGGTAGAGCATTGCTGTAATTTAGTGTAATGCCGCCAGAGAACCGGAGACATGGTGTGGAAGGGTAGCTCCTCCGATGTATGTTCATTGTCGACAGTACAGTCCGGTAGTGCATATCAGTTCAGAAATGTGCACTACATGCTACAAAGATTGACGTTAGCGACACCATACTAGAGTATCTATGGTTGTTTATTCATCTTTGACGCTTGGGGTTCAACAATACGTACGTACGTACGCATTGGCTGAGATACGGATTAGCTGCCTCGCGCTAATGCGCTCGGCAATGAAAAAGGAGAAAAATCACCCCTGACCAAGTTGATATACGTATATGATACCCCTGGGTGGACCAAATCGGGGGGGGGGGGGGCAATCCCCGTGGACACCACTCGCACTCACATCGGATATCTCCTATGCCTGGCACTTGGTACGGCCGCGGCGCGTGATGGAACACTGCGCGATGCCTAAAACGCTGGAGTAGTATACGTAAGCCAGTTTGCTATATCTCTTAGCCTTTTGCCTGGAAACTTCCATTATCAATAGTGCGTACGCTTTCATAGAGGCTTAACGAATGTACAGTACATACGTACGTATATAGGTTTGAAGGCAAACATAGAGTCTTGTAGGTACATACGTAGTGTCACGCTTTAGGAATGTCATTAGTCACTCTTATTTCCTTGGTGTAACGTTTAGGAACGTCGTTTGTTACGGTAACTTCCTTAAGTACATACATGGCGCGAGGCAGCGCATGCGCATTCCTAGTATATACCATCCCACAGCTGCTATATACATAATTTTGAGAACTGCCAGCCTAGGAAGGGAAGTATAATACTCATTAACTTGCAGGTGATCTGAGAATAAAGGTAAGAAAGTAAATCTAGAACATACATATGAGAATTGAAGCTGGAATAAACGAAAACTAGTTACAGAGTCTCATCATTGGACAGATCAACATAGCCTCCACCAAGGTCTTGTATCTTATGGCTCAGAGAGGGAGAGATGCCACGTGAACAAGATTGGTGTGGAACTATTGTGCTACTGTTTGGAGGTGTGAAATGTGATTTCATAATGTCTTCTGATAGGTACCCAGAGGAAGTGGAGGTGGAATGATCACTGGACCAGTATTTTGGAAGTGGGTAGTTATGAGATTGGAGCAGTTCTGAAGAAACATAGGGTGTAGTGTCGTCACTTTGTTCGGGTCTATTTATGACATTGTTCACTTCAGGTAGACCTGTGCCAGTGTCTATTTCAGGTGAAGGCAGTATTTCAGGTGAAGGAGTGGATTCTGGTGATTCGGGTAAAGGTGTAGATTCAGAAGAATCACACACATACCCAGAACTGGATGAGTGAGGGATATATGGAGTATACACAACACCATTCACCAATTCAAATGCAAGGGATACATCAGTTGGCGAATCATGACTAGTAGTAGAAAACTCAATATCATGGCTTTGTTCTTGAGCAGAGATTGGACAATCATTAATGTAGGGAGATGATGTTTGCATGGTCTCTAGTTCATCTGCAGTTGAACATGTATCATTGAGGCAGGGGTTTACTGGGAGCTCACAAGACGAGCTAGGTACCTCCACTTCAGTACTCTCGATATAGTCAACGACCTTGGTTTCAAAAGCTTGTTCACTGTTGTATACATAAGCACCGGAAGAGTCAGTCAAGTGAGGAGACAAGGAAACATTAGAAGGTTCATTTTCAATAGGGAAGACCTCATCTACAGTACCATCAATCATCGTCTCCTTTTCTTCTGCTGTTCTTCCGTCATTCTCAATCTTTGTGTCGAATGTCTTATCTGTCTCTGGTGTCTCCACCGAGCCATCAAAGACAGGTATCTTGGTGTGGTAAGGTATATCTGACATTGCTGACAAAGCTGATGGGGAATTGATGACTTCTTCATATTTTGAGAGTTCACCAAGTGATAGAGTCATGTAAATATTATGTGGACGCACATCAATAGGTGTATATGTTGGATCCAGTACCTACACAGAAGAAAGGGTATTTCCTGTGTAGGCACAAGTCACTAGGTTATTTACATACCTCATTACGTGCTTGCCATTGAAAAATATGCCTGTACTTCCTCACTTGATTGTTTCTGTAAAAAAAAGGGATAGAATTATTATTGCTGTGTTTGCCTGCATACTGCATATTATATGTGGTACAATTACATTCCTTAAATATTTTTTAGTCCCAATTGGCTTACCTATAATTCTGACATTGTCTGTATATAACAGTAGTGCACACAATGAATACAACTAGTAGTAGTCCAAGAATTGATATTGGAACAATCAGTTTCAGTAGGTGGCAGTCTGAAAGGTAATGATCAAAAATGATATGTGAAATTAAAAAGGTTTTGTGTATATACTTTCTGTTGTATTCAGCATATGTCTAATACTTCGCTAGTCACTCTCAATGTGAAAAAAGCATTACAACACATAATATTATGTATATGCATGCATACAGACATACATGTATGTGACCAAGACATAGAGTATACAGTGGAACCCCTCTAATCAGGACACCCTGAAATGAGGACACCTCAAAAAACAGGACACTTTTTTGCTGTCCGAAATGCCATGTATGTGTAACAATTTAACCCCAGAAATCAGGACACCTCACTAATCAGGACACCCTGAAATGAGGACACCTCGATAAACAAGACACTTTTTGCTGTTGTCCCAAATGCCATATGTATGTACAATATAACCCCTGAAATCAGGACACCTCATTAATCAGGACACTTTCTTCTGTCCCAAGGGTGTCCAGATTAGAGAGGTTCCACTGTATAAGAAGAGGGGACTAGCTATCTAAACTATGTAGATATAATTGCAGTACGGAGTGGACATACACACCAAGCATCATTAACTTTTCTCCCTGCTTGCCTTACAAAAAGCAAAATCATAGACCACTCACATTACACATTACATCATGATAGCTAACATTACATAACCAGGTATAACTATGTGTGTGTGAGTTAATAATTACATTGTTGTGTTGTATTGCTTTGGGAGTCTCTTAGTCTGATTATTTCATGGATGTGGCATTATGAGTGGGCTGAAAGCATAGTTCATGTCTGTTGTGGTGTATTGCTTTGGGAGCCTCTTGGTCTGAATATACCAAGGAAGTGGTATTATGAGTAGGCCCTCACATTATAGGCTAGCTGCAAATTGATGTACATGTAGGTTTCTTTAATATGTTTGAAAGCATGTGTGTGTGCTTGTAATGTACTTTGAACGTGTGTCCTTAGCTCTCAGTGTATATAGGTGTGTGAAGGATACTATTGAATTTCAAAGGTGTGTTACATATATTTACATAACTAATAGGCACGTTGGTCCTTTCCTCTTGATACTACTCCACCTTGGTATCCTGCTTCCTGTTTTGTAAGCAGAAATGGCACCTAAGGTGCTCTATCTACTGGGAAGCTTTTCCTCATGTAGTTTCCTATGAAAATCTCAAAATCCTGTGTGGATATGTCTGGGAGGTGCAATACTTCCTTTTCGAGAAATCAGGTATCAGCAAGTGCATGGGTGGATGGGTAGATCACTACTGATTGAGAGTATATAGTGTTTATGTAGGCATATAATCATATTCACAGCAGTTGTGGTGCAGCATATAATCATTTCACAGCAGTTGTGGTGTGACACAAAGTCATGCCAAATAACTATGTAATTATATATCACTTATAGTACCACAGCACCATATAAACTAGGAATGCGCATGCACATTAATGCCTTCGCACCACGGAGTGCTTGGCGTTGACGTCGACATCCCTGTGGAAGTTACCAGGACAAGTGACATTCCTATACATTACTCCAGGGAAATTGAGCATGACTACTGACATTCCTAAAGTGTGACACCACGTACGTACACATTGGCCGAGATATGGACCCACATAGTTATACCTGGTTATGTAATGTTAGTTATCATGTTGTAATGTGTAATGTGAGTGGCGGTATGATTTTGCTTTTTGTAAGGTGTATGAGCCTTGTGCTAATGCGCTCGGCAATCAAAGACCCCATTAGTAGAATAAACTTAGAAGACTTCTCAGTGGAGTATGAACTACCCACAAGCAGTGTACGAGACTTGTGTATGGCTGAGGTTGCAGAATTGTGGTACTCACACTCAGAGGTTTAGTGATACACTACTCATGAAGCCCACAGTGTAAAGCTATAGTGTAACCTAGTGCATGGGATAAATGGTTGTGGTAGGTAGTGACTTCTTACTATACTGCACATTTCCGTAGATGTTACACAGTGTAACAAATGGCAACAAGTTTATTCATGATCAGTTTGCCACATAGTTTTTACGTCATTACTGTCCTGAGTGGTTGCAACAGTCTGACCTCTCTTGGTATATACATGCCACATGTATTACACAACTTTTGCAATTAGCTGTTACAGCACTATGGTGCCCACTTAGTGTAATGCTAAACCTGTTATTATACATGTATGGCACTTTAGAACATCAAAAAACACTCCACATACATGTACATAAGTGAACTCCCTGTTTCCTGGAATTCATGGCTAGGAGTGCAAGTGACAGTGCATACAGGAAGTCAATCTATGGCTCCCTAATGTAGTACACATGGACACACACACATGATATCAAACATCAACGCTAAAGTAAATCCATACAGTACATATTCAAACAAAGAGACTCGCTAAGCAATACAACTCCCCCAAGACAGTCATTTTCCAAGAAAAATGAGCTACCTCGGGCAGGAATCAACCTGTGACATTTTGTGTTCTAGGTAGATGCTTAACCAACTGAGCTACTGAGGTAGTTCAGCTGGCTGGGCCAAATCACACATACATGTACAAAGCAACACAACTCAACGTAAAGTGTCTCAATCTGAAGATCAGGAAAAGCAACCATAGACAAATGCTCAGCATTGTAGGCAAGCAGTAGTGAACCAACCCACTAAGGGCTAGAAAACATTGTACTTATGTGCAGGATAATGACAAAACTGCACACATAAAAGTATATTCGGCATTTTGCGACACAAAATTTTCCAGCAAAAGGATATTCAGTACTTTGTAACACAACATTTTGCAGCTATAAGACTAGGTAGGCTCCCTCCTGCTTGCCAAATTATATACACTGCCCTCCCATTTTTATGAGAGTGATTTTTAAGCCTGCATGGATGTCACTTTCAAGTTGAGTGTAAATGTACCTTCAAAAGAGCAGATCTGAGGTATACACTTGGCTGTTCCATTGATCACCTTACATTCTTCCCCTTTACCACACGAAGCCACCTGGCTACACTCCACTGCAGGACAGGATGTGGAAAGAAATTAAAGGTTTCAGTTTAAAAAGGAAGCAGCAAAGATACAGTGCAATAAGTGCAATACAGGGGAGCCCTAGCTGAAGAGTGATGTTAGTGAAAGCAATCATGGTATTTGGGCTATTTGATATGTGGGTCTCCTACTGGGTTCCAATGTAGTTGCAGTAATGAGTATATTACAGAGAAAAGTCATATTCAACTCACAGCATTCAATAGTCACATCATCTGACCAGGATCCATCAGAAGTACAAGTGTGAGATACTGCAATATTTCCAGGCATATTTCCAAGTGGCAGATAACCCTCCTTACACTCATACATGACAGTAACGTTGGAGTTAAAAGTGGTGGTGTTTTTTTCCAATATTGTTGTCTGAATGCCATAACGTGGATCTGACCAAGGGCCACAATCAACAATAGCTACAGGAAATTAAACATACAAAGCAATATATGTGCACTTCAATATACTGCATGGCCACAGGTGGCGCAGTATAAGACATGAATATACATGTATACAGAGAAAGGCTATAATTGACTCACAGCATTTAATAGCCTCGTTATTTGACCAGGTTTCATCAGAAGTACAAGTGTGAGACTTTGTTACATTTCCAGGCATATTTGCAGGTGGCAGATAACCCTCTTCGCACTCATACATAGCAGTAATGGTGGAGTTATAAGTGGAGTTATAAGTGGTGCTACCCTGGGGCAATGTTATTGTCTGAATGACGTGTGAATGGTTCTGATTCAGCAGAGGACCACAATCAACAGCAACTAGGAAGAATTAAACATAAGATTAAATAAATGCTCATGTGTTGACGCATAGCATGCCGAGGCTAATCACACTGCAGGTGAGCTACCATGTACATATACTAGGTGAATGCAGTGCATTTTGGCGAGTGGAGCAAGCTCACCCAGTTGTGACAATGGGACGATTCTCTTATGTATATGTCAGTGCACATGAAAATTGAACTCAAACATAATACTCTATGTACAGCGCCTTCACATATATTCATAGAATAATCACCCATTCACATGATTAAGTGAGCTTATTCTGCTCACCAACCAATCTTGCACTTCATTTGACTGTATGGGCACAGGTACTCTGAATACATGTACCTGTACACATGTATATGTACAGAGAAAGGCCATTATCAACTCACAGCATTCAATAGTCACAATATCCGACCAGGTTTCATCAGAACTACATGTGTGAGGTATTGTAATACTTCCAAGTGGCAGATAACCTTCTTCACACTCGTACACGGCAATAACGGTGGAGTTATAAGTGGAGTTATAAGTGGTGCTACTCTGCGGCAATGTTATCGTCTGAATGACATGCGAATTACTTCGATTAGGCAGAGGACCACAATCAACAGCAACTAGGAGAAAGAAAACATCAGCTAATGCGCAAGCTACATACGGGCAATGATATTTTCAATGACTAAGGAGAATTCAATCTTGCACTGGGCACAGGTGCTATGTGCCCAGTATAATCCTATATACATCATCATGTAAACAAAGAAGATCATATTCAACTCACGGCATTCAATAGTCACATTATCTGACCAGGTTCCATCAGAAGTACAGGTGTGAGACTTTGTTATATTTCCAGACATATTTGCAGGTGGCAGATAACCCTCTTCACACTCATACATGACAGTAACCTTGGAGTTAAAAGTGGTGGTGTTTTGTAGCAATATTGATGTCAGAATGCCAGGATGACTTGGAATTGGTAGAGAACCACAATCAACAACTATAAGAAAAAATATCTGTCAAATATTGACTAGCAAACTTTCATGTGTTAGACTGTATAGATATTGTGTACTCAGATCATTTCTTTCACACCTTGGCCTTGCATGTTTGTTGTATATACTGTTTTCCATAATGTAAAGGCTGCATTAACTTTCAGTGATTAGGTGACATTAAAAGTGTTCTGGTAGCCCTATAATCTTCACAACAGACACATGAAAAACGACCTCTCTCTACCACTAGTATTTCTAGTTGGGACAATGGCTCACTTTCACAAGATGCCAGGCTTGACCAAGTTCCATCATTCTGGCAGGTAGTGATGTTATTACCACTAATTCTGTATCCCTCATCGCATGTGATGGTAGCTGTTGTGTGTTCTGGATAGTGGCCTTGAGATGCTGTATCTTGACTGTAACTCACATCAGCATTCTCAATACCATCCAATGCAATACATTTTGCCACTGTACAGAGAGACAGAGTGAGCAATTGCGATTGTGTACAGGAAATGAGGACATCATTTCAGCCTAAAAACACTCTGGTCTACTCATTATGTATTATACTTCTAATGTATTGTGCATGATTCTAATCAGGAAATGAGGGCATCAATTCAGCTCTCTGGTCATACTCATTATGTATTATATTATACTTGATGTTATTCTAATCAGGAAATGAGGGCATCATTTCAGCTCTAAAAACACTCTAGTCATACTCATTATGTATTATACTTGATGTTATTCTAATCAGGAAATGAGGGCATCAATTCAGCTCTCTGGTCATACTCATTATGTATTATATTTGATTTCATAGACTCATTATAACAATTAAGTACATATTCGTGGGTGTTATAGTGTAGTAACTTCCCATCAGTTGCAAAGCACAGCATCATTGGCCCTTGTCTGCATGTGGGTTGCAACTAATATGTGTAGTTGAGGAGGACATGATTTGCAAGGGGGTAGGCCCCCTCCCCATTATTTATGCCCAGCTTGATCTAGCTCAAGTACACATACATATATCCTACTACTGAACAACTAATATGTAATCTTCCTAATGTAATCCAGTTTGCTTCCTCATTATTTGGGCCACCTACATACATGTACACCTATATCATTGAACTTACGGATAGTGATGTTCTGCTCTGATAAATTTCCATGCACTCTTTCACATAAGGACGCATTGATTCTGACGCAGTACTTGAAACAACCAAAGAATGTGCACTGATCACCAACACTCAAAGTATGATTCATCCCACCATCAGCATGTGCAGTGCTAGTATCACCTTGCCATCTAATAAATCGTGGAAGCTGAGGGGAGTGTGTGTTCATTACATACATAATTATAGTATACAAGAAAGGTTGTACTATGATGACTTAGAAGGTAAAGTAAAGCCTTAGGAGAAGGAGCAAAATTTGTCATTCACATGTGCTGTGAGACTGGGCATATATAGTGAGAGAAATTCATATTGTACATCATATGGTTATAGTTAAAATTACCCGACTAGAGATGTAGCACACTTTTTCCCGATCACTTGTACACAATTGGTATCCAATAGCATAAACACCCCAGCCCTCAGTGAAGTAACCGGTCACATTACTTCTGTAGTCACCACTTCCTGCAATAACCGTGACAGCAGGCTGGCTTAGTAGAGTGTTGTTAATAGTGTAATCGATACCAGCATTATCCTCTCTATAAACATCTGTGGAAGATACATATATATAGAGAATATACTCTTTCATAACTGATCTTTCTGCATTGATTCTTGGTAATTCGGCTACTTACCAATAATTTTGACATCGATTTGTTTTTGGCGGCCCAATCTAATGCATTCCTCACAGGGATCGGTCTCAGAATTGTTAAGTAGGCCTGGATGTTACAGGTAGAATATAGATCTATCTACATACATATACGTGTAGCTATTAAAATTCACCGACAGCTACTTGTACCTTGGCAATCAGTCGTTTGTGAGCATTCCCGCGGTTCGCAGGCATTCAGCTGTAAGACTGTCAGGAGACAGATGAAGAAGGTGGATCTTCTCACAAGTACTCTTAGAAGGCTCATGTCTCGGTCGTTGCCCAACTATTGACACCTGCTCCTGCACAATTTCCGCGAGTGCTTTATTTTAATTTTAAGAGTCTCGTCCACAGGATGGAACGGGGCTGGGCAATATTTGCTGACACTAGCAGAATTTGAGGCCGGATATTTCCGTAGTCTTCACTCGGTCCCACTGCTGACTTGCCAGTCACTTGGTGTTGACTAAGCTCCCACTGCCGACATTTTCTCGGCGCGATAAGTGGCTGATAAACGACCCTCTCCCGCTTTTGAGAGGGTCCGGCTGGCGAGACTAGGCAACTTACTTACGTGTTAGCCCCGCCTACGACTTCAGGCTAGTCTTAGGATTTCACACTGTTCATAGACTTGCGTATTTAACATGGTGAAAACATTTGATTTCACATTTTCTTTTTGTACATATGAATATCATACTAAGAACTGTCTATTGTATTGTTGCATCTACGTAAAGTCTGGGATGTGAGCCCCCCCTCCCCAACCTTTTGAGCGCCCCTGCCCAGCTGTAAGAATATGCTGTAAATAACTGCTGTTCATAGCTAGGATGATTTTTGCATAGAGACTAACGGTATACCCAGAACTCAACCATCCATTCTTGTCTTAATGTGATTCTGTGTGTATGCATTCCTAATATCGTGAGAATGTGGCCCTGGAATCTGTTGAAAAAGGAGGTGTAAAGAGGTCATGTTGCATAGAGCACCATTTTGGAAGAAACTATATATATACATAATAGCAAAATTGTTTGTTGCATGAGTTTCATCCCATACATACATCCAATCAGTTCATCATGTGATACTACAATATTGTACTCCCTAGACAATGACTATTCCTTGCATGTGTGAGTGTTGATAGAGTAGTCCACTATTCCCTACACATGTGACTCACACGTGTAAGGAATAGTCATTGTCTATAGGGAGTACAATATTGTAGTATCACATGATGAACTGATGTATATATGTGGGATAAAACTCACGCAACAAACAATATTGTTATTATGACAAAATTGATTTTACAGTGTAAAGTGTAAAAACATTTTCACTAAAATGTTGAAGGATGTAGGGATTGAAGTGCCAAAAAGTATAGAAACAAGGTCAAAGTACACCATGCATGCTGACAAAGGCAGGGAATGATAGCATGCAACAATCATAACATGCGTAACCCCTTTTAGCATTTACAGATGTAGGGATATGGGATTACGCATGTTATGATTGTTGCATGATATCATCCCCTGCCTTTGTCTGCATGCATGGTGTACTTTGACCTTGTTTCTATACTTTTTGGCACTTCAATCCCTACACCCTTCAACATTTTGTTTTTACACTTGTTTTACTGGTTTTTTAGTTGTGTAGCAACACATTTAAACCTACTGACTTCCGTGCAGAGTTCTACCTCCCGTCCATACTATAAGCAGGATATCTAGCAATTTTCAGTGACTCCTACATCATGTCTTGTATGAATATTGCCTACTGAGTACAACAGCGGGTCCAGTTGCCTGCAACAGTAAAGAAACGGAGCAACGTAGCCAAAAAAGACAACACAGCGCTCGAAACAGCGGCAGCTCGACGGACACAAAGTCTCCATCACTAGTGCTAATGGGCGTGTCGGCGCCATCCCTACATATAGAGTCTACTGACTCTATGATACTCACTAGCCACCTGACCCTCCACCTGATGTGACATGCAGGGATTGGACTACAGACTCTACTTTCAGTTTGACTCCACTTCTGGTAGATATCAGCATATGTGTAACTTTGCAGGCACTCATCCAGAAATATTTCAAGGGGAGTGGCTGAGTACATACCAGACATGAATGCACAAAAATTAGCCACTCACAATAACATTGTGACCACTAAGCATTGTGCATCTATTGTAGATCCAGGCCTAATAGTATGTTCGATTATGTATCAGAAGGTAATGTAGAGGGGTGGATGAGAGGGGGGGTGGCTAGCCACCCCATCCACCCCCTTGCTGTTGGAACAACTAGGTAGGCTTGCTCCGCTCACCAATCATCTATAGAAAAGATCCTTACAGTGTGAGGGAAACTCCCACTAATTACTGCAGTAGCTATAGACACATCATATTTATGATTCTGAGTGTAATTATAAATAGACACCCACTGAATCAAGCTAGACAAAATATCACCCTAGAAAGTAGACCAATTTATCATGCCAATGCTACAATATAGCTATGTAAAGTCCCTGTAGCTGCAAGCCATAGGCAGGAGATGTCTGTACCAGCAAAGGCGGCACAACTTGTGTAACTACTAAGCTTTCTTCATTTCCACTGGCTAACTTTTTTAGATAGCTCAAGTTTTGAAGGAGTACTCTGGCTCTAACATTAGTCCAATTCTAACACGGAGATTAAAATGAGACAGGCGTAGAGGTTTTCGGTCAATGTCGTAATGAAAGGACTAAGTTCACTCAGAATGGAGTCAGTTAAGTACAAATTTTCAGAGCCTAAAAGAAGTACAAGCATCACACAAGCCTCAACTATAGTTCTTGGATTTAGATCACCTTGAAAGGAACCAAAACAGCCAAATGCTCTGCAGGCTTTTGCAATATTCTCAGCAACAGCTTGTGTGATGTGAGGTTAGCTGCGAGAGAAAATATGTTTACACGCGCGAACACGCTACACGCAAGCGCATGGGGATAATTTTGGAACGCGCGATCGCACGGCGCGCACGCGCGAACAAGCGGATACGTAGGCGGTAGGTACCTATATTAGAGAGTCGGTAGACTCTCTATGTAGGGATGGCGCCGACAGGACACGCCCATTTTCCAAACTAGAATGGCCCAGAACTCCCAAACGCGGCAGTTACAAACCCTTTTGGACACATACACGTACTCTACGAGCGATTCTGTACCCGCTAAGACCCTCAAAGCACGTAAAATACACAGCTACAATGACTTACGGAAGTTGCCACACCCCCCTTTTTGGATTTTTTTGTTCATCATCTTCATCTTCTTCTTCTTCTTCTTCTTCAGTTAAACTGGCCTACCGCAAAAGCGGCACAAGTACCGTCCTTGGTTTTTACATGAAACGACTCCTTTCCCTTGCATGCGTGATCCTTGACCAATAGAATCTTCGTAACTCTACTCAGGGCTCTGTAATCGCAAATTTTCCTTATTTGTTGGAAGCCATTTCTATATGGTCACGTGCACACGTTTCAATGAAAGGTGGGGCTCAAGCGCGCGCAGGTCCGCGGGAGTAGAAGCGGGTGGGGCTCGTGCGAAGACAAGCAAGTAGGGATTACTCTACGTACAGAACACTGTAGGTACCCAAGAAAAACTAGTAAAACAAGTGTAAAAAACATTTCATTAAAATGTTAAAGGATGTAGGGATGGTAGTGCCAAAAATTAAAGGAACAAGATTGTAATAAGTTATTAACCCAAGTGGTGCACAGTGAACAACTGAGTATGATATGACCATACACAACTTATGTATATAGTTTGGAGTTCAGAGTTCACGCTACCACAAAGATGAATTTCAATTCATGTATGCAGACAAGGGATAATTGCATGCAACAATAACAACATGCGTAACCCCTCCCTACATTTTATTTCATGGGGTTACGCATGTTGTTATTGTTGCATGCAATTATCCCTTGTCTGCATACATGAATTGAAATTCATCTTTGTGGTAGCGTGAACTCTGAACTCCAAACTATATACATAAGTTGTGTATGGTCATATCATACTCAGTTGTTCACTGTGCACCACTTGGGTTAATAACTTATTACAATCTTGTTCCTTTAATTTTTGGCACTACCATCCCTACATCCTTTAACATTTTAATGAAATGTTTTTTACACTTGTAAAGGCTGCAGCGACTGTGACTTACTGTGAAGAATAGAGCATACGCTATTTCGATATTTTGAAAGCAAAGTGCATCTTCAGACTTCAGTAATGTGTCTTTATTCTCTTTTATCACTCAATGTGGCAAACAGAAAGTCATGCTGACTATCAGGCAATCATGAGATCTTAATGCTTCTATCAATCTTGTGAGTTCGGCAAGTTTATTTTTAACAGTTGCACAGTCATTTTTGATTCCTTTGGCATGTCTGTACTCAGAATAGTAATGTAATAGGGATTTGTCGATAGCCAACTGTAGTGAGATGATAGTCTCAGAATTAAAGGGGGAGGCCTGAGGGATACATACTATACTGTGGTAATCAACACAAGTTGATAAAACTTATCTAATTATACAAGCAGCAGGAACTGGAATATACTTGCTTGTTGCAAACACCAATTTTTTATTCACTGTATGGTGAGCATAATTTGGTATGTACATTGATCTCTTGACATTTTAACACTGGAGCCCCACCCCCTTCTCAATTCACTGCATGCACATCAAAACATGTATGCTATAAAATTACTACCAACAATACATGTGTTGTGTCTATGATCTGAGATTCTGTTGGTCTATCCACCCCAAGAGAAAGGAGCCATATCATGTAAAAATCATGCACAGTTTTAGGGGGAGGCCGGCCATATGAAGAAGAAATGAAGATGATTAATTTCAAGTGAATATTGTCCCCCCCCCCCCCCCCACACACACACACACACACACACACAAGTTGTCCCCTGCAAACATTTTTTAAGAGTATTAATACAAAGGATGTACAAATAGCTCTATACTAATGTAATATAAAGTACACCCTGTATATAACTATGTGACTACTCTTGTAGGTAACTAGGAAGTGAAGGAGAGAGTGAGACATCAGCAGGGAGTTCGTTCCATTTAGAACATGTAGATGGTACGAATGAGTACTTGAATGCATTGGATTTAGCAAATGGTTGGATGAATTGACAGTTTTGTGATGAGCGCAATACACACAAATGTCTGGGTACAAATACGTTTGGCTGAAAATGGACTTGGTTGTATACATAATGCAGAGACTTAAGTACTTTCTCCGGTCTGCCGATGTTGGAGTGAAAATCAACTCTAACAGGTCAGAATAGCTATACTATAGCATCCAACTGTTTCATGCAGAGCAAATCGCTGTACTTTCTCGAGTTTCCTTTTTCAGATAGGGGTTCCATACCTGGCATGCATACTCCAAGTGTGGCCTATATCAAAGCAGTGTAGAGTTTGAAGAGTGTCAGTTGATTTGTGTGTGAGCATAGAAATGTCTGTACAATAGGCCAATTAATTCTCTTGCTTTCATACTCACAGAGTTTATATGTTGTGACCAAGAGAAGTTGGAGGTAAGTATTACAGCAAGATATTTATACATATGAACTCTTTTGAGTGGTGTGCTGCCAAGGCATAAGGTAGATGGTAGAGAAGGGTTGTGTTTTCTTGATACAATCATATATTTACATTTAGACGTATTAAGTGCCATTGAGTTGTTTTGTGCCAAGTGGAAAAGCAAGTCTACATCCTGTTGGAGTTCAACACAGTCTTTATATAGAAGTATGTCATCTGCATAGAGCATCAGTTCTGCTCCAGTTGATAGATTTATTCTTGAAACATCATCTATATGTAGATTAAGAACAATAGAGGTCCCAATACAGAGCCTTGAAGGACACCTGAAACGATAGATGAAGGTTATGATGTTGCTCCAGCTACAACTGGCAACATCCAGTTAGGTAACTAGGACTAATATTAAGTGCCTTTAGTTTTTCAATTAACGTACGGTGGGGACGGTGTCAAAGGCTTTTTTGAAAACTGCACCAATTTCGTCTCCATTATTCAGTGGTGAATATTGTCCAGCCTCCAGACATTATTCTCAGCATCTCTTGAAGGATTGTTCATGCACTGGTGAACAATATAATTTATACTGTCTGTACTTAAGATTCTTTGCTAAAGGAGGTGTAGCTAGTCGGCTGTAGTATATTTGAGAGGATCACCAACGAATATTGTCCCTCTATGTATAACAGTGGGGGACAGAATTTATTAGTGAGATGTACCTCCTCGCCCCATTATACAGGTCAATATTGTGTATATATGCATGCAAACAGTAGCAACATGCGTAACCCTACAATAGTGGCAACACTGCTGACCTTTGCTATAGTATACGTAAGTGTTAGTTAAGAGTATTCCCGCGTGCTGTATAAGCTTACGACTACTGTATCTTGTCTTGTTATGTTGGAAGGGAGGCACTAGTGGTGGATTGGGGCCACCTATCGTGCAACACTGATACGCGTTGCGCAGTACGTATAGAGACTCAAGTAGGCGAAAATTAAAATTTTAATTATTAAATAAATACAGAAAACATTATAATACTATACATAGATTTATAATTGTATCGCTAATTCTACAATTGCTTAATATATTCGCACAACGAAAAGAGATACTGTCGTTCTGTGTGCCTGTTGACGCAGTAGTCTCGCAGCTCTTTCTTGCACTTATCAAAATTAGGCTCGGACAACAAATTGCACGCATCATTCAAGTTCTGATCCAGAAGCTCTACCGTATTACATTCCTTAACGTCGTCACTTGCCCCCTCGGCTAGATCACGCAATGCTAGCAGGTTACAAATGCCATTCGTTATGGTACGATTTATCTTGTCACCCTTGAGCGTTCTGTTTAGCTTATCACATAATTCTAGATCAAAGGATTGTTGTGAATGTGCGTAGTTCACAAACGAACACAATATCAGTGCCTGTAGACTCAACATCCACACGTAGGACATTGCCAATCGACGGTCGGTAAACATAATGAAAGGCTTAGCTTTATTCAAGTCGTCCAGATGACTGCTGCGTTCACTTCGTATTGCTGGTATGCTGAATGACAGTCGCTGCAGCCTTTATATAGTTACCTACCGCCTACGTATCCGCTTGTTCGCGCGTGCCGCGCGCGCGCTCCAAAATTACCCCCATGTGGCCATGCGTGTAGTGTGTTCGCCGCGTGTAAACATATTTTCTCTCGCAAACAGTAGAAACAATAAGTTGACATATGCAAAAGCAGCATTGATGCTCGAACTGTTTAATAAACAGTTAGTTAGTTAACCTGTTAATATACTCTAACTACTGAGGTAACACAGATGGACACTCACAGAAGTGAAGCCATATGAAAAGCTGTAACTTGTATCACAGAACTGAAGCCATATGGAAAGCTGTAACTTGTACAGGAAGTGTACCTGGTATATAAGCAGCCTCAAAAGCAGGTCTCAGCAACATAACAGTGAATTCTAAGAAAAAATCAGCAATGGCACTTCACACTATCCTCATCCAGCTATTACTTCTTGTGGTCTTAACTGCATATCTAACTGCAGCCATGCCAATCTGTGGGAAGAATGTACTCCTTGAACGATTAAAGGTCACCACAAAACTTTCACAGGAGCGTTTACAGCCCAGTAGAAATCTGTCTGATTTGATTGGTCGTGACTGCAATGAAGAAAAAGTGAAACTTTACTGTGGTGTCATTGTCCTTCACCAGTTTGCACAACAACTGAATGAATCCATGGTAAGTAAATACACACAGAGCTGTATAATAGGCTAGAGTATGCAGAGCTGTAATATTGCTAGAGAATGCAGAGTTGTATAATATGCTACACAAACAACACTTACACTAATATATTTCTCCTCTTTCTGCAGCCAGAGGATGCCAAGATTTCTAATCTTACAACAGAGCTTCAGACAGTCTCCCAACTCTTTGTAAGTTAAAGCATACAAAGTTATATGCTACAAAGCCTAATATAAACGAGAGAAACAGATACATACATGCAGATGGACGTTAATAAGTATTTATTCATTCTATTACAGGAGAACAACACTCTCAGAAGAGATGACAACTGCACAATTGGGAATTTTACAACATTGGACGATGTCATCTCACATTGTTTTCTATACTTTTCTTCTACAATAACAAGTGAAATTCTAGAGAAGTTGTAGATTCAAATATAGTCACATATCTAGACCAATCTTTTCATTTATACACCATCATATCACTTGATCTATGGTTATATATTTATGTAAGATGGAAATTCTATGTATTTATATATGAAATTATAATGATCCAATTTGTTTAATAAATGTAAATATAGTGCCAATTAGGCTCATAGCACAACTTGCAACGTATTCCCAAGCTAAGATAAATGAACTGCTGTGAATCATGATCCTCCTTGTTCTGGATGGATGCTTTGACCATGCATCTGAGGTACTAACAGTTGATGGGCCACACATAAGCAAAAGTTATATTGAATTCATGTGAAGGAAGAACCACTTAAACCACCGAAACCACCAAACTCCAAACTAGACGTGTTACATATATAGACACACCTAAGGGACTTAGCTGTATGATTCAACCTAGTATAGCTAGGAGGTTGGATTCAAACCTAATTTTTAACCTGATTCAAACAAAGGCCTAGGAAGTAGTAGTCAAACCTAAGGCCTAGGAAGTAGTAGTCAAACCTAAGGCCTAGGAAGTAGTAGTCAAACCTAAGGCCTGTAGGAAGTAGTAGTCAAACCTAAGGCCTGTAGGAAGTAGTAGTCAAACCTAAGGCCTGTAGGAAGTAGTAGTCAAACCTAAGGCCTATAGAAGGTAGTAGTCAAACCTAAGCTCTGGACAGGCACTCTTATGTACCAAGAGGCCACAGCTGACTGGGGATTAAATCATACTTAAAAGGTTTCATATTTGCTGACTCCAAGACAAAACAAAAATTCATTTATCACAGGAGCAACTCTATACAACCATCCTTTCTGTGAATATATATATATTCCAGCTCCAACTCTCACATTTATAAATACATGGTACAAATACATGGGATGTTTGTGCATATACAAGCAGATACGTAGTCCTTAACTTAGTGCAGAGGCAGTTCAAATGTTATTAGAAACAGGATCAGCCCAGTGTTAGTTGACCTTGTGACAAGGGTGCAAGTTATTCTTGTCAGAAGTCAAATTCAGCTCATGTACACATTACTGTTTGTAGGTTTTGGGTTATTCTGCATAAAAATAGGCATTGCCCAGGAAAAAAGCTAAAAACCATACATTGTATTCAAGTGTATATGAGGGCAACTGAGATGGCCACATCTTGCAGTGTGTGTGTGTGTGTGTGTGTGTGTGTGTGTGTGTGTGTGTGTGTGTGTGTGTGTGTGTGTGTGTGTGTGTGTGTGTGTGTGTGTGTGTGTGTGTGTGCGTGTGTGCGTGTGCCTGTGTGTGTGCATGTATGTAAATTACCCCATCTAGGAAGTCAGGAGGACAGGAAATGAATTAGCAACGTGTGGAATGTCTATACTTCCATATTACATTCATAGGTGGAAGTTGTTCTAGGAAATATATTTAGGGAGAGACAGGGGGCTTAGTCTAGACATGAACTAAGTTGATGATTATGTGGGAGTATTTCCCCTTCTTTCCCCTGATCAAACACATACCTGAGGAAAGCAGCCATGCCAGACATTGAAAATGAAGTTGCTATGAGTGTCCATGCACAGTCATGTTTTTATTGAAAAGGGAAGAAATGTTTTTCCCTACGTCACCTTATTTACGTACGTATGTGTGTATCACAATTAGTCATGATACACATAGAGAGGTGTATCCCCCATATGAAGCACAGTGGAAAGCTGAGCCACATCAAAGTAGCTTTAATGAGCTTTGATAGGAGCTGCCAAAGAAAACAGGTAGCTATATTCTTGAATGGAGGGGATATACATACACCTGATACCCTCCCCCTCACATTGAAAATGCATAGCAGGTATGTCCTGCCAACTGAAATTATAAACTGATTTCTTGATTTGCCTGTATGTATATACATGTATGTGTGACTCCGCCATGATTGTGCATGGTTGATAGCAGTAGTGGTGCTGTGGTATCCTGAGTAGTAATATCATAGATTCGATATAAGGCTCTGTGTTTAGTGGTATACAGACTAAAAACAATTTCCTTTGTAACTTTGGTCGAAAATCGCCCATAAATATTTTATACTTGCCCATGCATGTAATGACTTCCTGTTGAAGGTATTTCTCTTCTGATGTCTCTGAGGGGTGAGTTAATTATGTACATAATGTGGTTTAGAAGACACAGTGTGTTTACTATCTTGCAGCCTCACCACCATCCTCTGTATTATTGTTCTTTCCTGCATTGATCTGTATTTCCAGGGAAAGGAGGATCTCTAAACACGAAAGCAGTCCCGATGTCTAGATCCCAATAGTAAAAGATCGTACCTGATGGGTGAAGTAATACTACGTTAGGAGGCCCGTCCCATGAGGTCACAGAGACCTTTCTTGCTGGCCAAAAACAGTAAGCCATTCATGCATACACTGAAGTAGTTTATGATGCAGGAAAGAAGATATTTTAAGTCTATACACACCAAACACAGAGTCTTATATCCTATCAGATGCTTTACATTTTCTATAATACTACTCAGGAAGCTGCCATAGCACCACTGCCATCAAGCACGCACCCATACTCACGGGCGGAGCCACACGTACATGTACATACAGGCAAATCCCTGAAATGAATACTGTGTGGATGTTACAAATCAGTTCATAATTACATTATAGGCTCAGTACCCAGGACTTACCCGCTATGCATTTTAACACATGAGGGGGGCGGCAGGACGGTTTCAATTCAAAAATGCAACAGGGAAGTGAGGCTATAACTACATGGTGCAATTGGATTCCAATCATTCCATCGTGACAATTACAGTTTCAATGTGTGGATTTTTCCCCTAATCAAAATAGACCAATTTGCTGTCTGAGTACATCCTCAAGGAAGTGGTGGGTTAAGTAGTTGAGTTAACAAGGAAGATAAGAGTTCCAATTGTGCATTTACACCATTAACATAGAGAATGAGGTGATTGGGTGAGTGGTAGCAGCCCTAGTTGTGCAGATGGAAATGTGTTGTGAAGTATGTATAGTTTTTTGCCAAATAACAGTGTAGTTGAGTTAACAAGGAAGATAAGAGTTCCAATTGTGCATATACACCATTAACATAGAGAGTGAGGTGATTGGGTGAGTGGCAGAAACCCCACCTGGTTGTGCAGATGGAAATATGTTGTGAAGTATGTATATATATATATATATATATATATATATATATATATATATATATATAGTTTTTTTTGCTAAATAACAGTGTACAGTTTCAAATTTTCTTCATTATGTGCCTGGGCATGGTGTTTGTTTTCCAACTGATGAGTTTGCTCCCACTTGCCCAAAATGCCGTACGTATGTATGTAACTGAACATGTATGTACATTTATGTATCTCCCAGTTCCATAGTGTATATGTTGCAGTGCCCAGACAGGACAGTATGAGCCCTGCAAGGGTGAATGCTGTCCTGTCTGGGCACTGCAACAGATTTGTTGGATATCCCTAGGCAAATGACATGTATGAACCTAAGTCCAGGATTGTATGGGTTGAGTACAGGTAGTATGCATGTGTATGCATGTGTATGCATGAATGGCTTAATTAATGCATGATACCGGCATTCTGACTTCATGGGATGGTCTGCCACATGTAGTATTACTTCATCACTGGACGTACACACATATGGACTTACACATAACCTGGTCTATTTACTACTGAAGTAGCTACCATAAAAGGCCAGCCATCTACATCCACGCCCATATATAAGGGATGTCCCCAAATTAATGACTTGAACTCCCAAACATAAGTCTCTTAGACACATAATACGATACTTTGGCACCTGATAGGACTCCCGAGGTGTGTGGTAACAATAGAGCTTTGCAAGTATATGGCACACAGTACATGGTAGTACATAGTGTGCATATAGCGAGAACCATAGATGTAGGTTTTCTCTAACTAGGCCTTAATCAGGAGCCTAAACTCAACAGTTCATATAACTCCTCCCTTCCCCTCCTATTTTTGTAAGTCACAATTTGTCCACTGAATTTTTAAAGAAATATTCCTGCAAGGTGTCATGTGATTTTCCAACCTAGTCATGTGACCTCCTAGTCCAATATTCACTTGAGTAGCCCCATTGGGCATTTTAGATTACACACTCAAACACCATAACATTACCATATTAGGAGCAGATATTATTCATGCATAATGGTATTGTGATTCATTTGTATTTCTTCACAACAGGAATTATGGAAGTGATGTAATCAATTATTGCAAATTTCATTCATGCTCTCTGCTGCTTAGCAACACCGTGTCAATTTTTATAAATGATGATGTAATCTGCATACAGCAGCTCAATATTTACAACAGCTATTACCACAAAAGAACTCCCAAACTTACGTACAGGTACTTATGGTCCCAAGTTGTATTGCTTCTCATGGACACCCACTCTTCCTTTCACATAATGTACCAATATACATGTAGTTGTACACACCCATAGAATTGCATAACCATGAACAGATGTCATCTGTAACCATAAACCAAGCCCACACATACACGTAATAGATATATAGTATAAGCCTGTCATGTAGAGGGATACCTGTGGGAAATCCTGTTGTCAATATGTTCTGAACTGAAATGTAAATTCACTTGTATAACGGGAAATAAAAATATTAACGGCATTTGTAATGATTATCAACAGCCTTTTAACACATTGCAACGTTTGTATACTTGATATAGCTGCCAAGTATATCCTGTCACCAGTTTACTACATAGTCACAGGATGCATGGGGGAATACTGGACTGCTGGATGGAAACCATACACCTCTAAACCTGCAAATCCCTCAGTGCATATATATACATACACTTACAGATGATGCACTACATGCCTATCATATACATGTACGTATATGGAAAATAGTGAAGTCCACACCCATGTGTAAGGGATGTCCCCAACCTTGTATCATAACCCTCGCACATGTGCACCGAGGGTTAACGAGGATGCAGGTTGCTGCGGCCTGAAATGCCATGTTTTAACTCCCAGGACATCAGGACACACCTCACTTACTAATCAGAACATTCACTGATATCAAGACAGCTCCACTAATCAGGACACCTCACAAATCAGGATGCTCTCCTTCATATCAGGACACCTCACAAATCAGGATGCTCTCCGGACACCTCACTAATTGACGTTCCCTGGTATTGGGACATACCCTGATATTATACACATATGTGTTAGTGTTACCACGGTATGTACATAATCGGTCGAGTGGAGTGAGCCCACCTAGTCAGACAGCTGGCGGAGGTTATATACATAAATGACCGACTAATCGACGCATAAACTGTATACTTCATATGGACTTCCAGGGTGCACTTGCGCGACAGTCACATGTAGCCAGCCTTGCTCCTTCCACTCACCTACAATGCTTAGCATTCCACAAGTTATAGTGGCATCCCTTAATGGGCAGGGGAATTGTCCTGGCATTGGCAGTGGGTAAAAAGTATTTAGGTTACCTTTGAAGTCCTCGTTTCAGGCACGTAGCTGGGAGACTTCCCCTAAGGAGTCACGCTCATACTCAGATATCTAGTCATAGTCCCAGACATCAAGTCATAGACAGTAACTCAGCATTACTTCAACAATCAGAAGTATAATTTAATATCCTTAAACATTTTTTGAGGAGGAAGCCTAACCAGATACACTAAGTGCTTATTGGTATGTCACTACACTTCCAGTGCTGGAAATTATATTCATGTCTGTAGGAAGTGTATGCATACTACTCAGAACTTAATTATAGTAAAAAATATTTATGCATGGCATTTTCTTCCCACCACAAAGCCTCTCTAGAAGTAAATTCCACTGTGTTTCCTTAATCTCCTAGGCATATGTAAAGTATACCAGGCGATGTAATGATACAAAAAGAGAACGTAATTGTTATTTTATTACATATATGTATATATAGCCACATGGTACTCACCTTATATGGACTTATTTGCTTACTACTTTATTTACTCACAAAAGGAAGTTCGTTATTTCCCAACTTATTTTTGGCAGTAATAATAATACTTGCTGAGTCTCATACATGTGGTATTGTGTGCACTTTAGATCTCAGTTGATGCAATACCGCTTTTATTGTGTGTGTGTGTGTGTGTGTGTGTGTGTGTGTGTGTGTGTGTGTGTGTGTGTGTGTGTGTGTGTGTGTGTGTGTGTGTGTGTGTGTGTGTGTGTGTGTGTGTGTGTGTGTGTGTGTGTGTGTGTGTGTGTGTGTGTGTGTGTGTGTGTGTGTGTGTGTGTGTGTGTGTGTGTGTGTGTGTGTGTGTGTGTGTGTGTGTGTGTGTGTGTGTGTGTGTATGTGTGTGTGTGTGTGTGTGTGTGTGTGTGTGCATGTGTGTGTGGGGGGGGGAAGGGGGGGGGGTGGGAAGAAACCAACACAACATGTAAACTATGCCTCAAGGCCAAAAACTTACTAGAGCTGTGTGATTGATCTTCACGTTTCTTCATTGTGGTCTGCTACGTATGACAGTGATCATACTGACTGTAAGAGGGCAAGACAGTTATCAAGAAGTCAGTAGATTCTCTCTGTAGGGATGGTGACAACATTTCCATTTATATGCATACAAGTGCCTACAACCTGTACTCAGCATATTATGTGCTAAACAGGCTTTTGACTACTGCTAACTGGAGTTTGGTTGCTTCCTCCATACATATAAGGATAGACTATATAGTAATCCTGTATCCTATATATACATAGCATGGATCTTAAATAGACATGGAAGGGAAATAGCTTTGTATAATGTGTATGTTTACTTGCATTATACTTGATGACATAATTAACTTATATGTGCATGTGGTTTTGGTTCTGTGCAGTGATCTTGACTTGCTGGTAGAGTAATCAGGGTTTGATACAGGATTTTGTGGTGGGGGAAGGAGTTTGTGGGGCACTGCCACAGTCATGCATGAGTTTGCATGACACCATCAAATAACATGAACAAAAACTATAGTAGTTTTCTGGGGAGGCTGGGGGGAGGACAGTTCCAGCTCCCCCCACCCATCCTCGTGTGAAACCCTGATAATATATTGTATAGCTGCTTAGATGGGTGGTATAGTTCATGTCAATGTCATGTAGCTGGTGGCAGTAAATGGAGGGTTTCTGGATGGGGTGGGGGTGGAGTTTGGAAACAACAGCTGACTGCTTTCACTAAGTCAAAATTGATATGTAGAAGCTATGAGAGATCAACATACAGCCAAGTACCTCGCTTTGTACCAAGATTCAATTTTTTCAGCCTTTTTGTTAATATAAAATGTGCTATCTGTAAACCCTACCCCAGCCACTTGGATTTGTAAGAACTTTTGCAATCTAGCTTTTGCAGACGATCATGCACTACATCTCATGCTCCTGTACCAATGCACTCAATGGCAAATGCCTCTGGTCGTGTACACGTAAGCTTATGTGTTATGTATTGTCTTCCTGCTATGTACAATTGAGGCACCACCTGAGCGATGACTTCGGCTGCTTTAAGCAAGACGGTGAAGGCACTGCTTGCAGTCCAAGGCCGCCTTTACAGATACGAGTACTCTGTAGAACGCAGTAGCGCGCGCGCAAAGTGGGCGTTATTTAGAGCCTGACTCAGGGTGGCTGAAGGTGAGTAAATAGTGCATAACATAGGCTTTAGCCAGACTCCTACATAAAATTATATAGCTAGACATGTTCATGCGGTGTGTACTGCTGTTTGTATGTAGGGACCGATATGTCTCACTATGGGCTGGCCTCACAGGAGGCCCAGGAGAAGCTACATCAACAACTGGAACATGTCTGCCGTAATCTTGTGAAAGTGGACTGGCTCAGAGAATTCAGACAACCTCCATTTACCCCGATTGTGTGCTTAGGAACAGCTATTGCTGGGTTCCTACTTATTCTAGATTTTTCACTCACTCCAGAAAGGGATGGCTCTACACTGTTTCAAGCAATTCTTCTACTGCTACTATCCCTTTTGAATGCCTGCCTCTTTTGTTGGGAAGTTTACATCCTCAAAACGCGTAGAATTCGACGCTTGCTTTCAAAAATCGAACCTTTTCTCAACTCTGTCTGTCCATGGACCCCACTTTCCTATCCTTCTAGATCGATAAGTACCCTTAGAGATCACTTCACAGTGCATGCTCATCGAGATGGTAAGATTGTGAACCTCCCTACTAGTTTACTGGTCCAGGGAGACGTGATAGAGCTATACCAGGGCATCCCGTTACCTGCTAGTGCCACGTTGCTAGATTCAGACTGTGTTGCTACAAACACACACATAGAAATGGGTGATTTCCCTCCTCCAGAACTGTTTCAGACTAATGGGAGAGGACGGAGTATTTGTTTCGTAGACGAGGCAAAGAGGGTTAAATTTCTTGTGACCCAGACTCCCGTAATAGCTGTGTTTCTCACTACACTTCAGAAAAGAAGGGCAACTTCTGTCCTTACTCAACAAAAAACTTATGTTCTGCTGGGAAAGAACGTTTTCTGCTTAATTACACTGAGCCTGTCTTTCTTCTTTAATTTGATTCGTTACACTTCCCTCACTGATGATGTTGGTTTCTGGACAGAGATGCTGCTTCAACTTCAAGTATACACTGTTCTTCCATTGCTTCAGCTCTTACTTCCTTCTGTGTGGACTCTAATGAATCTCTATGGCACTGCAAAAATTGTACTGCTCACTGAGAAAGGACCAGTGACTAATGCTACTATGTATGGTAACTTTCAGACAAAGTTGAAAACTACACTAGACATTTTAAAGAAGATGGTGGTTTTAATTCGTTATCCATCCAGGTACCCAAACTATCGTGTGTTTCACATTCTGGGCAGCCTTACCTCCCTGTGTTCCATTGATAAAGAATATGTTTTAACAGACAGTACTCCTGTGCCGGAGAAAGTGTTCTTTTTAACCCGTGGAAAGTCCCCAGAACAGATGCACCAAAATAAAGGGGAACCATTGGATAAGAAAAAAGTAGCTGTCAGTACATTTCAAGAGAGAGAAGCGGTACTGGAAGAAATGGTGGAGAACACAAGCATACATGAAGAGGGCCGAGATACCGAGCCCTTAATCGAAGAAAAAGGTCAGGCAGGAGATCCCCGCATACATGTACGTGTGTGTACACCTGAAGAAGGGAATGAAAAGCAAGTGCATGTAATAGCTGAAACAGCCTCTACAGATGGTAACTTGGAAAGGAACAAGTTTCCAGCTGCTGGATTTATGAGGGCAGACAGTGATCCACTTGTTCTTACATCAACTGTAGCTCGTAGTGCCACTGAAGAAGTGCAAGAAGACCCACACAATGTTGGTGATATGCCTAATCCGAAAAAAAAGCCCTCGAGATTTTTATCCCTAGATTCTGCTACATTATCCACTCCATCCCAAGTTACAAGAACACCCGTTCATGAAAATGGATATATTAACGAAAATGGGTCTCGGCTGTCTCAAGCACTCACAGGCTCTTCCATATCCCTGTCATCTCCATTTGAACTCGTCGGTGAGATTCTTGATCTGTCACCAAACTCTAACACACTGTCTGGTCTTGGGTTTGATGATATAAACTGGGAGGACTTTCTTGGCTCTCTTAAACCAATCGGTGTCAATTGCCTTGCAACTTCACACATCCTTAGAGATCCCTACTCCTGGTCTCCTAACAGTTGCAGTGAATATGTACGAAGTGATCTCTGCAAGACCAATTGTATGTGTTCGTTGGGCATTGAAATTGGAGTGAACGAATATTTACAAGGCTTTACCAATGAAGTGCTGCTTTTCAGTGTTAGTGATCTGACACTGCGTGATGAGAATGTAATATCACGCAGGCCCAGTGCATCTCTATTGACTGAGAATGCAATACAGCCACATATATTGTCGTCTGTGTTAAAGGACAAGAGTAGTGGTAATTACCTTGTGATGAGCAGGGGCAGTGGGGACATGGTAGCTGCATGCTGCAGTGATTTCTGGGATGGAAAAGACCTCCAGCCTATGACAAGTATCGAACGGGATGAGATTGCAACCTTTTTTGCTCGCAGACACCTTACCTCCTACTGTGTCACACTTGCATACAATCCTCTTGTAGACAGCGATCTTTCATCACTATTGAAACAAAATATCGCTCTGTATGTACCCATAGAAAACATTCAGAAAACTTTTGAAGGTATCAAGGACCAGCTACATAGCCAAACGATGATATCATGCTCAGGAGAACAGATTTTCTCCAGCCTTCTTTGTAATCAAGTTTTCTTGGGTGTTGTGTCACTGCAGTTTCAGCCAAAGGCAGACATTGTGAGCCTCATTGAGGATCTTGAGTCAACGGGAATTAGGTTTGTGTATTTCACTAATGAGAATGAAGTACGTGCAAAGGTGTTTGCTGAGAAACTGGGCCTTGAAGCCGGATGGAATTGCCATATATCTCTTGCACCTGGCGGTGAAGATGACGACATTGTTAGCTCCAACAATGAGCAAGAGTTTGCATCGTGTTCTAGTAGCACATCCTCCAGTCTCAATTCTGTCATAAATGCATTTCAATCGTACATTCGAGCCAAACTCCCAAAGGGAATCAACAATATCAGACCCCATTTAAAGAACGTGGACAATGTACCTCTCCTTGTTCCCCTTTTTACCGATTGCACTGTGGATGCAATTCGTGAGATGATCCAAATCATGCAGGAGAATGGCGAAGTTGTAATGTGTTTGGGAAATGCATGGAATCGGAACAACCTCAGCATCTTTGCACAGGCTGACATCAGTCTGAGCATCATCCCTGAATCTGCTAATCTACATTGTTGTCTCGATGCCAAGGAAAGCGATGAAACTCTAAGCACGTCCGTTTCCAATAACAATTTTGGGAACCCTCCTCAGCAGATTGACCCCAATCGTCCAGTGTGGCCCACCCCACTTGAAATGGCGTCTTATCTGAACACAGCCGTGTGCCAGTTGTGCGTTCATCGACAAAGCAATATCAGCATTCTTGAACTCGTCACTGAATCTCGTCACACCATGAGTTGCATTCGCCACGGTCTTCTGTTTGGACTCGGTTCAAGCGTTAGCATCACCATCCTAATGCTTGCTTCCACTCTCTTATTTCTCCCTCCTCCTCTCTCTGGAGGACACATTTTCTGGTTTCTCCTCATCACTATTCCAATTCTAGTTTTATCATTTCTGTCAACAAACTTGGACCCCAAAATTAAGACCCTAATGCCAAGTAGAAAAAAAAGAGTATTGAATGAAAAATTCTTAGGTCTCTGCCACTTTTGTTTTACTTTTTTGCCCACTGCACTTTTAACACTACTTCTGTTTGCTCTCACATTGGGAAGCTTGTGTTCACAGAGCACAGTCAATGGTGAGCCTGACTGCCACCCTCTGCTGGGCGATCGCAACGAATCCTCATTGTGGAATGGCTGGAGGGGAGTTAATGAGCAGGGGTTGTTATTAGCACAGGACGTAACTGCTCTATTTTTCTCTATCCATCTTGCTACCCACTCTGTACGATTTATCCACCGAACTGCACCCATTTGGCAGCTGTATAAATTCGTTTCATGGCCATACGTAACAACTGCTTCAATTGTTGTCGTCCTTCAGATTATTTACTTTGCTATATCTCAAAACCTAGCAACAAACACGCACCGCCATTCAGCATCGTATGGACTGGCTTCAATCCCTCCCTATGTGTGGGTGGTGGGCATATTCTGGTGTGTCCCTCTCCTGTGTTTTCATGAGCTACTCAAATACCAGGACAGGAAACTTGTCCTGAAGCTTCAGAGACACCTCAAATTGGAATTTGAAACAAAGCTAGGGATGAATTCACCCTTTTGAACCCACTTAGAGTTTAATATGTGTGCTTAAATATAATTATTATTATTGGCATATAAAATGTTTACACTTTTATCACAATACATTGTTTGTTTATATATGACCATTTACCAGACTTACTTCCTGTCCAACTACTGTATTCAATAATCGGCAACTAAGATCAAGTATACTGTGTAGCTAGATAATGGTTCAACTGACAGTGCAAGCAGTGATCTTGGTGACTTTACTCATTGATAGAGGTAAGCATAGTGAAGGGACCATATGAATATTCGCAATAGAGTACACTGGCCATTCTGCAGCTGTATGATTGCAGATCAGAAGTGTACCATGGCCTAAACTGACTGCATGCCATAGCTAGAGAGTTCTCTAGGCCTGGGCTCTGCTTCCACAAACTGTATAAAAATTGCAGGTAGCCTCACATATATGACTCAAGTATAGGGGGTTCTATATATGCTACGTGTACACCTATGCAGAATAGTTTCTTTATGAAGCATATACGCTCTATTATACGTGGTGGCTGTACAAGCCTATTAACCTCTTTCAAAATTTGTGTATAAAGTGTTGCCGTGTTTAGAGCAGCCATTGTCTGCAAGTGACTGGACCTCTGGTGACGAGATTGGAGATTATCGCATAAGAGGAAGAGAAGATGAAGACACAATTCTACTTATCATGAAGGATTTTGTATTCACCTGTCAGGGAAACATCACTCAATGGAGGTTGCAGTGGCATTATAGGGATGGATTATCAGGATGTACAATACACTTCCATTTCTATGTGATGAGACAGTTAGAAGACTGCGGTAATGTAATAATCACAGGAGAGAACCACTTCACTGAGACGATTAATCAAAATGGTGATTCTACAATACTAACAGTAGAGAGAGTATTTAGTGTGTTATCGGAACATCAGTTGCAGGTTCAAGAAGAAGATTTTCATAGGTGTGGTGGTACAGTTAGGTTCACAATGCTCAGACACAAGATTGTGGGTTGCGGGGAGAAATGGTATTCAAAATACTGTGCATCACAATGTGTTTTCATCCTTGAATAACGCAATGTCAACTCTCTCAAGAATCTGCACCTCTTTAGAGCTGAGTACATCCATTGCCCCTTTTGTAACAGTCACAACTGGTGAGTAAATAGTACATAACTGAAGTTTGTGCAGATTGCAGAGCATGTGTATAAGCCAGCTATACAGTGTTAAGGTAACTATAAACTAGTTTTTGCCTCTGCAGAGATGAATGGAAACAATGTTAACAAAGAAGGCACTGAACACATGACAATATCAGAACCTTCTGAGACTCTTTCAACATTGCCTTCACACCAATCAACGCAAGAGTCCAGTGCTGTTTCCACCACAACCAGTAAGTACAGCAGGAAGGCCCATACATAATCAATGTTTATAAGAACTGGAGGTACCATAGCAGATTTATTACCCAGCACACAGGTGCACAGATGAAGGTATGGGTAGGTAAAGTACATGTAGGTGTTAAACAATCCAGACAGCAGTTATTTGCCTGAACAACATATGTCACTGTTTTGTATTACCCATACCTAACTAAGCTAAGCCTTTTCATCCACTCGCACACTGGGCAACTATAACATTACTTCATGCATGAAGAGTTCACCTGAGGCAGTAACTGTAGAAATGTGCTGTACTGATTTTCTATTGTAAATCATGTTTGTGTCTTTACTGCAGGAGTAGATCCCAGTAGCACATTTAATGGAGCCAGTATATCACCCAACAGGGCAAAAGCTAGCAAGCATAATCACACAGTACAATTTGTTTCAACTACATACACTGTAAGAGCTGCTCTTCAAAGTAGCAGAGTGAACAAGAATGTAACAACCTTTCAAAGTGAACTGCCACAAATTCATTTTAGCAGCAATCACTGTGGTATTGTCAACTTCACTGGAGTAAACAATTCTATGATTGGTGGTGATCAGTTTATACTAGTTGTGGTTGGCACCAGTGCTGGGGCTTTGTTTTTACTTGGGTTCATTGTGATTGTCACACTGCTGTGTCTATGGAGGTGTTTACATGTACATGCAAAAGCTGAATCATCTGGTATGTTAGTGTATACTACTTGCACATATGGTGCATGTTACATATATGTGCATACATGGTGCATATACATCTTGTTTATACAAAGAATTACATACACTTGAAATGAAACTATATGCCTAGAACTGAACACTTGTACTCAACCAAGTATTACAGGCACATTCCACTGGTGGTATCACTGCCAACTGGTACTCATCCAGTGAATAGCACTGGAAGAAAATACTGATTTTTGTTTTAAGCAAATGTGCAGGTTCATGTGAGGAAATGTTAAGCAGAATAGGTCAGAATGTTCGGAATTGTGGAGGAAACTTAGCCCTATACTGTTGATTTTTGCACAAGGAAATTTCAGTTTTGGTGTAGTGGCAGTATAGTACATTCACCATTGATCACACTTTTGAATGTAATCATGTCTGCATGCGTCCACTTGAAATGACTATCTGCATGCTTGCATGCCGATTACCCTTTCACCCTCATTTCTTCTTTAGGAAATGAACCTTCAGAAGCAGCTGCAGACAAACATGATATGGACTACAATACTGTTTACTCATCTCGTGTTTATGATTCGCCTGCTTCAGTTCATAAAGTCAATGTAGAGGCTGATACACGTGTGTACGACCTTCCTGAATTGCCACCCCATCATCAGAGAACTAATGAAGTAAACATTGCTCAAACTCAACTCCCAGTACCAGGATCAGCCACCTGCAATCCAAACTCGTTACCACAGGGGCAGGGTTATATGATGACCATTAATAAGGCCTATGCATCTGCATAAACCTGATTCATTTTACAACATACACACATAAAATATATACATAAATTTTTTATATATTGTGCATATATTATAATCATTTAGTCTTCCATGCAATGATTACGTATCTACAGTATATATTTCAAATATATGTGGTGAATACAGCAGGGGATTTGTTGTATGCCAGGTTATGTTCCATGACACAGTCCTGCACCGTAGATCCTGTTTCTGAATTAATATTGATGTAATCATACTCGTGAGTAGCCTCTCTGCCGGTAGATGTAATGGCCTCAATTGTAGTACTATCACACTGTTGTTGTTGTCCATTCTCTGGAAAGTTAAATCATATATAGAGTGTAGTATATGTGTATCAAAACGGCAGTTCACTATATGCACAATGTCAATGACATGCTAAGGTGAGAACCCTGTAATCTGGCTCTGACATTAGAACACTGAACAACTTATATGTGAGGCCAATTATTAAGACACTCCTTGTGTATTCTGGGAACATTTTGTGGTAGAAAATTTTCACAAATTTGCGATTTTTGGCTAGTCACGAAATTTCCCTTGTGAAATTTGGCATTCATTCATGCACATGACATTGTAATTCTATTTTTTTGCAGAATACTAGCAAAATTCTCTACCGCAAAAATTTCCTGGTGTATTGTACTCTAACTACGACTGAACTGTGTAAGATTCACCTTGCTGAGTTGATGATGATGACTTGCGTTTGCATGCACATATAGTAACCACCATAAGACAGGCTCCAAGCAGTACAACAGACACTACGAGAGAGCCAACGATAACCAGCGATAGAATATTGTCTAGTGTAATGTAAGTCAATGAGGCAGTATTGGTAGAAGTTGGGGCTTGAATGTCGGCTGTTGCAATTATTAGGGTCGACAGTGAATTAGCAGTGGGAGTGGCAGTAGGTGGGGCCAGCAGCAGAGTGTCAATAGTTGGCAAAGTGGCACTTATAATAGTGGTGGGTGTGGTTTGAGTAACAACAGCTGCGTTAGTGCCAGGTATAGCCCGAGTCAACAAACCTTGCAAGGAAGAATTAAAATACATTTTCATACACTTATACATGTAACCCCTTCAACTGTGTATGCTCAATACCTATCCTTATTTGTAACCGTGTTGTATGTATACAGGTCAGGCTCCAGAGTAATTTCGTACTTTTTAAGGTGTTTCCCATTTCAATTATGGCATGCATAATGATGGAGTTTATATAGCTGTTACCACTGACCCATTGTTGTTGCATTACTGGTGATGGCATTTGCAATTGTTGGGCTGCTAATCTGAACAGCTGTAACTGAAGGTGTTATGGGTATGTCTGCTGTGTCCAATGTGACTTCTATTTTTCTTCTGGAATGGGCCGTGTTGGAGGTTGCCAGATGTGGTGCAGCTGACTCAGAACTGGAAATGGTCAGACAACTTGGCAAATGTCCACATGCTGGACTACTGGACGAACTTCGAGGGGCTGTCGTAGTTTCAGTTGTTAGTTTAGTCATCAGTTGTTTACCTGACATAGTTGGTGGGTTCATTGTGGTTTCACTTGTTGGCTCTTTTATACAGAAAAATAAACATTAACATATTATGTGATGTCATATAATTTACCTGCAGTTTATAACATATACACATTATCTAATATTCTAACTAATGGCTGAATCACCTATAAATAACACACAACAATTCAGGAACTTCATGATGGACTCTATCCTAAAGTATATTAACAAAACTGGCTTACCTACATTTGCTGATATGAATGGTAAGACATCGTGAAAGACATCAAAAGGTGCTATAGCACACAAGTCAATAGCTAGTCCTGTTTCAGACCGTCGTTTGAAAAATACAGTATTGGAGCTTTTTCTACCTCTCAGCCAGACTGCAGTAGAACCAGGGCAGTCATTACCCAACTCAATTTGAAATGCTATAAAATCGCCTGGTTTTACACCGACCTCTTCTCTTGGGGCAACAGCAGAAGGACTTGGGTAAAGGTCACCTTGAGCATTTGTTAAAACAAATCTGGAATATCCAACAACAGTTGCATTGCAGATGGACATTGGTCCATTTGGTGGTTGATGCCTCATCACATAGGGAGTGAATGTAATTTCACAATTAGGTACTGCATTCTGTAGTATCCACCAATAATACCACTCATTAATTCTACCAGAACAGGTGAAAGTGTAACTGTTCATTATTATTACTATCGAAGAGAAATCACTTTTTATCAACTTCCAGTCTGGAATTACTGGATCATCCTCCCACTCATCATCATCATCATCATCATCATCACCACCATCACCATAAAACGGTGCATTTGTCAAGCATGATAATCCTGTAAGGAGATCACAGAGTAACACCGAGGGACAGTTTGCAGGGCTGATACTGTACTCAATTGCTTACCTTGCCTCAATAAGAAGATGCTGAATAGCAGAGCAAATAGAGGCATATTCTATGCAGTAGCCGATCTAGCTGTTTACATATGTACACTGACTCAGCTTTCTGCTGCCTAGTGAAAATCTTACTAGCTTAAGTTTGCAGCAATATGTTTTGACATTCTGTGTTACACAACAGAAGCACTGTAATAATAATAAAGCATCTGTTTTGCAGGCATAGTAAAGGAAGTAGAGGCATATCTATATTTCTCTATAGCTGCACAACAGTACTTGATCAAGTGGTAGACTGCGTACACCATGTGCTTTCTGCTTAGTGAAAGTCTTGCTAGCTAATGTTTTGACATTCTGTTACATAACAGCTAGAAGTGCATCTGTTTTGCATACATAATTATACTTCAAGGCTGAAGTGAGTCATAGCACCTACATGCATAAGGAGTAAACAAATTGCACCCTCTAATATTATCATGATTGACAAATTATTCACAGCTGACTGCAGCTGACATGTGGTATTGAACATTGCCCAATGTACGTAAATGTTTGGAATTAATCATCAGATACTTCAATAAGCTCCATTCAAAATTTCTTTTTCAGTGTAAAATTAGACATACACGACATTTACATGTACTTGTAAGAGGTGACATAAAAGAAAGAAAATTATGGGATGTCTGGTGAATAGTGTGCAATTTGAAATATTAGACATGAAGAAAATTCATGTACATAAATGAGCATCAACCTTCGCAAAGTACACACATGTGCAAGTATTAACGAATATGTATGACCACCAAAATATAAAAGTGTTTCATAACAAAAACTACTGCCATACAAAAATGATTAAGCGGCACTCTAACACAATCTAATTTGTAAAATCAATCACTTTCTCTTCTGTGTCTATACTGACGTCATTCCCATTCACCACACTGCTAGGGTTGTCTGCAGGGGTCACTACCAGTTCCGGGGACACAGAGTTATCGAAATCTAGTTTTATTGTAGAGTATTCAGTATCTCCATTGGGACTAACAGCTGTGGAGCACTCAGTGCCTACATGGCTTGGACTGGTGGCATTCATAGCCTGACAAGCTGCCGCATTTCCAAAGCCATGATCCAACCGATCGTATGCATCCTCTTCACGTTGTTCATAATCCAACCGATCGTACGTATCCTCTTCACTTTGTCCCATATCATTATGTTCACCATTAGTGATGCTACTGTCGACTGCATCTTCTGCAGGAAGATTTGAGCCAGTGTTTTCATATCCCGGATTGTCATCTTCTTCCTCATCTCCTACAACTTTTCCTTTCTCAATCTTGGCATACGGAGGGTCATTTGGATTCACAGCGGCCTCCAGTTCTCCACTAACGTTATCTACAGTAGCATATGGATTCTCTTCTTCAGCCTCTTGTTTGGAATCGTTCTTGTCATCTTCGTTTTCTATTTTCTGCTTGACTGAAGCATATGGTGGATCTGGTAGCACGTCAATATGACTGTATGGGTTGACAATGCCAGCTTGACCAGGAGGTGGCATGATACGCGAGTATGGAGGATCATTGGAATCTATGAGTTTTAGCGATTCCTCGAGTTGTATTGGAATAGGAGGTTGTTGAAATTCGGAGAGATCGCCCAGATCCCCCTGGTCAGGTAGAGGTGGTGGATTGGGAGAAAATGATTGTACAGGTTCAGAGTCTGAGGCGTATGCACCGCCTGCATCCTGCTGCCGTAGTAGTTGTGATCTTCGCTTTGCTGCCATATCAACAGATGCATATGGAGTCTCTGTCTCCTCTCCAGCAGCTGGTACTGCATTTTCCCGCATTTCATCAGTAACTGATTCGTATTCCGGTTCCATGGGGTATTCCTGTGTATCCAACTCATCGGAATCGTTTACAATAGGATCATCCAAACTCATGGAGCGGTTCTTGGCAACCACTTGTTCTCTTTTCTTCAGTGCATCCGACATTGCACGCTTTCTCATCTTGAGATGAGCTGGAATGACAGCATAGCCAAGGTCGTCGTGATCGGGTGAATGAGCCCTATGATCTGGGGTAGTTGGATTTTCTACTGCTAAATGAGAAGTTACTTTAGCGTACTTGGTAGGAGTTAGCCCTTTCTCTGGATTAACATCCTCAGGTCCACCTAGTTCAGCTGGCTCTAACTTTGGCCTTGCGTGATCCTCAGAGGCATTCTCAACGTTGGGAAACTCGACAGAATCGTAGTTGGGTTCATCCATGACCTGTCCTAAAACCACAGTATCGTATTCGGGGTCCATATCCTCTTTCACACGTTCACGGGCTACAACCCCACCAGCTGATTCTTCAGGGACATCTGGCAATGGTCCATGATCAAACGGCTGAAGAATACCAGCAGAGGCAGTTCGCATCGACGATGGAAGAGATGCAGACTTTTCCTTTGCACTCGCATTGCTCGCTCTAAGCAATGCTGCACGTCGTGGATTGATGTCATCGATCATATCATAGGCACTGTCTGGTGGGTCATCTTCGAATTCCTCACTAGGAGGAAGTGGAGGTGGGATGTGGGGAGGAGAGGGAGGGAGAAGGTGAGTTGGTGAGGACATTGTACCGGTGGGGACTTGGGGTAACGGCTCATGTTGATCTTTTTCTTTTTTGAGTTTTGGAGAGGCAGAGTGATCACCACCAACAGTGCCCTTCCTTCTACTAAACAAACTTGATAGGGAACGTCCTCGTGAGTCGGTGGCTGAATCACTCTTAGTCTTGCTCAATGCCTTGTGTTTCTTCTGCTCACTTTTAGCATGCTCTTTACTCTTCTTCTTTCCATCTTCTTCGTCCTTCACCTTCTTCATTTTTGTCGATTTGGGAGAAGGAGGTGGGGGTGTGTCGATAACCTTAAAGGAGCCGCTCGGCGACCGGGGTGGGGGAGGAGCAGGCGAGGAAGGGGAGAGGGTCGGAGAGGTGGGTGTGGCTGTCTGTCGAAGATCTTCCGAAACACTCTCATACATATCTTCTATGCCTTCTTCCTTCTTTGGATCGTTCGCATCCTCGACAGATTCATAAACACTCTCTCGCATCGGAGGAGCATCTTCGGGTTGCGCTACACTTGCACCTCCAGGCTTATCACCAAACATCTCTGTCCTCACTTCAAACTGAGGGATCTGTGGTAGAGGTAAGTGTGCCGCAGACTCGGTTAAGGCACGATCATCCCTCGGTCTGCTCCTGTGGTCATTCACTGGGTCCATGGGCTCTGTCACAGCACGTGGTCTTCCTGGAGGCAACATAGGTGAAGAAGTAGGCCGTACCTCGCTATAACTACCTCTGTTCGACACTGGAACCATGTGCCTTGTTACCTTACCATACGAAGGGAGAGCAGAACCCTTCTCTTTGTTACCCTCCCCGGGACGATCTACTGGACCTTCACCCCTTGCACCACCAACAGTGGCATACGCATATCCAGCCTCGTCCTCATTCTGGTTGGGCTCCCCTGTGGTGTCAACATACGCATAGCCATCCTTCTGCTCCGTGTGTGGTTTAGTCACTGATGCGTACCCTGCCTCTTCTCCATTCTCTTTTTGTTTGACAGCATTATCGTCAGTCACTTTTTGGCTATTATCCACAGTCTCTAGGGTTGGCAGGTTTGGTGATGGATCTTTGGATTGAATGAGTGGCTCTTGTGAGCCTGATTGCTGAGAAGAGAGCTGTTTGTCTTCATTAGAATCAGCAGTTGATACTGTGACTGATTTAGCCTCTGAGGCCTGTTCACGGACAGATTGTTCTTTCGACATGGAATCACTGTTCAGCAGGTCTACCTGAGAATCACTCTGTGAAAGTTGTTGGGGAATAAATAGCTAACACATTCAAACTAACAATGATGGGTATCAACATGTATATCCTAAAGACACATGACTGTAGACAACATGTAAACGTACTCATGTATGAGCCAGCAGTATTGTCCCCACATATTGCAGCTGCATGCCAACCATCTGGTATTATCTTACTCTTTCACTACACATTCCACAAGAGTTTATATAACCCCAGAGTGCATTACAACCTTGTGGTCTAATACATCACCTGATCTATAACCGTTCTCTCATACATGCATGCAAAGAGAAGAGATCTGACGTACATACCTTTGTGGCAATACGCTCGCTTGTATCAGCTACTTCAGATGACCTATATGGCAGATACAATGTATGTCACTATTGTAAATCATTTGCATATTGCAATAGTGTAATATATATATGATGAAGTAAGAAAAGCATGAATATGCATGTGCATTGCATTGATCATGGTTTAATTCAATGTATTCAAGCTACAGCCAAGCATGTGCAGAGTTCAAATTCCTACAACACACACGTAATGTATGTACATTGATGTACGTGCATAAATGCACCAATTCATTCAGCAATTACTATATACAGTTACATGTGTATGTGTATGTAGGAGAGGGTGCTGGAAACTTCTTATGTACACGTACTGCCTACTGCTTTATTATAGGGACATATATGTGTATATACAGAGAATTATGTGTGTTTATTTAACGTACGTATTATAGTAATATACCTGCTGTTTGGCATATCAGGATTATATGCTTTTGCGCTGTGTGCACACATTGCAAGGGCAGCCAGCACTCCAACTAGTCCAACAATGCCCACACCTACCCACACTCCCCACTTCACATCCTCTCCGTCACTTGCATGGGAAGAGTGAGGAGGAGCTGATGAATGAGCGTATTGCACGTTGCGACGAACTCGAGATGCAGAACCTGTGTATGTATTCAGATATGCAAACCTACTACAATATTGCACATGAATATACAGCTATACAACAGGAATCGTGCACATAATACGTATCAGTAAAAGAACAAACATCTGGTGTCCTGCTCCAGTGTATGTATATTGTATGTTGTATGTCTCTCGTGTGTGTGTGTGTGTGTGTGTGTGTGTGTGTGTGTGTGTGTGTGTGTGTGTGTGTGTGTGTGTGTGTGTGTGTGTGTGTGTGTGTGTGTGTGTGTGTGTGTGCGTGCATGCGTGCGTGTGTATTGTTTGGTTTGTTGTGGTGAGGTTTCTAGGTTCCTTTCTTTTCTTTTGGCTAGTGTGCTACATACGTTTTTCCATGTACATGTAGATGGGATACAACTAGAATTTACTACTGAGTCACACACACATGTCAAGTATGTGTACATTATGTACATTACCTTCCAAGAGTAGATGGAAGCATTGTGGTGGAGTGGAGGGACAGGAAAACCACACAGTGAGTGTGTGCGACAGGGACAGTAGTGAGGAGGAGAATAGAATATAGTGAGGCTGTAGTAACAGGAAGGAAGGAGTGATCGGGAGAGGGAAACAGAGTGAGTAGGGTGCAGAGTAGAGTGTAAAATATGCAGTTGGTATATTCTACATTGTCTAAACATGAACAGTCAATCCAAGAGATGCTTAGAAGGGCAAGGCAACAACAGCACAACAGAAAGGCAAAGCAACACAACACAACTCGCCCGAAACAGTCATTTTTCAAAGAAAAATTGGCTGCCTCAGGTGGGACTCGATCCCACGACCATCAGCTTTCTAGGCGATGCTCTTACCAACTGAGCTACCGAGGCAGCTCAGCTGGTACATGTACAGGTGTATAGATTTACATGACTCCCTCCATGTCCATGATGGGTATTAACATGTATATGTCCATGTTTGGGATACTGTACGTATATACATAGAGAAAGGTGTGCGCAGAGCATAACCAAGCAAACGGCAAACCAAGCAAATATACACGTGGTAGAAGATACACAGTCCAAAGTATGCAGTTTGTACCCACTACATGTACATATAGAAAAACACTGGTGTTTTGAATGAAACTCCCGCCCCCTCCCCCATGTATACACATGTACATTGTACACTACTTGAATACCAATAAGGTATTTACACACATGCATTGTACGCTGTCTAGTATACATCTCCACATGGGTCTATTGCAGAATGAAGCTTCATAGGAAGCATTTGTGGTGTGTTGCTTTGCATTGTCGAGTTTATGTAGGCAGCACTATATGGGTATATGTGTCCGACAACACCTACATGTCCATACCCAGTGAGGCATTACATACCTATATAGGCATGGGAGAACAGTGAATAGAAATGCCAGCCCCTATCACAAACACATTCCACATAGGAAGATATCTATACGTGTACATTATAGTTACAGGTTACATAGACCATACATGCAAGTCTGGGCTATGTAACTATTTTGTTGAATGGCTTTCTACTCATGCATGGATATTACGCTACACATTACTAAAAGTATGTACACATAGATACATGTAGCTGTAACTACTGTAGTTGCTGCCAATTACCATACACCTGTGACATGCAACATGTTGGTAGTATATAGTAGCATTCCAATCAGTGTCTAAAACATTTTTGTTAGTACATATAGCATGTGGGGAGTTGCACGGGGGGGAGGGGGGGGGGGATATTAGCACACTAAAAGTGACTCAACGGTAGAAAGTTGCACAGGGGGAATATTAGCACACTAAAAGTGACTCAACGGTAGAAAGTTGCACGGGGGGGGGGGGGAATATTAGCACACTAAAAGTGACTCAACGGTAGAAAGTTGCACGGGGGGAATATTAGCACACTAAAAGTGACTCAATGGTAGAACGTTGCACGGGGGGAATATTAGCACACTAAAAGTGACTCAACGGTAGAAAGTTGCACGGGGGGAATATTAGCACACTAAAAGTGACTCAATGGTAGAACGTTGCACGGGGGGAATATTAGCACACTAAAAGTGACTGAACGGTAGAAAGTTGCACGGGGGGAATATTAGCACACTAAAAGTGACTCAACGGTAGAAAGTTGCACGGGGGGAATATTAGCACACTAAAAGTGACTCAATGGTAGAAAGTTGCACGGGGGGAATATTAGCACACTAAAAGTGACTCAATGGTAGAACGTTGCCTAGATATTACTCTAAGTTACTAACAAATACATGTTATCATAACATCACTACTACATGTATAATGTACTGTATAAGACTGTGTGACCACAATTCCAGCCCTTGACTATTAGTTGGCGAGCAAAGTGAGCCCACCTAGTCGTATAGCTGGTGCAGGATGTCCATATGTATGTAGCAGATGATGCATTTTGGCCCTGGGGCTGCCTGCACGCTGCGCAAAAAACGTAACCGGCCTTGCCTCTTCTGTTCACCATCAAGTTAACTAGTTTACCTTTACATGTATGTATATACACGCATCTGGTATATCTGGTCTGTGTCTTGTTTATCTGGTCTGTGTATATGGCCTTGTTGATCTTTCTCTACATACAACACGTGGTATGCACCATGTGCGGTATGCATTGCTAGTTACGTGTTTACATTACAGCTAACCCACCTTCCATGAGCCATTCCTATCTGACACATAATTAGTCAGTGACACATCATTAGCACATATGTACTTAAACTGTTATTTGTAGCCTTAGGGGATAAGGAAAGGCTTGTATGTACACTCTACACATGTAATGAAACGTGAATAAGGGACGGAAGTTTCAATAATAGCAATACAAGCATAATGTGGGAATAAACAGTGCAGAGAGACACATGATGGAAGAATCATGGCCTCTAATTCTGGCTTGTCCTAGTGCATGTGTGAGAGCAGTACTACATGAAAAAAACATATCTGGTGGGGCCAGACAAGCTGCTAAGCGATCCCTGGACAGCGCTGTTTCGAGCTTATTAGCTCTCATCAGCAGGGAATACGCACAGCTTGTCTAGTGCACCACCGGTTTATATACACAAGTAACTGTGAAGCTAAGACTACAAGTAATTGTAATACTGCACATTCAATTCTCCACTGGCTGAAGTTCCCACAGCCTTCAGATTGATATCCAGGATTAAGGAAAACTTACCTCCCATGGGTAAGGGATGTTGGAAGGGAACCACTACCATAGGCAGTGCAACACACACACACACACACACACACACACACACACACACACACACACACACACACACACACACACACACACACACACACACACACACACACACACACACACACACACACACACACACACACACACAAACTATTAAAACTAGTTGGGAAATATAGTCAGGTCTCTTGTGAGCACTAGGGAATAGCTTTATCCCTAAACAGGAAACAAGAGCAGGATTATTGCATGTTGAGGGGGGCATACATTACTGATGATGGTAGGGAAGTGGATGGGGCAGACTTAGCAGGCTTAGGATTTGGGAGAGAAGGGAGTAAGGGAATATCCCTCTTACACACACGTACACCTACACCTACACACACACACACACATATATATAAACATGCCATAGTCACTAATTGTAAATACTTGTGTAGGAGTTCTTCCTCACAAGTGCTGTTCTACATGTACATACTACAACACGTTTTGATGGGCTGGAACTCATTATACATTCTAGCCTCAAAGGGAATATTCTAACAATAATGAAACCATTTGATACCAAACACCGCTAATTAAAGTGTATACAAAAATATATTAAGCAGGTAGCTACATTGTGCCAATAAACACACACAAGTGAATAAACACACCAATATACACTTCATAGTAGCTGTATACACTGTGCATGTATGTACATGTATGTTACTATTGCATTGAAGGCTTACTTCTATATTTCCATACGTGCCCACTGTTTTTACATGCCCACTGCTTGCCAACCACAAATGAGCGCTATATCCATCCAACTCTATGCCCTTTCAACAAGTCAGTTGAAAGTCCAGACAGCTAGGCATGCAAGAGCCCAGTATTGTACATATATACTGTCTGCACTTTCCAACTACTACGTAGAGAGGTTTATAAAATCAATAAAGGCCCCTCTTAGTAAATAGAGACGCCAGTCATCTTTGACTATGTACTGAAAGTAAAGCTTTGAACACTATACATGACATGTATAACTGAAGATTGCTGTTTAAAAACTGAGGTTTGTGGCTGTATAGTTGTTGAATGCCATACATTACACGAGTACATGCAAACATGTACACTCTTCCCATGCCAAGATTGTAGCCAGGTTGGTTAAAATGCCATTTTGTGGTGGAAACTCTGGCTGATAGGCAATGTACATGTGCAGTACTAGTACATTGACTGAGAATCAGTATAGTCAATGCACACAGCTAAAAGTGATTCATTGACACCAGTGAGGTTGTTGGCTAGCTACCCCTTCTGCAGCACTACACGGACTTCAATGACACTCCATACATTATCTGTAGCTCAATAAGCTTATATCCCTGTTGTCAAACACTTGTAATGTACAAACCTGGGGAGTCGGTGATCCAGCATTCTTCCTCACCAAGATCACATCATTCCGCTGGCCTCCCTCTACCCGACCCTCGCACACCTCCGCTGTTCCTCCCACCTCCTTCTCTCTCTCCCACGATCCTTTCCCTACGAAAACTTGCACGAAATGACTCCAATTCTGATGCACGGGAAATTTCCCTTCCACGGTTAACTCCAGAGAATTGGGAGCGTGTTTCCATTCCCTCACCGATTCGCTAGAAAACGACACTTCAGAGCAGATGCGTTTTTCGCGTTTCAAAGGTCGAGTATTGGGCGTTGGATGAGCTGATGAGGGTCGAATTCCCGCGAGGGTGATAAGAGTAACGAAGCAAAACAAGTATAGATGCAGGTTCATTTCTCTACAAGCAGACACAACAATCGGGAGAAGCAGGGCAAGAGCCGAAGCTTCATGCAGAACTCAGAAGGGGGTGGTGCGTAGGGTACGCCGTAATTAAATTGCACATGGGTAGCTTTTACGTCATAGATTTTGGATCACGTGAGTAGGTTTGCAACCACGTGTTATACTGTCTAAGATGTCGACGGCTGCACAGCTCTTAGTTGGTGGGGAGAGACAATCTGGTGCGAGCATTCGCAGTCAGAATGGTAAGATCAACAAATAAAGAAGGCTCTAAATAATTAACGGGTTCGACTCATACACCTTTTCATTGTGCATACGTTTATGTACACGTGAGTACAGTAATGGCTGCAGTGTCAGTGGCTAACATAGTGAAGAGCTCTCTCGGCCCCGTTGGACTGGACAAGATGCTTGTGGATGATGTCGGGGTAAGATTTGAACTCTGTCTCCACCAATGATGGCTGTCCTAAACAAGCTCTATGTACACATGTATATAGGATGTGACAGTGACTAATGATGGGGCAACTATACTGAAGTTGCTGGAGGTGGAACACCCAGCGGCAAAAGTGTTAGTAGAGTTAGCAGACCTTCAGGACCAAGAAGTCGGTGATGGAACAACATCAGTAGTAAGATACCCTATTATAACATACAGCAAATAGCTTTGTTAATATGCTGATTGTCAGTGCATAAGAGTTGTGTTGTATTGCCTCGTGAGTCTCTTGGTATTTCTGTCCCATGTGGTGACTGGATACACTTACATGTACACCTTTTTTTAGGTGAGTCTGGGGGCATGCCCGCTAGGAAAATGTAAATATTCTGGGGTGAATTCAGGTGACTTTTGAAGCTTCAAACTTTGTAATTGCACAAGTGTAGGTAGTATGTCTAGTCTTGTGTAATAGAAATGGGGGAGGAAATCCCAGTACCCCCCCCTCCCTCCCCTCGTATGACTAAGTTGAAGAGTGACGTTCTGTAGTGTGGTGGTCCATTGAAGCTACAGTGATGATAGCACACACCTGCCAGTTCTGCTGCTGATGTCAGTGACTGAGTGTGTCAGTTCTGAGGCTTCCGCTGGCCACCTTACATTGTACAATGAGTCACTTTTGGGATCCTAGACCCACTGCATAACTGGAAATAATGGCGGGAAAAGTATTTGGCAGATTTCCAACATTGGAAATTGGAAGGTGGCAGATATAGAGCTGTTACTGCTACATTAGTATGCTCTCGCTAGTGGAATCACTCGAGCAGGACATGCTGGATGCTAGTTGTCGTTATAGTAGTTGCAGAGTGCCTTAGCGCGAGGCTCATGATTGCGGACTAGGCTCTCGCAATGTGTATATATACATATATGTCTGTCACGCTTCTGTGCATGCGTACCCGTAATGAATTCATTTATGGTGTGCGCATGTGCAACCGTTTAATACTGCCACCGCGGGTCAACTGTACCGACAAAATCATGGAGTGGACTGGACAGCGCGCTAGGCGAGTGTCCCTGCAGCGGGAACGAGCTCAGCAGTCTACCTATATTTTCTGCACGAGGCATCTGTGTATACATATATCCAGTATGCATGTTAAAATATGCCAGGTTCTACTCACAAAATAATATCAAAATACACTTTAGTGGATTTCTTTAAGATTGCCAATTTACCTAATGTAATTCCCCACCAGCATTCCAGCTACACTTTTATACAGTAATTGTTATGGGTAGTCTTGAACACAATACGATGTATATACACTGTATGTCTTTTTGTTCTGGTCGACGTAGACATAGGCTGGCATGTTAGTGTGTTTCGACTGCTACTCAGGTAATACTGGCAGCAGAGCTGCTGAAGAGTGCAGAGGAGCTGGTTAAGTACAAGATCCATCCAACCTCGATTATTAGTGGATATCGTCTTGCATGCAAGTAAGTACAACATTCCTTCAACCAGGCTTATGTTTCTCTCTCTACTGTGCATTCCTTGCTGCTCATTGCTTTAGTTACACCCTCGACGTCATCCCTCTTCCCCCCCCCCCTCCCTCCCTCCCTCCCTCCCTCCCTCCCTCCTTCTCCCCCTCTTCCCTTCTCTCCTCTCTCCCTCTCTTTCTCTCCATCACCCTCCCTCACCCTCCTCCCCTCACTCATCCCTCTGTCCCCCTCTCTCCCCTCTCCCCCTCCCTTTCCCTCTGTCCCCCTCTCTCCCCTCTCCCCCTCCCTTTCCCTCTGTCTCCCTCTCTCCCCTCTCCCTCTCTCTCTCCCTCTCCCCCTTCTCTGTAGAATGGCTGTAAAGTACATTCAGGAACATCTATCGATAAAGGTTGATGAGTTAGGAAAAGACTGCATTATAAATGTTGCTAAGACGTCCATGTCGTCTAAGATAATAGGATCGTGAGTGAATTGTACAGTATTGTGTGTGTGTCAGTGTGCGTGCGTGCGTGCGTGCGTGTGTGTGTGTGCGTGCGTGCGTGCGTGCGTGCGTGTGTGTGTGTGTGTGTGTGTGTGTGTGTGTGTGTGTGTGTGTGTGTGTGTGTGTGTGTGTGCGTGCATGCGTGCGTGCGTGTGCCAGAGTAAATATCAATATTGACCTATCCACATTTCAGTTACTTACTATTACAATTATTGAAACTGAATTTCATTTTTGGGTGTGTAGTACAGCAGTGACTACCACATGTGTAGTACTAGGAATGTGCATGCACATTAATGCCTCATGCCAATGCTTTGCATCGACAGCGTCATACTTTGACATTCTTGATTCCTAAATGTCAGGAAAATTGAGCGTGACTAATGACATTCCTAAAGCGTGACACCATACACATTGGCCGATATATGGACCTGGATTAGCTGCCTCATGATAATGCGCTCGGCAATTATTGAGACGGGAGGGGGGGAGGGCAATTAGTTAGAGAGCTTTGTACACGTACATGTACGAATTGCTCTTAAGCATTTCTCACTTGACACACACACACATACACACACACACACACACACACACACACACACACACACACACACACGCACACACACAGGGAGGCCGATTTCTTCTCTGCGATGGTGGTAGATGCAGCCATGGCTGTAAAGAGAACCAATGCAAAAGGGGAGATCAGGTACCCTATCAAGTCAGTCAACATTCTCAAGGCCCATGGCAGGAGTTCACGAGAGAGTGTCCTAGTCAATGGCTATGCTCTCAACTGTACAGTAGCCTCTGAAGGTCAGTATCCAGGTAGTGTATACATATGACTACTGAATCCTTGCTTGTGAGGTGTCATGATTAAGTGTCGTATGTGGGCAGCAAAGGTATCCTGTTTATCGAGGTCCAAGGCTTCTTCACTGGAAGTTACACTGGTGGCTGTGACCAGCAGGACCTCTCTATGCACATCTACATGTGTGTGTCTAAAATATAAGGCCCTGTCATTTGGAAGTGGCTATGTAGCCGATTTGTGCATCTAGTTGGGAGTAACCTCATCTATGAGAAGAATTCTAGAGGTGTTTGTTTCCATACATACCCTCTGATTGTATTATCACAAATGAACACTATCCCTATCCAACTACATGTATACCTTTCCAACAAGCGAAACCCAGACAGTCGACTCGGTGTTTCATCCAGAAATTCTGGCGGGGGGTGGGGGACAAAGTAGATGTGAGGGGGGCGGCGTGTGTGTGGCAATGTAACTAACAAGGGGGGCACTTAGGATCCAGGTGGGGGCATATTACCCCCCCCCCCCCCCCCCCCCCCCCGAATGAAACCCTGGTTGTATGAGGCCTGGGCATGCCTGTCAACACTTTGTATGTATGTATGTACATGTTGAGCCCTGGTTCCCACTAACCCAGTTGATACTCACCCTCAGCTATGCCCAAGGAAGTTACCAAAGCCAAGATTGCCTGTTTGAACTTTAGTCTGCAAAAGATGAAACTTCCTCTGGGAATTTCTGTCGTCGTAGACGATCCGGATAAACTTCAAGCCATCAGGGATAGGTGCGTGTGTGTGTGTGTGTGTGTGTGTGTGTGTGTGTGTGTGTGTGTGTGTGCGTGTGTGCATGTGTGTGCGTGTGTGCGTGTGCGTGTGTACATATGTGTATGTTTGAATGGTGTAGTAGGGCCTATGATTACATTCATGCACCACTCTGAACTTTCTGTGGACACATGACTCGGAACTATGAGGCCCTTACCCACACATACTTGTACCTGAGTAGTGAGCAATGTAATATGGAAGTTTTGATTTGAACATCTGTAGTATGAGTAACTACACCCTTTTTTTGTTCACGTATTAATGTCTTCTTGGCTCACACACTCACTTCCCCATCTCTCCATCCTTCCATCTCCCTCCCTCTCCCTTTCCCCCTCCCCCTCCTTCTCCCTCTCCCTCTCTCCCTCCCCCTCCCCCTCCCTCTCCCCTCCTTCCCCTCTCCCTCTCCCTCTCCCTCTCCCCTCTCTCTCCCTCCCTCCCTCTCCCTCCTCAGGGAGTCTGACATTACCAAGGAACGTATACAAAAGATCCTGGCTTCAGGGGCTAATGTCATTTTGTGCACTGGAGGAATCGATGACTTATGTCTCAAGTACTTTGTGGAGGCTGGGGCCATGGCCGTACGTCGGGTCAAATCCGAAGATCTAAAGCGCATCGCAAGAGCTACAGGAGGTATGTATCATGTAGTAAACCAATAGCTCATTGTACTGACAGTTTCGTTGGTATGTGTGGAAGCAGATATGTACTCCCTCACTCTCCTCCCTAGCCACTGTGTGTGTGTCACTGGTCAACTTGGAGGGAGAGGAGTCGTTCGATGCTTCTTTACTAGGCCAGGCTGAAGCAGTTGTGACTGAGAGAGTGTGCGATGATGAACTCATTCTTGTGAAGGGGTGAGTACACGTACATGCAACTTGTACATACATGTAAGTACTCCATATCTCACAAACTTCAAGCACAATACAACATACCCCCCCCCCCCCCCCCAAGACTCTTCATTTCCCATAATCTGCTTCACATAGTGTAGTCCCTTTTCTCTATGATGCCAATATGCACTAGTATTTCTAGTCCAGTCACCACTAGAGTGTCCTGATTAGTGACATACTCTGATTTGAAGTACATTGTACACTGTTGAAATGTTTTACCTTGTACTTATATATGTGTGATTTGGGTGAGCTCCCTCAGTAGCTCGGTAGGTAAGAGCACATGGAAAACAAGTGTTGTGGGTTCAAGTTGTGTTGCATTGTGTTTCTATTGCGTGTTACCTTTCTTTATGAGGATGACTATCATTGGTGCTTTTGTAATTCAGGGTGCCCTGATTACATATGAAATTTTCTTTCTGCCTTCTCTTTGCTGATTGATATAGGCCTGGGGCAAGAAGTGCAGCCTCCATCATTCTGCGTGGAGCCAATGACTTCATGGTGGATGAGATGGAACGTTCAGTGCATGATGCTCTGTGTGTTGTGAAGAGAGTGCTGGAGAGCCAGATGGTGGTGGCAGGTGGGGGAGCAGTTGAGGCAGCACTCTCCATATTTCTGGAGAATCTTGCTACTTCCATTGTGAGTATGCTCGAGTTTTAGTTTGCCTGTACTTCAGGTTAAGATGCTTTACCTTGCTTTGTGTTGCTTTGTATGTGTGATTTGTCCCAGCAGCTACCTCAGTAGCTTAGTTGGTGAACGTATCAGTCTAGGCTTTGAATCCAACTTGTTTATTAGCGAGCGGGAGCGAGCCAACCTAGTCGTGTGAATGGGCCGATTTTTCTATATATTTGTATATAATATATGTGACTCACACTGTACATACCGTAATGCCATACGTGGGTTCTAATTTTACGTGCGCATTACACATTTCTGTAGCTCAGTTGGGTCGCTCCCACTCGCCAAAAATGCTAAGCATTTCTACTAGTTAAAATAACTGAGTTGTGCTCTGCTTCTCTATAGAGACTGCTTTATAACACAAGTACATGTTTACATGTATCAAAGCACAAGGCTGCCTTGCCTATGACTTCTGTGTATACTCTCTTTGAGATACTGTCTTGCTGTGTATGTGTGATTTACTTAAATTGTAGCAATAGCTCCTCTGGTTGCTTAACTCTTTGGGGCCGAAGTTAATTTATTACGCAGACTAGCTTCCGCATATGACACAATTTTACGCATTCAGTGCAACTGAACTTTCGGTAGCATTTCATGATGCCTGTTAGCTAAGTGACTGACTTTCTGTCTTAGGCAAACGATGATTTAGCCTGCTAATGGTCCCTAGAGTCTTATTTATGAACTACAGTATGCAGAGGTATGGCAGCATACCTTGTGCGTTCTTTGTGAAAGTTATGCACACAGCTGCTTCGTAAGGCTCTATACACAAGTAAAAAGCTATCTTGAAGCTTTCTTAGAAGCTTTCTTCGTGAGAATGTAGCTCCGTATTATAAACAGAAGTCTGGTTTGTTCGGGTTATCACTTCCTGAAAAGGGCAAAGTTCATAACCTATTTATCCATTGTCAGTGAAGTAATATTGACTAGAAAAGCAGCAGTTAGAGACGCACTGTGTTCCTGGGAGGTAAGTGGAGAAAGCTGTACTTATACGCAACACAGGTAAATCTGTTTACGTGATGATAATGCAATTGACGACTTTATTTGCTATCAGCTTCAAAGAGTAATGTTACCTTGTGTTTGAGGCATAACTATATATTCATGTGTAGTTGTCTCTGCTTTCTCTAAGACTTCTCGTGAGCAACTTCCAGTGGCGTGGTTTGCCCAGTCTCTGCTAGTCATTCCCAAGACACTGTCAGTCAATGCTGCTCTTGACTCAACTGACCTGGTGGCAAAGTTGAGGGCTTTTCACAATGCATCGCAGACTATGGGAGAGAGGGAGGAGTTGAAGTGGTGAGTACAGCTGTGCCCCTCTAATCAGGGCTCTAATGAAGACACCTTGATGAACAGGTCAACCAGTCCCCAAATTCCATTTGCCATGTCCCTGAAGCCAACACACTTTCTGGTTGAGCTAGCTCAGCTGGTAGAGCATCTTGTGAACCCAGAATGTCGCGGGTTCAAGTTCCATCTGAGGCAGCTCATTTTTCTTTAGAAATGACTGTCTTGGGTGAGTTGCATTGTGTTGTGTTGTATTGCTTGTGGTTTGAATACTTCATGTAGATTTCACATGTGTACATACTGTAGGGTGGGTCTGGACCTGTCACAGGAGACAGTGAAAGACAACAAGAAGGCAGGGGTCCTGGAGCCTGCCATGTGTAAGATCAAAAGCCTGAAGTTTGCCACAGAAGCGGCCATCACCATACTCCGCATCGACGACTTGATCAAAATAGCTCCAGAAGAGAGAGAGGACGACCCAAGGAGACACTACTGAGTGTCTTGTACACTTATTAGACTAAAGGGTCACATGTATTGTTGATGTATGTAAAATGTGAGTAGATTATTTATGAACACCTTCATAAATATACATATACAGGGATGTAGGGGTATGGGTATATGATATTGCTGCATGTAAAAGTAGTTGTTGGCTGTTGCCTAGCAAGCATAGGCTTATTGCAGGCAACAGGATGGGTGTGGCTGACTCTCAGGATGGGTGTGGCTGACTCTAAGATAGGCCAATTGAGAAAGGAGGCTAACAGCAAACAACATGACCTTAATTGGGGGGGGGTGCATTCAACCATGCATCTCATACACGACCCCAATTAAGGTCATGTAACTACCATTGTACAGCAATGTAAACCTCAGGAGTGCCACGAGATTTGATTTTTAGGGTTTCTGTGGCATGTAGTTTAGTGATACACTAAACTGCCGTGTGGGTGTAATGCCATGCTTTGTAGTGTAGTCATGCCCCTGTGCCTGTTTGTGGCTATTACCACACTTCCTCCACAGAATATATTACACTTTGCAGTTCTAAACTACTAGTAGCTGCAGTATTGTGACTGAATCTAGGTCTAGTACAGTATCAGTCATAGTCTCTTATCAACAACCAGTAAGCTGCTATATCACTAACTGGAGCTCTAATCACAGAGGTATTTCTTTCCGGTTTTGTGTGTGTTGAAATGGCTATCCAGCGCTACCAGTTTGGTTTCCGTAATGTGGAGCTATTCAAGGAAGACACACTAGGTACTGGCTCCTATGGAGGGGTGTGTAAGGCCAGGTGTGATGGGCTCCCTTGTGCTGCTAAGATCATGCACCCCACACTCTTTGATCTACGGGACCCTGGAACAGTCTCCTACCTGCAAAGGTTTGAAGAAGAATGTCGTCTCCTCAGCTCAGCCCGCCACCCCAATGTGGTCCAGTACCTTGGTACCCATCGAGACCCAGAGACTCGTCTACCTGTACTTCTCATGGAACTGTGTGACGAGAGCCTCTGTTGCTTCCTGGAGCGTTCCCCTCGACCAATACCCTACCACATTCAGCTCAACATTGCCCACGACATAGCACTTGCTCTGGTCTACCTACACCTCAACAATATCACTCACAGAGACCTCACAGCTAATAATGTGCTTATGATTGCAGGGGTTCATGCCAAAGTCACTGATTTTGGCATGTCTAAACTTGCCAGCGTGAACCCTCACATGACCCCCATGACCCTGTGTCCAGGGAATGTACAGTACATGTCTCCAGAGGCTCTGGAGGAGCCACCGTCCTACACACACAAACTGGACGTGTTCTCATTTGGTGTTCTTCTAGTCCAGATCATGACCAGGCAGTTCCCTAACCCTGGTCCAAGGTTTCAGGTAGTTAGCGTACCCAACTTTCCAGAGGGTACAGTTCGAAGAGCTGTTCCAGAGACAGAGCGACGCAGTTCCCACCTCCAAATCATCACAGATACTCACCCCCTGAAAGCCATTGCTATCACTTGCCTCAAGAGTAAGGAGCAAGAGCGTCCGTCAGCACAGAGGCTCAACAAAACACTGTCTGGGCTGAAGCAAGCACCTGCCTACACCCAGAGCTTGCAGCAGGCACAGACTGACATGGAGGGAGAGGAACAAAAAGAGAGCCTGAGGAGTGAGATACAAGACCTCCAGCACATGGAAATGCAGCAGAAAGATGAAGTAATTGCTCAAAAGCAAAGGGAAAATGAACAGCTTCAAACACAGGTCCAGCAACTGAAGCAACAGCTCCAAGAGAAAGAGAGAGAAGTGCAGGAGAAGGCAAGAGAATCAAAGGAAAACAATGGTGCATTGCTGAAGCAAGCTCCTGCCCACACCCAGAGCTTGCAGCAGGCACAGACTGGCATGGAGGGAGAGGAAGAAAAAGAGAGCCCGAGGGGTGAGATACAAGATCTCCAGCATCAAAACCACACTCTCAAGGAGGAAATGCAGCAGAAAGAGGAAATAATTGCTCAAAAGCAAAGGGAAAATGAACAGCTTCGAGCACAGGTCCAGCAACTGAAGCAACAGAAAGAGAGAGAAGTGCAGGAGAAGGCAAGAGAATCAAAGAAAAACAATGGTGCATTGCTGAAGCAAGTTCCTGCCCACACCCAGAGCTTGCAGCAGGCACGGACTGGCATGGAGGGAGAGGAAGAAGAAGAGAGCCTGAGGAGTGAGATACAAGACCTCCAGCATCAAAACCACACTCTCAAGGAGGAAATGCAGCAGAAAGAGGAAGCACTTGCTCATAAGCAAAGAGAAATTGAACAGTTTCAAGCACAGCTACAGCAACGGCCTCGAAGCTGGCAAGTGTCGACTAAAGCAAAGACAAGAAAAATACTTCAGTTACCGACTACAGTCCACAAGGAGAGAGAGGTGCAGGAGAAGGAAAGAAAAGTGCAGGAGAAAGATCATGCCATTCGAACTACTAAACAGCTAGTAGCTCAGTTCCAGAGGGCACTGGTTGAGAAGGACAAAGTAACTAGTGACCTCCAGCAGACCATATCAGCTCAGAAGCAACCTGTCTCACCGAAGATAGGAAAGACTGCTACAGCCACAGTATCTCAACAGGATGTTAGTAAACTGAGGTGGAACAATGGGAAGAAGGCACCAAAGACAATGTGGAGAGGATCAACAGTAGTGGGTGGAAACAAGGTGTACATCGCCCCTTTTAACTCCCTCAAGATCTACTCCTGCCAGATCACCTCACAGGACCTGCTGTGGTCCACTCTTCCTGATGTTGAATACTTTAGGTCCAGTCTTACAGTTATTGGTGGTATTCTCACTACTGTTGGTGGTGATAGAGATTCTAAGTTCACCAACTCTCTCCTCAGTCTGATTGGAAGAGGAGGAAGGAGGCGGTGGTCTAAGATCTTCCCTGCCATGCCCACACCACGTAGTCAAACTGTCTCAGTCACTACACAACAGACCCTCATAGTTGCTGGAGGGATAGCAACAGGAGAGAATCTCAACATTGTAGAGGTGATGAACAATCACACTAAACAGTGGACTACAGCTAGCCACTTGCCACACCCATTTGGAGTGATATCAGGAACTATCTGTGGAGATCAGCTCTACTTGGCTGGAGGGTATGATGGATTCGCTGAATATGGTCAACTTTCCAAGTCCGTCCTGACCTGCTCTGTCACTGACCTCCTCTCACCTCCATCACTAGCAGCTGGACCGCATACTCTCTCCCTAGCTGACAAAACAGGAGTGTGGCGTCATGCTCGAGATCTACCAGTCACTCAATCTACTCTCATCACACTCGGTGGCCACCTGCTGGCTATTGGTGGGTGGAATGCATATGGCTCAGGAAGAGACACTGCCGATATTCACCACTATGACACCCACACTGACTCATGGCAGGTTGTGTCAAGGATGAAGAACAGACGTCGTCTTTGCATGGCAGCCGTCCTCCCTGAAGACTGTATTCTTGTGGTAGGAGGACTGTTTAAAGATTCAGTTGAGATTGGCAGTCTCCAATAACCACTTAAATTTTACCCAAACATCCTATGTTTGTATATATATGAAGTACAATTAATGTCTTATACCACATGCTAACTAATCGCTCCATGAAAACATTACTATGCACAATTCATGGGTGTCTGTTGCCCAACAGAATTAGTTGTAGTGTCCACACAGGGCACTGTTTTTACATACTGTCTCAAATACTGTACGGATAGTCATGTCTGGGCACTGCAACTATATACATTTGCATGCAGCAATAACATCACTTTTACCCATTACATACATACATATGGAGTGCATATGTAACAGCAGTAGTCAATACACATGTATAGAGATGTGGACACTCAATCCATCATGTATGTTTTCTGTTTCAACATATCTCAGTGTTGTTGGCTACAGTGTCTAGCCATTCCTCTGCCTGCTCTGCAGTTATATCAATAAACTTTCCGTGGCAGTAGGTGTTGTTCACCACTACATTGTACACAGGGACACAAGGGTGGTCGTCAAATATGTGGACTAGTTCGGGATAATGGGTGGACCACGGTGGGGACTGGTAGTGGACTGACTGTAGTTGCTGGTCAAACATCCCTCCCTGTATTTACATGTGGGAAAAACGAAGGATTGAGAACCAGAGTGGTCTAACACACTAAACAGCAATTTACCCCCCTAATACTCGAATGTACAAAATGTGTTTCAGAACAAGGGAAAAATTCACTAAACTATCTCATGAATGCTAATAGGTATACACAACTTTTTAATTCATATTTGGTATATGTTACCATAGCAACTAAGCATTTTGGAAGGTGAAACGTTGGCTAGTGGTAGGTACTATATAGCTTGCCACAAATCCTGCCCTATCCTTTACCCCCTGCTGAGATTTTAGTGCACTAGTGGTTTAGGCATTTCCTTTGTTGAAATAGCTGTGCATTGTTCCTAAGTGGGTGCTAGGGATCATATACCAAGTAGTTTTGCTCATGGGCTGTATGTTCTACACCTGCTGCGCGCTCGTAGAATATACCTCCCATGAACAAACCTATATATACTTGGACAATCTCCCATTCTTAATTCTGGGATAAACCACTTTGGATCTGAGCCCTTCAGTTTAATTATATACTAGCATGTTTTGCAGTGATTAGTCACTCAATGGATAAGACTGTGCAATACAGTGGAACCTCTCTTTAACAGCCACCCCTCAACAACAGCCATCTGCTATATAATGGCCAATAGCCCTGGTCCTGATTTAACTTAACTCCTGTATAAAAAAACCCTCTACAACAGCCACCTCCGTATAACAGGCAAAATGCTATTCCCCAAGGGTGGCCGCTATAGAGGGGCTCCACTGTAAATATTAACTGCAAACCTTCTTGCAATCTTCTGCCTGCCAGTTCATGCCCCTATTGTCTACATGTACTGATGTACTGCAGTTGTGGTAGGTATTATTGACCACATGGTTCCTCCTGCCTCCACCAATGAACGATCCAACATGGCAGTTGGTAAAGGTGTTATTGTAGATGAGGTAGCCACTCATCTGTATGTATGTGTGCAATAGGAATAAGGTACCTAATGATTAGCAGAGATAGGGGCCCGGAGACTAAAGCTAGGAAATCGAATGGCGGAAGGAAGCTGACTAGAGAAACATAGACACATGGGAAATAGATGTACATAAGATGCTATATAGGAAACGCAGGATAGGATAGGTACATACATAGAATAGGGTAGGTACATGGGTGCATAGAATAGGATAGGTACACAGATATTATGGGAAACAGGAGCTCAAAGTTGTGACATTTTAGCCACTGTGCATGCTCTATCCTTTTTTCAGACAATGACTTATAGTCCAACCCATTCTGCTTACATGCTAGGGGAGATGGAACAAGGAATGATATATCGATATCGTCCCACCTGATCATCCAAGTAGATTGCCTGAACTGAGGGGTAGCCCAGGTAGACCTTCTCTGTGGTGACTATGTTACTGAACACTGAATGTCTGATGATATTGCCGCGATCAATCCAGCTACGTCCGGTGTAGAATGCCCCACTATCAGTCACCTCATAACACAGGTGGGATAGGGAGTTGTACTCAAATATACAATCATTTCCTGCATGTATGGAGAAGTGATTTCATGAGAGAGAAGGGAGTCAATTGGAAGGTGAGTATTGGCAATGGGTATTAGTATGTATTTCGTGGTGGGTATTGGGTAGTGTATGCATGAGTATTGGGTAGTAATTAGTAGGTAGATGGAGCTCAAGTGTGATATGAAATCCCTAGTATGCTTTATACTTGTATTCCTTATATATGGTAGAACTATGAACCAAATGTTATAAGTAAACAGGTTTTGTGAATGGCAGCATTTTGCAATATAAAGACTTAAAAACCATGCAGCTGCATGTAGCCGTCACAAAGCCTCAATTCTAGGACACCTTTCCCATAGAGACTGTATATAGCATGTAAGTCAACTTTTCACAAGCTTTAAGCTGACCTCCACCAAGTATTCCTGCATGGGGGGCATTGAAGAGGCTGTTAGTTGTGTAGCTATTTCCTACTCCAGCCCACGAGATGCCTGGCTGGTAGGTTCTTTTCCACCGAGACCAGTCTTGAATTGAGCACCTGGTCAGCAAGTTGTTGCCTCGTGTTAGAGTCAGCTGAGAAAGACAGTAGTGCCAGTATAATAAGGCTTTTAGGCTTTTACACATGCATACGTATATAGTGTTTGTACAAGTGAAGCTCTCTAATTATGGAACAGGCATGATTAGTGAGTGCTTGAAAGCACACAAATTATTTGTAGTAGTGGGGGAGGGGGTTTATATACCTGGTCTCCACCAGACATGCCAATACCTCCACAGCCATTTCCTGACACTGAGATATTGTCAATGGTGTTATTATAGCCTGACAGAGATATGGCTCGATCTCCACTGTGTACTACCTGCATATTGGTCAGTCGAATATTGGATACTAGAGAGAGAGAGAGGGAGGGAGCAAGGGAGGAAGGAGGAGGGAGGGAGGGAGGGAGGGAGGGAGGAGGAGGGAGGAAGGGAGGGAGGAAGGTAGGGGAGGATATATATACATAGAATTCTCAGTAAAATGCACATGTTCCAGGTGCCCCTTGACTATATAACTTGTATGCTATGTATATACATATATCTTGTCTGTGTGTTATATGTGGTCTGTATTTTATGTATGTGTCTTGTTTGTCTGGGTTGTCTTTCTCCCCTTCCTTTGTACTTCTAATATAGCTAGTGTGCTAAAAACGTATTTCCATGTATGTATATAAACTAACCACTGTCGGCAGTAATAGCTGTCTGACGACTACAGTCTATTTTAAATCCATTCAATTGTATGTGAGACACTTTCTCCATGTTGATAACACCTTCACCCACTGACACACAACCCTGTGGATGTGGAGGAGTGCGAACAAGTGGAGTCTATAAATATATATTAGTTGCACCCTAATACCAACCTATGTATGCATGTAAGCCAGTATTCAGACCACACTTTGATCTAATTTTATGTTTGCCTAAATCATGTGAACTTTCATATGTGAGAGATGGGGCTCACCAAACTATCCCATTAGTAACGTACATGCAGGTACCACTACATGACACATAGTATATCATGTACATGTATTAGGGTTTTCCTACCACTTCATTTTTTGCTGGCTGAAAGAGGTACATGATACCAGATCCTCTGTCCACATAGTACTGTGATGAAATAACAATAGTAGATCAACTATTACATCAGCAAATATGTACCTGCAGGATGTTGATAAGACATTACTACCCACAGAATGCATATACCTCATTGCTGTCATCCAACTCTTCCAGTATATTGAGGGCATAGTACCTTGCTTGGCTTTTCAATCCTGTGTATACATGTAGCACCAATCCATATTAGCTTTAACAGGCTTGAAACTTGTAGTACAAGCTTTGTAGACACACACACACACACACACACACACACACACACACACACACACACACACACACACACACACACACACACACACACACACACACACACACACACACACACACACACACACACACACACACACACACACACACACACACACACACACAAGCTCTTGGCTATTGTATGACACTTGCTAAACATATAATATTAGCATATTGCCTTCATGCATTGTACATCAAACTTGTTCATAGACAGTTTTTCACCATAAAGTATCTGTGTTGAGGGATCAATAACAAAGTCTGATCCTGTCGTATTCACACTCTGGACCTTCACATAATTGTCTGCCCAGTCATAGCTCCAGAATCCATGTAGCCACAGCGTGGATGTGTTCTTCCACTGAGAGATCCTGAAAACAGACAACGGGTGGTCTTTGATCTCAGAGTGTCGGCTAGAACTAGGCAGATACCTTGCTCCCATGTCAAACCAGGTAGAGCCATTCATGAAGGGACTAAATGGGTGCTTGTTTCATTTCATAGGGTGATATTTGCTTCTACCGGTATTTACACAAGGCTGAACCATTTATAAAGCAGGAGCTAGTAGCTAGGTTTTATACATGCTCATACCAGGCAATAGCTAAGAAGAATGATACTTGCTCTTTTTGGCCTCATTCCCAGGCACTCTCTGAGCTAGAAAACGAGGGTAATAAATAAAGAAGGGGCCACCCATTCACTAGTTACAGTACCCAAAGAGAGAAATTCTCTACCTGCTGTCAGTGTATTGGAAACTGGTTGCATTGAGAACTTTCCCCACCTCTAGGAACTGCCACACACCAGATGGAGAGATGTTGGGATAGCGAGCCAGAACCATGGCCTGCAGCATGTTGAAAATATGGAGTTGTGGAAAGATTACTGTGCAGAAGCTGACTGCAAGAATAGGTGCATGCATTTAATTTGACAGTATCTGTTCTGTACATATATACCCTCTCTGGGAAAAAGAGCTCGAGTTTGTTATTGGCACAATTGCCTAGTTGTCCTGACTGAAGCTCTCCATAGTCTGTGATACCAAGTTTCTTCAGATCCACCTACAATGCAAAATGAGAATGTGTTACATCATATGCATTCACATGGAAGAAGGATTAAGATATCTGTAGCACCAAACCCACCAATGTGTGCCTACGTACGTATATCTACCTGCACAATGTTATTTCGGGCATGAGATGGTAGTAGTTGGAGAAGAGAGGGGTCCTTAATAGGCTCAGTAGAGAGAGCAGTGATATCCACTCCTGCTGTGAGTCGAGCAGGAACATCAGATGGATAGGACCGATAGCTATATGGGAGGAGAGAAATAATGACTGTGGTTCAAGATATATACATAACCCAATGGGATGCCTGACTGTGTTAACATGTCAGTGTTGTCAGTACAAAATCAGTGGTGTTATACAGTATCCAATCAATTGTGTACAGGAGGATTGCTAGAGCAGAGAAATGTTGAAATTGTCTCAATTGGCATGTATTAAAATATGGAGTGTAGTGTTCTTATGACGATGTTAACTTAATTGGAAAGCTGACCTGTAACTGCGTTATATACAGAAGCTCAAGCTATGGACCTTGTTTTCTTGTCCTTTGACAATCAGCAATGCAAACGACATTGATAACATATTCCTCACACAATAGGTGATTGTGGCAGTCCTGAATCCTGTTGCTCCAGCGTGAGAGGTCCATCAGTGAAGAGGTAGTCTCCAGCTCTGACTGATACAGTCACTCCTCCTACTGGAAGCCCTCCACTTCCATTCTTGAGTTCTCGAATGACATCACGAGCATGTGTAAGAGTCTCGAATGGCAATTCCTGGGTGCCTGGGTTGGCATCATTGCCCTTGGCACCTGGAAACGTAAGTACGAGATCTAGAACTGTCAATTATTACATGAAGCTATCCACTCCCCTATGTTATATGAGAATCAAGCAAAGTCAGGCTTTCTTTTAGAAGGGGAGGGGTTAGTGCTTCAAATATATCACCCCCTTACTCTGAAACTCTCCAACCCCCTTGCCAAATTTTCTAAATGAAACTCAGAGTTTGCACCATGCACTTTAATATGTATATAAACTGCACTATATCCAATAGGACTTGCGTCGTGGATAGGGCCAACGGTGTGTGCGGGGACTCACCATCTACGAAGTATTCCTTTGGAGTGCCAGACTGAGATGGATGGCTTTCAGTCGTGCTTGCAAAGGCTACTGTCCAAGTTCCTAAGGTCAGAAACAATAGAAAGAGCTTCATGTTGCTGCTCAAACACAAAACGGCGAGAAGGTGGGGCTAGAATCTTAGGGGCATGCGCAATACGTAGACGTATGCGTGACGTCATTACGGCGGAGCGGAAGGGGAACCCCCCGTAGTCCTATTTTATAAGTTGACGTCACAATCGTTTTTCGTTACTCAGTCATAACTGCCCAAACAGAGGAAGAAAGCAGGGAAAGAAAGAGGTGCGAGTTGCTGGGTAGTTCACGGCACGCACGGCCTGCCTGAAGTGTACGTGTGTGAAAGACCTTATAATCATGTCGGGAAGAGACAGAGAACGGAGAAAAGGTGAGTGACATTCTGTACATGTATGTGTGATGGTGAAAAACGGGGCGGGGAAGATCTTGTGTTTCATGGAGTATGTACTAGTCCGTTAGACCTTCAAGAGAGAAATACTAGGTCCATGCGTAAACTCGTGGTGAAACACCTAGAATACTCCGTCCCAATTGGCCTACGGGGGCTTCTCCGTGCGTATGTGTGCTTGTGTGTGCTTGTGTGTGCTTGTGTACGCCTCTAGCTGTGTCCAGAGTTCCCACATCTGTGGGGGCAGGAGCTGGTGGATCAAACCAGCCTACAACAGCTGTCCAAGGCTTGTTTCACAACCTAGCTAGAAGCCAAATGGCATTTATATAGGTATCAGCTGGTACTAGTACGGCACATACTGGCCATGTACATACATGTACATGTATATGTCATCTATATGAGTTTGTGCACACTGCACACATACATGTATGATACTGTACACATTGTGGTACTTCACTTGTAGAAGTCAGGTCCCACTCACAGTGTGGTCATTGACCATAGCGTGCTGTACTACATGCAATGTTTATTTGTCTCACTTACATCAAGTAGTTGTCATAAGGGGGATCCTACCTGTTGAAGTTTGTAAACAGGCCCGATGACTCATGTGGAACTAAAAATACCTGATTCAAATCTGCACCCTGTACAATGTACACGTACATGTAATCTGTGTGGTAGACCAGTGGGAAGCTGCATGTTTTATACATGACTTAATTATCCATGAGATGCTTAGAGAGAAAGAAAGACAAGGCAACACAACATAACAGAAAGACAAAGCAACACAACACAACTCGCCCAAGGCAGTTATTTTTCAAAGAAAAAACTACCTTGTAAATACTGTAAATACATGTACATGTACATGTATTTACAATGTACATTTGAGGCAAGGCAGGAAAATTAAGAAGAAATGTAAAGTGAACTTCTCCTGTGCCAACTGCAGTGTCACTGCCTGCAACACACCCCACTCCAGACCACTCATACATTGTACTTCTGTGTACCCCCTAACACCCCCAGTTACATTCTAATACACACTTGTGGCTCATTGGCTCTCCATAAAGAAGCTTCAGTAGACCATGTATGTACATGTTCATATGTGTGAGTGAAACTGCACACTATGGTATTTGGAGAATGTTTGCACCTGTTTGGCACAGCTGGAAATATGTGTAGCTGGTGGAATGTTGAGAGGACAGGAAATGAAGCCTTTGTGGGTGGTTTCACTTCCCTTTCAGTCTGTCACTCTGTCTCCAAACAATAGCTAGCACTGACCACCAGTTGGACATCCTAGACTATTACTGACATGTATGCTAGGTGAACACAGTGCCTTTTGGAAAGCAGTCAGCCCACACGTGAAATTAAAACTCCCTAAAGCATTATGGTATGTCTGGTGGCAAGGTCGGATAGAACCACATGTATATATAAAGCATTTTCCTGTCGGAATGACTAGGTGGGCTCGTTCCACTTGCCAATTACAATGTAAAGGAGCTTTCTCTCTTCTACTATCAGTGTACCAGGGATTTTTCTAGAAAAATTTTGAGGGGGAAATCAAAAATTGAGGGGGGCTAGCCTTGTATTGAGACTGTCCTGTGTTGTGTGACTTGGATCATTGCCCATCTAAGGGGGGCAAAGACACTTTCAGGGGGGCAAATTGCTCCCATTGCCCCCCTCCCCCCAGAAAAAAACCTGTCACTGTCCTATTTGTATAGCACACAATATACATGTACGTACAGTGGAACCATGACACACTCACTGGTCAGGCCAGCTCTCTCGGGATTTGAATGGACTCGCTGTACACACATCCTGCCTGATAGATGTGCATGCATGCACAGTGCATGTGGGTTGTGCCCCCTCCCACCATCCTCCTTACACTGCTATGTGTACATGTACTGTATGTTCACAAGGTGTTAATAGGCTGCGTTTACATCATGGAATTGCCTTGCAGGAGGACTGCCAAGAAAATTGCGTGGATGAAATAGGCACTATATAAACTTAATGATGATTCCGTACAGTGTTGTATTGCATATTAGTGTGCATTTCTGTGTCCTATATACATGTAGGTTCAGCTCCGAGACCTGCTGGTGCTACTGCTGCTGTGAAAGGTCTGTTGCCACCAGACAAGAAGAAATATGAACGGGAAGTGAAGGAAATTGGGTCTCAGATAAAAGACCTTGAATCTCAGAGAGTATCCTACAACATGAATATACATGTACAATGTATTTACCCTGTATACCTGCATGTATACATGTATATGTATTAGATCTATGTATGTACATGTATCAACTGTATGTTGAGACATTACCTTGCTTTGTACATTTATATGTGTGGGTTTGCCCAGCCAACTGAGCTGCCTCATTGGCTAAGTTGATGGAGCATCTGTCTAGAACAGAGATTTATGTGTTTGAATCCTGGCTGATTAAAAAATGGCTACTTCGGGTGGTATATGTATGTGCATCCTTAGCTCTGTCTTAGAAATCGCTCTCCTCTCGCGGGGCTCAAAGTGCAGATCTGACGGCTGAGCTCAGTAAGACCAACGGTCGCCTGGCAGAGATAGGCCAGCAGAAACAGAAGACCACCACAGAGGTGAGGTGTCTACTTCACTTGGTAGTGTGGGGGTTAGGTTTCTGTCCATGTTTAATTTTTACGCATACATGTACGTTCATATATGCTTCCATTACACTCCTGTACCTAAAGATGTACATACAATGTACGTGTACGTGTAAAGTTGTTTGATTGACTCATGTTTTCATGTGCAATGTATGTATAACTAATGTATTAGTACATGAAATATTCAAACCACGAGACTCTCAAAGCACAATACAAATGCAACTCACACAAGACAGTACCAGGGTATAATCCAAGGGGGGGGGGCAGGGGGGCAAATGCCCCCCCCCCCCCCCCCCCAAGGATTTTAGTTGCCCCCCCAAGCATATGACACCATCAACAATCCGTCTCCTGCCCTGCCAAATGTGCCCCTCCAAATTTCTACAATTATTAATTTTGCCCCCCTCAAGGATGCATGTCTAGATTAAATGCTGAGTACATACATGTATGTCAATGTTTGTGTGATTTGACAGGCTCGAAAGCTGGAAGACCAGATTAAAAGGCTGGGACCTGAAATCTCCAGCAAAGTAAGATAACAAGGAGTGCATATATACATGTACATGTACAATGTGTATGTGTATATACATGTATTTCTCCCAATGAGTCATTCTCACCTTACTGTATTACTGAATAAATGTATGTTGCACAACCAATTTTCTGAATGTGAAAGGCCTATAAGAAGCAAACAGCCACAGATAATATAATTGTATAGAAGCCTAAATAAAGGCTGTTATTACATGTACATGTATGTGTTCTATGTACTGTAGTTACATGTACATGTACATACTGAGCTGGTGTATATACATGTATATACATGTAAATGGACATGGACATGTGATATACACATGCACTGTTTGTGTTACACAGAAAGATGAGGCCAGCAGACTGCTGGCTGGACTGAGATACAAGTCAAAGGAGAGAATTGAAGATGCTGTTAGGTGAGGATTGTATACATGTACATATACACATGTAGGCAACATGTGTAACGGCCAAAAGTAGCACTGTTTCAGCCAGCGCTTGACAAAACGTGTGCTGGGATTAGAATAACGATCTATTGCTCTACTTAGTCTCACACATACACTAAATATATATAGTAACATGAGGGGAAATGAAAACAGAAGGGGAAATGAAAACAGAAATTAGTAGTCGTAACACATGCAGCAAGTAGGGGAAACTGTAACCATATCAGAAAGTGCATCTTGTAGCTAAGAAGCACTTGGATATGCAAAGTTACATGTTCACAAAATGTGACCTCCGTGCAAACAACATTCGTGGGAGGAAGCTACTTCTCTCCTTCTCACCCTCTCTCTCCCTCTCCTCCCCCACCCTCTCCCTGCTCCCTTTCTCTCCTCTCCTCCCTCCCCTCCTCACTCTTTTTCTCCCTCCCCTCCTCACTCCTCTCCTCCCTCCCCTCCTCACTCCTCTCCTCCCTACGTCCAGTAAACTACGGCAGCAGTTGCTAACCAGACAGTACTCCGGTACAGAGGAGAGGAAGCTACAGAGTGAGATTGATAATCTGGAGGCCTCCAAGAGCAAACTGCAGTAAGAAATAGTACATGTAGTTGGACCAGTAATCCACCACATACAGTGTACATATATTTAGTTGGGGTAGTAGTCCACTGCATGTATTTAGTTGGGGCTGTAACACAACATATACGTGTACATGTGCATGCCATATGTACAGTACCAGTATGTGCATTTCACAAAATCTGTGTGTTTGTTGTGTGCACATTACTGTGTACCATATATGGAGACAGTCAGTTATTGGATAGTGCACATGCTTGACTATATGTGTACTCTCTCCCTCTCTCTCTCACAGGGAGTATCTCAGTACCAAGTCTGATATAGACTGCATGATAGAAGAACAGGAACAACTTAGGGAGAGGAGAAATGTGAGAGTCTAGTGTATACACATATAATGTACATGAAAAAACATCTGGTGGAGCCAGACAAGCTAAGCAATCCCTGGACCACGCTTTTTCGAGCTTATTAGCTCTCATTAGCAGGGAATATGCGCAACTTATGTACCATAGCCTCGGTTACAGACAATGGTGAAGGCCTGGGAACCGAGGCCAGCTTTTTACATGTATACACCTACGTGTACGTGTATGTGTTGTATGTTTGGTTAATCAGGTTGAGATATGGCTTAGTACGTACAGCTAGCTGAACTACCTGTACATGTACCTCAGTAGCTCAGCCGTTTAGAACACAGAGCATTGTGGTTTGAATTTCACCCGAGGCAGATCATTTCCTTTGAAATGCGTGTCTTGCATCATTCAATGATGCTGCCATTCATGCAAAGAATTGTGGGTCTTTACAAGCACATGTGCAGTGGAATCCCCCAACCAGTGGTAATTAACTGGCTAGTCACATACAGCCTGGTGGCAAATAAGGTGTTACAGCTTTACAGGGATTCACAAGCACAACAATAGCTTGCTATTCACTATTGCATTATGGATTATTGATGTGTCCTCAGTTCAGATAATAACATCACTACACATACACACACACACACACACACACACACACACACACACACACACACACACACACACACACACACACACACACACACACACACACACACATGCAGTCTCTATATCGTATAAGTAAAGGGCTGCGTAGCAAAGAGGGGGAGGTAAAGGATGAACAAGAGGCACTCCGCAAGCGCATGGATGAGCTGCGTGACAAGAAAAAGGACATACAGTCACAGAAAGATGCTCTGACAAAAGGTATAGGAAAGAACTTCTTAGTCTACCATATATACATGTACATGTTGTATGGTACATGTATGTGTTAATTTGTGAATGTACACAACCATGTTGATTCACATACACGTATACATTATACGTGAAGTAATCAAATAGCCTAAATGATGGAAACACTGTCAACCAAACATCAATGCCAAGTCATTATGAAAGATCCTGAAAAAACTCAGGATCCAGCTGTACATTTATTATACTTGAACACAAAATGGATATATATGCATATACATGTACATGTACATGTGTCTGGCCCCACCAGATATGTTTTTTTTCATGTATAAAACCCAATATCTCTTGTGCACAATATTCACAATATTTACAGTACTAAGTTCACCTGCTTCCCCCTAACATTGCTTCACTAATCAGGACACCTCACAAATCAGGACACCTCGCCAATCAGGACTTGCTAATCAGGACACCTCACAAATCAGGACACTTGGCAATCAGGACTTGCTAATCAGGACACCTCACAAATCAGGACACTTGTCCTATTATCGTCCACTAGATCTGTACATTGTATGTGATGGCACTGCCAACACAGAAACATATTATGTGTGCTGTTTATTACCTCAGAGATCGATGAACTGCATAAGGCACGGCAGAAGTTGAGTGTTGACTTCCGAAGAGCACAGGCCGAGTTCCTCACTGCCACCAGCCAGCTGAGTCAGCAGGAGACAGAGGAGAAGGAGAGGGAGAGCATGAGGAGGGAGGAAGAGAGGAAGGCTCGACGTAGGAGACAGTGAGTTGGGGAGGGTGTGTGTGTGTGTGGGTGTGTGTGGATGTGTGTGTATAGATGTGAAGTAAACATGTAGTTCTAGTTTTTGCAGCCTAAGATGTACATGTACGTGTCACTCATACATGTAGTTACTGTTCAGGGTTTATTTCAGAAAAGTGAGAAGGGGGGGTGAACCGCATATACGAGGAATCTTGGGGGGTAACATGAAAACACATGTGGCTGTATATGAGGAAGGTCTGTTTGACTTGGGGGGGGGGCAAAACTTTTTTAAGGGGGGGCAAATGCCCCCTCGCGCCCTCCCCCCAAAGAAACCCTGCTGTTTGACCACTATTGGTACAATCACTTGACATACTTACTATCAAGCACAAGGTTTATACACATACCACTTACATGTACAATGCATTCTACTTGGATCTTACAACCTCTCAATTGTCTAGATAATCCTTGCTGCCCACATCCTGTAGATTAGTGTACCTATACGCATAAACTTTTGAACTCTCCAATGCCTTCCCACTGTGTGCAGTCATTATGTCTCCAGTGAAACACCCCTAGGAAGTGTAGTGGTTAAAAGCATACAAATGGATGTCAATAGATGGCATGCTTATTGTATACATGTACCTGCAATTTACATGTATGAAAAGTGCATGTACACATAAAATAAGTTTATGGTACAAAATCAATGCCAAGTCATTTAGTGGATCCTGAAAAACACTCAGGATCCACTAAATGTACATATACATGTATACACATGTACATGTATGTATTCATATGCATGTTGTAAGGTGACTGCTCTAATTAATGCCCATTCTCCAGGATGTTGGAGGCAGAGATGCAGAGAGAAATGCAGTTTGACGAAGAGAAGACCACGTGCAAGACTCTCATACTACACATGCAGAAGTTGCTGGATCGAGAGGCTACCACCACTACTGCAAGTAGTAATGGGATAGATGTGACGGTGTATCCCCAACGCTCGCAATCTTCTCCCGCGGCACCCTCAACTGGACCGACTCCCAATGCTCGTCTTGCTAATGCTGATAGAGAGAGTGAGTGTACATGTGTATGTATACATGTACCAATGTGCCTTGGGTAGAATTCAAACACTCTATAACCCAATCAAGCTATCAAGCTTGATTAATTTTCAGAGGGAATGTTCATACCAATAGCAGCTCAGCTGGTAGGCAAAATACATGTAGTTATATAACAGCACAAAGTGTTTCAATGGAAATGAAGGAGTGAACTGGGGTAATTACACATTTACATGTACATATAACAAAGTACATATGTACATCTAGACTGTACATGTGTGTACATGGAAAAAACATGTGTATAGTGTACTAGCTAGAAAGAAAAGAAAGGAACCCACCTCACCAACACATACAACACACGTGTACGTGTGTACATGTATTATCTAGCTGCATGTATTGTCACCATTCCTACATTGTACAGTGAGGGATATTACAGAGCATCCAGGAGAATTCCTTCCACGCAAGGGGACAGATGACAGTGAATACCTCGTCCCAACCTCCTCCAGGAAGAGGAGCAAGAGAGACAAGAAAAGACATGCTCTCTCTGGCAGGGTGAGTGGGAATGTGCATGTGAGCATAGTTAGTGTGTGTTGTGTCCCTGTATGAGTTTGTGAATATACATTGTACATTGTACATTTGTACATTATGACTACATTTGTACATGCAAGCGAATGTTGAGTATTGCAGTTGACTTGGCTACACAGGCAAGGCATATACAACATGCAAAGCATGTTAGACTCAAACTCTGCCTTGACATGTACATGTATGTGCAGGTGTGAGTCTGAAGTGTCTTACAATTACAACAAGTAATCTTGTGAATTCTGAGCCATTGTACATATGGCTAAAATAGTGTGTTGGCAACATCCCTACATAGCGTCTATCAATTCATATTCCGTCCGTGCCTTCTCCTCTACTGTTGTTCCATGTAGGCTCCACGCCGACTGCATTATGATCCAATGGTACTCTCCCAGTTCTCCTTCCTCTCAATCTCACCCCCGACCACTCACTCACACATTGAACAAGTACTGCAGACACTGCGTGAGAAACTGGTGAGTTTCACACGTAGAGGTACAACCACAATACATACATGGACTGTGTATAATATGTATGGGACATGTATTATGGACACATGTACACAAGGCAAAGGCACATCTGCAAAAACACATCTGTACATCTTTGTATGTGCATGTACATGTATATGTAGTGTTTGTATTTCCAACTATGTTAAATGTCGTGTCTGTTGCCTTTGGCAGATTACGTACATTGTGCATGTGTGCGTGTGTACATACTTAGTCTACTCACTGCAGATCATCTGTGCTTGCTCTTAAGATTTATACCAACTTCCCTTGTCTTCTTTTCTCTTACAGGCATTCTATGAACACAAGACTGCTGTTTGTTCTGAGGCTGGCGACTCTGGCATTGGTAGCCAAGCACTTGGAGACGTTGAACAAGAATTCACGTGCAACAGCCAAGAAGAATGCGATCCAACCTCGCTCTCTCCAAAACGAAACAGCATCGATTCCCACTCTCCTTCCTCTCTCGTCCCCTCCGACCCTCCCCAACACCAAAATTCCAACGGCCTCTCCCCTCCCTCCACACCCATCATCAGTTCTTCCACTGTAGATCCTAAAATTCTCCAGCACTCTCTCTCCACTTCTACCAATGCAAGCAGTACATCTACGTCTGCTCTGCTACCTGTCAATGATGAGTGAGCACATGTGCGTGCACGAGAGAGAGGGAGAGAGAGAGAGAGTGGTTATATGACTCCTTTTGTTTGTATTCCAATTGTTAATGTATGGACCTTTTTTGTGCACGACTGGTAGTAATGGCTCTGCACCAGTAATATGTATTTAATAGGGTTTAATTTATTTCAGTCAATTCCAATGTTGATAATTGGTGATAAATATTATTACAGAGATTATATTTCAAAATAGTAGTATTTACTTTTTGTAAGTGTCTGTATATATGCAATTCAAATATTTATGTATAGCTCTATGGAATGAGTGCAGTAAGCTCATGTGCACTATATATGCACTGATTTGGTCTTATACATGTATATTGATGTGATTTTGTATATACACATGTACTGTACGTGCACATACATGCATGTATGTGTATGTACCTTGATTACATTATAATGCAGTTGATGAAATTGTTATAATATATATATTATCACACTAGAATTCAATTTTGTTATGTCATGAAACTTTTGGTAGAATATAGCTGCATGTTGATGAAACAAAGTTTACATGTACAAATTACTGACCTATAATTATATATAACTTCAAAGCAAACCTATATACATGTATATTACTGTAGTGGATGGTAAGAATACGCATATGCAGGGGTGATGAGATGTGATATAAACCAAAGTTGAGAAAATGGAACGCAATAGCTAAGTTTTAAATAGAGCACAGCTGGTATGTGTGGTGTGCAATTGCAGAGAGGGAGGGAAGGAACAAAGGAGTTTAAGGGTCTAAAAGGCTTTGGTGAATTTTGGTCCTTTTGTAATGAGAATTTCACCGTACGCATTAGACTGCTGGACGTGAATGGTGTTCTCTTTGGCAAGCAAAAGGCAGGTGTAAAATCGAGAGGCTGCTTGCTTACGGTTGCATTTTTGTGTAAGTGCGGAGAAAGGGGTTTCAGAATTGCTTGAAAAGCTACGATCAAGGATCCTCAATACTTGCTGTGTGCGTTTCGTCCACCGACGCTTCTCAAATTCTTCTGACATTTCTCCCGATTGCTTCTCACTTGTATTTGTTGCTTGTGACGGTGCCTCTTCCGATGAAATTCCTTCCAATTCGGGCATATCAGGTATAACACGACTGGTCTGTTCATCAAAGGTAGGGCCTCCCTCTTGATCAAATGGCCTCATACCGTCCTCCATACCATAATCTCTATCGTTATCCAGTGGCAATGTAGCTGCATCACTCCTACCATCCAACAGTGCTCCAGGGGCCGTAGTGTCACCTAAAATGGTTGTGGTTTCAGCGTCAGTACCGTTCAACTCGGCCCTTGGTTTCTCCACATCTTCCACAGTGTCTCGTGTGGCATTCACTTCTGCAGGAGCCTCTTCTTGTTCAAGATCGAGCAACGATTCTTCTGCTGTCGGTTCACCCGGAATGTGAGAGTTGTAGTTGCGTGTCACTACCTTGAGGACCTCTGCTGCAATGAAAGGGTACACTGGACGAAGGAAGAGCTGCTCACAAGTAGTCATGTCCTTCCACATCATGGCTTTCTTGGTTGGTGGAGGAAACAGCTTCTGCTGGAGTGTGTCGGAGTACTCTTCAAGCTGCGAGCGAATGGTTTTGGAGTCAAATTCCTTATCTGTATCAACGACAAGTTTGCGTTTGCGTTTCTTTGCCCTTGTGCTAGTGTCGATGGCAGACGTGATATCAACAGGCTCGAGGATAAAGCCTCCATCGTCTTCAGCTGGAACTGCAGTGGTGTCTGCTGGATCTGAGGTGGCTGACTGGTTATTGTTGTCTTCCTGCTGTTTGTCCACCTCCATTGGCTCCTCTGCCACCTCACCTGGGGCCTTGCCTGCACAACAAAGTTCATTATTCAAAGTTGTTGTACATGTACCACATACATAGTTTGTGCTAGTAGGTTACCAGTTTAACACACTTTAAGTTATTGGTTGTTTTCTAAGAATAGTCAACAGCTACATAGAGTACATATGGCATGTACATGTACATCTATATCACAGTGGAACAACCAGATAGTTGAGTGCCATGATTAGTGAGGTGTCCTCACTAGAGGTTAAACACTTACTTGTCCCTTCATCCTCTCTAAGAGCCTCCTCCAGTGTAATGTCCCCCACACTGGGGACATCCCCAAGTCCCTCCAGACCCCCTAGACCCCCCAAATCCTCCAGAAAGTCGCCGCCACCAAAGTCATCTCGGTCGGGAAGTTGCTCCTCCTCCAACTCTGCCCTCTTCTCGGCTCCGTCAGGCAGTAGAGTAGAGCTACGATCTCCACTCACCTGAGTACATTACAAGCAATCAGCATTGTAAAGAACACTACAGAGAAACAAAGTGGACAGCTATATATATTAGTCAGCCCAGGACACCTCATTTCCACCCTATACATGTTGGTTGGTCACTTTGCCTTGTGATTTGGCCCAGCCAGATGAGCTACCTTGGTAGCTATAGTTGGTAAGAGCATTGCTAGAAAGTGAGTGTTGGAAAGTGGAATTCCTAGAAAGTGAGAGTTGGAAAGTGGAATTCCTAGAAAGTGAGGGTTGGAAAGTGGAATTCCTAGAAAGTGAGGGTTGGAAAGTGGAATTCCTAGAAAGCGACTGTTGGAATTCCACCAGAGGCAGCCAATTTTTCTATGAAAAATGACTGTTTCAGATGAGTTGCTTTCTCTTGCTTTGTTCTTGCCTTGTCTTGTTTTTTCTCAGCATAATTATCTTGGAGTGATTGTTTATGTACAGGGTTTCATCCAGACATTCTGGCAAGGGGGGCAAAGTGGAGTTTTAGGGGGGGGCGGTGTGAGCCACGATGTAGACAGAAGCGAAGTGATTTCAAATCCCAAGGGGGGGTACTTAGGATCCAAGGGGGAGCAAATGCCCCCTCTTGCCCCCCTAAATGAAACCCTGATGTATCTGGAGCTAGTACATGTACATGTGTACCTGTAGGGAGTCTCTATCTGTCCTGTCTTTCTCCTCCTCAAAAGTGACGGCTTTTCTTGCCTTCTCGATATCCTCCATACCTCCTCCAAACTCATCCCCAAATTCTCCAAATTCAGAGAATGGGTCGTTGGCTCCCACTCCACCACTCATGTCCTCGGCAATGGTGATCTCGGCTACACGACTCCTGTTGATGGTGAACTGCTCCTCCATGTCTAGAGAGCTGTGTGTGTGTGTGTGTGTGTGTGTGTGTGTGTGTGTGTGTGTGTGTGTGTGTGTGTGTGTGTGTGTGTATACATTCATATTCATATTCTCTTGTAGTGCTATAGACACTAACCCTAAGTCAGCCACCGCATTCTCAAAGTCATGGAATATTTCTGGCAGTGTGATGGTGTCAGCACTGGCCACTCCACCCTCACTGGGTAGATCCACTATGCCAGGCCTAAGAGGAGAGAGGAAGGAGGGTAGAGAGAAAGATAAAGAGAGAGAGAAAGAGGGAGGGAGAGTGTATGGGAGTAAGAAATGTTATAATCCAACAGACAGGGTGATTTCTAAAAAAAATTGAGGTAGGAGTTATGTTAACTGTTGAGTCTGGCTGCTGATCGAGGCCTAGCGTAGGGGAGGCAAGACCATTTCAGGGGGTTGGACAAATTACCCCCCCTACCCCTCAGAACATGCCACATACATTGTACATGTACTAAAATGGCCAGACTCACCTAAAAGCCATCCTGATCTTAGCACAAGCCTCTCCGAGATCATGAATAAGATACTTCTGCTTGCGAGAGTAAATCCTCACCACACCTAACAGCAGGTGGCCCGATGTTCGTAATGCCATACGGACCTGTGGGTTAGTGGTAGGAGTCAGTGGAGTTCACTTTTTGAAAAAATGTTATGCGCAGCAAGACTACTGACAATTAAGATAATTTGGTTAAAAGGTGTTACGCAAATCCTCCGTCACGTTTTACATCTCAAATTACACTATGAATGTACAGTGGGTCACTGACTTTTGGTGATATGATGTCTTCCACAGTGGCGGACACATCTGTCTCAAACACATGGGCCTTGGTCAGCTTCTTGTCCCAGTGAGCAGCCAGCCACACCTTGGCCAGAGGGCCTTTCTTGGCTAACACATATGCCCCGTAGAACATCTTGTCCAAACTGTGAGACCAAGATAAGGAGCAATACAGGAGCAGTACAATGGAGAGGCACAGAGCACGCAGTGCTTTACTGAGTAGTACCGACGGCTTGTATCATCTCTACCCGAAGGGCGTGCCAGGTGCTCTTCTTTTGGAAACTTGTTGTGAAATACTTTTCTAGCTACTGACGCAAGGGGCCTTCCACAAGCAAAGCTTTAATATAACTCACAATGAAAACCCGGCCCCATACGCTCTCTTTTTTAACTCCATTTAAGAAGCCTTGAGGCGGTTCTGTATCCCCCCCAAGGATTACACATTTAGTTGGTAATCTTTTCTGTCCTTCCAAGCTTTTACAGTTTAAAGGTACCTCTTAAGATGTTTGAAAGACTACTCTTTCCTTCTCAATATCTCCTTATCACCAGCTGCTCGAAAATCACAAGTTTTTTCTCTGCGCGCCTTTCCCAGAGTTGGTCTATTTTCAAAATGTTAATTAGTGAACTACGCATGCGCAAGATTGTTGCGCTAACATTTTGCGCTTATACTTTCGTTAAACAACGCTATTGTTGCGCCAGCACGTAAACAAAAGAAGAAAAGATAGACTTGGAGCTAATAAAGTCTTGTTTGTATGTAAAGTCTCATTGTGTAAAAAATGTCCACTAAAATATCTTCCATCGGGTTTCTTGGAGCTGGGAAAATCGCCAATGCAATGGCGAGAGGATTTATATCAGCAGGTGAGTAATGCTAGTATAATTACCGGTAGTGGTTTCTACCTGGAGTAAACCGTCGCCTTTTACATGTATAATGCTATATACTTTTTATTCATCAAACTTCCATTGGATACGTTTTATGGTAGATTGCATGAAATGTGTCATCTCCCTGAATGTTCAGATAAGATGGTACCATTGATTTATCAGCATTAAGTCAGTTCAGCATTGCATATGCGTCTTGCGTGTTTTGCATGAATAAATATCTATTGTATCTATACATGCAGGGCTAGTACGTGCTGAAGACATCACAGCTTCAGCTACTAGAGGAAACTCACCCAACTTAGTGAGAATGAAGGTTAGCTGAATTATAGGATAGGTAGTTACAGAGAATAGTAGGGATACTTACTATACATTGGTGAAACCAACATATATATTTCTTGCACCACAAAATTATGATGGTTATTTTAACACAAATATTGTTATCTGTAGTCACTCATTCATCTAAGTGACAATTTAATGACTGAGTGATTATAATATTATAATTGAACCTCACCTATAAACCAAGTAATAGAAAATGTAATTATGTTAATTGTTGTCTACTATAACTCAAGGATGCCATGTTAGGGTCTATGGAAAATATGTCAGGTCTAATTATATAATCACTCAACCAGTAAATTTTGGTGATGAAAATTTACAGGATGAATGATTACATGTGCAATTATTACATTCCAACTGGAATACTAGCCATTGTATACGGCATTATGTGCAAAGATCAAGACAGAAAAAACATGCAACTGAGATAACAATACATCTTTGTTCAACAGCCATTATTGGCATTTACATGAATGAGTGGTAACGGAGATAACAACATTTTGTGTTAAAATAACCATCATGATTTTGCAGTTTGCCCTTTATACAGAAGATTGTAAGGTGCTTGTCCACAGTCCAGATTCAGTAGTATATACACTGTAGTGTCTAACCAACTACTTTAGATGCCACGCCTATCTACTACTGAAGCACTTGCAATCATCTGTACTACAAGTGTGGTTGTGTATTGACCACAACAAAGAGATTTGTCCACACACCATACATATGCTACATCAATACAATCATGGCTTCTACATAGTGTCAGTTTTCTGTGCATATTATAACACATCATAAGTGATAATTCATACCTGAAACAGTTACAGGCAAGTAAACAATAATCTGCACATGTGCCATGTGACTATATTCATCCTCAAGTGTCCATTGCTATCCTATATACCCCACACTCTCTATAGAGAGTAGACACTTCTACCACAGAAATAGATTATGAGGTGTGCTATATCTCACAAGTAAATAAAAAATTTAAGAAATTTGAAGTGTAATATAGGAATTGCATAAAAATGAACAGAGACAAGATTGGGACACAGACATGCTATGTACATCAACATACCTTGTAGTACATTGATGTATATAGCATGTCTGTGTCCCAATCTTGTCTCTGTTCATTTTTATGCAATTCCTATATTACACTTCAAATTTCTTAAATTTTTTATTTACTTGTCTCTTGTCATTTTTTTTACCATTGTAAGCAATAATTCTCCCTAGCATGTGCTCTCCATGTCCATAAACATCTGACCAAGTATTGAGCTACTGTATAAATGCGTGATTAGTACTGAGGGCGTGGTTTGGTTGCAAGAAACAGCTGCGTACACCTTTGGTCTATAAGCAAACCTGCTAGCAACGTACTATCAGCCACAAGCGCTTTGGCTTGGTGGTACATGTATATAGTATCGTGGTAGAATAGCGTGCCGTTTCTCCAGCTGCAGCAGACGGTATATAAGCATAGATACTATATGGTATCTATGATATAAGCTTACCGAGGTACATACGTAGAGGCAGAGCCAACACACTGTACGCGTGTGCAGTGTTCTGATGGTGAGAGTAGCACAAGAATCGTCAACACATCTCTGTTTTGCTAAGTGCTAGTTGCTATACAAATCGTCAACACGTTCTCTATCAGCCAGTTCACTCCGTGCCTAGTTGTTACGCGCTAGTTGCTAAGCTTTTGCGCATGCGCGGCTGGTGTAAAGACGTCATTAATGAGTCTTGTCTCATTACGTAATCGTTTTATTGTATGACGCAAGCTAACTATATACGTAAAACGTATGTACTATGCACGTACATTCAAAATGAATTGAGAGGAGTGTTAACATTATTATTACAAGAATCACAAGGGTTAATAACATATGCTTTTGTCATGTTGCTATTAGCGATGATATCTCTAAACATGCTAACTTTCAGGTTGATGGTTACCATGGTTGCTGAGTTTTGCTCATTAGTTATCTCCATTCATAATACATTGCTGGGAGAGATAACGATCAGTAGTACATGAACTACAAGGTTAACTATACCTCTATTCCCCAGTACGTATTGAAACAATTCCACATGCAAAGATTCAATTCCATTGACATTATGGTTATTGAGTTACGCTTCTTCAAAAAGAATAAGAAGAAGAAGAAGAAGAAGATGGAAAACATGGCAAAAATGTGAAAAGCACTTTTTAAGTTATTACACACATTTTACATCACAACACATCCAATTTTTGCATACTAGTTATATTTCACACATTTTTTACCTTGATATCATTAAAAGTGAAATCAACCTCAAATTGAAAGTGAAAATGAAGAATATCCTTATATATGGTTTTCAATGGGGATAGACCATCTATATACACAGTACTACCGTACTGTGTGATAACCACAATCTTCTTGTCACAGGATCAAGGTGTAACTGTCACTTCAAGTAATATCGAAGTTATCAAGAAGAGTAATATTGTGTGGATTGCCACTAAACCTCACACAGTGGGAGCTGTTCTCAGAGAAGTCAGTCCTCTAGTACGTAGAGATCAGCTCTTTGTGTCATTAGCTGCTGGAACTACTCTTTGCTCATTATCCAAGGTATGTGTAGAGTAGACACTTGTACTGCTCAGTGCATCGCATCTGGAATTGAATAAAGCTATGGTGGAATATATACTGTAAAGGTCCATTTAATCTTTAAGTTGAATTATTGAGCTTGACATACATGTTACATTGTAGCAAAATTCAACAATGTGTTGGTCCTTGGACCTTCGTCAGAAACACATACAAACAAAAGTTGAGAATACATTGGTATTACATAATGATGTAATATTATTTATGGATAAATAGAATATAGTGGTGCTAAAGAAGATTACTTCTATGGCAATGTACTATATTTTGCTTTATATACATGCAGAATCTTCCCAAAGGTACTAAAGTTGTTCGGTGCATGCCCAACACTCCTGTGGTGGTACGTAATGGAGTGACAGTGTACTCAGGAAATGGCACGGTGGAGCAGAAAGACAAGGAAGTGATAGAGTACATGCTGGGATCAGTGGGTCTGGGCATGGAGATGCCAGAGCACTATATGGATATTATTACTGGGCTTACAGGGTGTGGGCCTTCTTATGTGAGTATAGTGGACTCCACTAATTAGGACTCTTGATGAGGATGCTTTTATCAATCAGACACCTTAAGTTGTTGTTCTAAATAGTTTTTGTACTTTTAACCTCTGCAACTGCGACACCTGGCAATTTCTCAGTTCCAATGGTCAAGTGGTGTCTCAATTAGAAATAGAATCCATCCTATAGCTATGCACTGACTTAGAACAATGTTAGAGAAGAACAATACATAATGCTCACACAACACACTTGGCATGCTATCATACACATATCAATACACAGCATTCCTCACCATTTTATCCCACTCAGGTGTATGTGATGTTAGATGCACTGGCAGATGGAGGTGTCTATGCTGGTATTCCAAAAGAGATGGGACTAAGGCTCATTGCACATACAATGATAGTAAGTGAACATTTAAAGTTTGAATTGACTTATGAATGTACTAGATATCCAGTGTTATATTTAGTTGTTTGGGGAGGAACAAGACTAGAGAAAGTCATAACTGATACAATGGGTATTTCATCCCTAACACAAACACACAGGGTGCTGCAAGGATGGTTTTAGAGAACGGCAAACATCCACAGGAGGTACACCATAACCCAGTAATACGTATTTGTTCAGTGAGATTGCATCATTCTTATTTACTCTCTCTTCCATCAGTTTCTTTTTGCTATTTCTCCAGCTGAAGGATGACGTATGCTCTCCTGCAGGGGCATCCATACAGGCCATTCGCACACTGGAAAAGGCAGGATTCCGAGGCATAGTGATGGATGCTGTACACGCTGCCAGCAAACGTGCCATGGAACTCTCCAAATTAGAGAATGGAGAATCTACAGATGTTTATGTGAAAAGATGAAGAATAATAATTAGTTTTGCTTTATAATTAGTTATAATACCACAATTTTGCTTTATATGTATGGCTATAGCGATATAGCTATCGTGCTGGCACAATGGTACTGCTGATTTTGATGACCGACTGACATAAAGATATCCTATTTGCCTTTTGAAATATGCACTAGATTAACATTGACTGATGCAATAATGTGTCAGTCTGATTAAGTGAGTCTGTGCACAATTAAGCATGAGTGACGGATACCAATAATGTATCAGTCTGTGCTCAACATGAGTGACCAGTCTGTTTAAATGAGTGACTGATACAAAGAATTTTTCAGTCTTTGTACAAGTATGAGTTTCAAGAGGCATGAATGCACATTCCCTTTCATTCAAGCCACAATATACACTTTCCTAGCAGTAGCTGGTACTGATATAGAGCATTCCATTTTGTGTTGCATGAGTTCTCATAGTAGACGCTTTTATCAATCAGACACTTAACTAGATATGTGTATATTAGTACCAAGGAATTTCAATTATGTGACGCCACTATTTCTCTTTTTACCATGGGCATGGGTCACGCGCGCCATCATTTCTATATAGTCTTGCTGCATGTATACTCCACTTCACTTGTCCTTGGTATTTGGCACTGCTATCCTACATCATCAATAAATTTACTCTTACTAAATTACTAACCTGAATTTTGGCAGAAACACTCACAGTTCTCTTCTCTACATAATTAGCCCTGTCCCTCCACAGTCGCGCGGAGGATTAGTAAACTGTTCGATTAGGGGCGTGGCTCCATGCATGTTTACGAGGAGATTGTGCATATAAACGTAACGTATTACGCACACACTAAAATTTCTCGTTTGCCTGTTCTGTACTTTTCGCGATCGAGGACTATGGATGCGTACAGAGGGACGTTGGTTCACTGCCTAACGCCTGAGAGGATGGAGGTGCTAGAAGACCACGTGATTGGCGTGGACGGAGGCCAGGTAAGTCACACTCTTGCTAACAGGTCGGTATGAGCACCATCCCAACTGACTACATGACAGATTAAGTTTGTGGAGCCAAGTGATCGCTTGGAAGAGCTGACGGAGCAATACAATCTCAATGTGCCACACACTTTGTCCAACAGGTGATGTATATTGAATGTATATGTACCTTGACTTCATGTATGCAATGGCAGACAGAGGCATGGCTATTCTACCTTTCTCTTTACATGTACATGTTGCAACTACATGCATACACCATAACTTCTGGTGTGCGAATGCTTTTGTTCTTGTCTTGGAATTACTTGTGCATGCCTTAGCAAGTTATCCATGATCATTCTCTCCCTCACTCTCCTTCTACTCTCAATCTCTCATGTCTCCAGCCAGTTCCTGATGCCTGGGCTTGTAGATGCACACAACCACGCACCACAGTACAGATACACAGGTACTGGTTACGATATGAGCATACAGGAGCGACTCAGGACATATAAAATACCCACTGAGGCCAAGTTTGGAGATGTGGAAATGGCGAGAAAGACGTACCCCTATGCTGTGGTACGTTATACCAGCAATGTGGAGTAATATATTCAAGGGAATAATCTGGTTCTATTGCCAAGCCATTAATTTGGCATGTATGCAGTTTAATGCATCTCCCATTGGTATGGGATATTCCCTTGGCTGTTTACTATGACTCGAGGGTGGTATATATAAACAGTAGAGTGTACATATACTGCCTCCATTAACCTTGCCATGACATGTTTATGTATTTTGAGGCTAGAATAATGTAAATACATATTATTATTATGTATACATCTATGTATTATTCATTGGCATGCTATAGGATGGTCTTAATATTACATGCATGCCATGCACCTGATAAGATATTCATGACCATGAATATGTTATTATTTATACTTTTAAATTTTGTATTTCAATCTGGAGGCAGCTAGGCTCTATCGAGTTTCCTTGGACTGCATCAGCATGTTAGTAGGAATGTGACAAGTCTCCTCTGTATACTTCGCAACGCTGCTAGGCCTGAATCCTTGTATACTGTTTGAAGTAGTGACAACAGTGTCTAGAAAGGACTCTTTGCGTGGTCTGTGGTTCTGCTTAGATGCCTACAAGGACGTGAATCATCTGGCATGTTGTGCACAGGTTGATATTGCATGGTGTGCACATGTTGTGCATGTACACAACATATGCACAGGGTGTGGTTCCATTACTAGGAATGAAACAGTATACATAGTTATTCAATATGTCCAAATATACACAAGTATGTGTGCAGATAGGTTTTCTGTTATTGATGAGTAATATCCTGAATTGTACATGTTAATGGGAACATTTATAACCTCAACAACTATATTTGTGTAATTATAACCTCTAACACCCCATTGATTAGACTACTCCTTTAATCCCAAGGGCATTCAAATAAGAGGAGTAGCTATAATGTAATAATAGTGTATCTGATTATACTCAGAGGCGTACACTGAAGTGTGGTACTACTACTGCCTCTTACCTGGCCACTGTTCATCTTGAAAGTACACAGGAGCTGTGCAGAATAATTGGTACGTATGTAGCTACAGTGTATACAGCATACATTTTAGCGTGGGAGAATGTGGGACCTCACAGTCCTCACTTCATAGTCCCTAAAATAAGGTGTCAGTTTGAAAGACAAAACATGTCCTCATATTTTGGAACCTGTAGTTATTCTTGTGGACCATGCCACTGTTTAACCCTTTACCAACCGTACTCGTCTATAAATGAGCAGAAGAGAGCAATGTGTTAATACCCTAGTATTAATATAATTATATATAATGTAATTCTTGTGGGCTTATAGAAAGTCTCGTGATAAACATATCTTTCAGTGGGTTGTATTGTAAATATTGAGCTCTAGTTACATACAACATTGACATTATTTAATACAGCTGATGTTGGTCAGAGGGTTCACGTGGGCAAAGTCAACATGGACCATGAGTCTACTGCCAAAACTACACATCAATCAGTGGAAGAGACACGCAAGTCAGTATGTGTGGAATTGTTATTGAGTATAGAAATTTTATATAACTGCATGGAGTTATGTCATGCAAACTGGAATAGTTACACATGTTTTTTTACTCCACAGTTTTATTCAGTGTGTGAGAGGCATGAAGGTAAATATTATAGCAACATCATTAATAAATGGCAAGTTATGGAAGTGTTCTTGGATCTTCACAGAACCAGCTGATAGAGCCAGTTGTGGCTCCACGGTTTGCCTTCACATGCTCTGAGCCACTGTTGAAAACTCTGGGGGACCTTGCCTCTGAAATGCAAGTTCCAATACACAGTCACATCTGTCAGCAGAAGGAAGAGGTGACCAAGATTCTCTCTAACTACCCTCAGCACAGAGAATGTGCCAGTATCTTCAATGCAGCTGGGATGCTCAACTCAAGAGTATGTGCCAAGTTTGAGAATGGCAAAAATTATTGTGTGGAAATAAGTTATAACCTTGGACAGTATGTGTGTGTACATGTGTGTTTCTCATCATCATACAGACTTACATGGCCCATTGTATATACATGGAGGAGCGTGAGATAGATATGTTCAGAGACAAACAAGTTGGAGTGGTACACTGTCCGAACTCTAATTTCAGGTCCTTCCTACATATCCACTAGCATCATTCATTAGTTTACTACTACTAGTATGTATGATTATTCTCCAAGTGGCTACCAATTTGCAAGGGAACACTGCAAAAACAAGATGGTTATTTTAACACAATTGCATGTGCAGTCACTCATTCATGTAATTGACAGTTTAATGGCTGTTGAGAGGAGAGCCAACAAGGCACATACCATACACCCTATATAGTTATTTCATCCAAGAATGTCATGTTAGGGTCTATGAGGTTCAATTATATAATCACTCAGCTAGTAAATTATGGTGATGAAATTTAGGGGTTGAATGATTAAGTGTGCTGTTGCTACATTCCAAGTTGAATGTCAGCCATTGTACACAGCATTCTGTGTGAAGATACAAGACTGATAAAGCATGCAACTGAGATAACTATACATCTTTGTTCAACACCCATTTACATGAATGAGTGACTACACATGCAACTGAGTTAACAACATTTTGTGTTAAAATAACCATCATGTTTTTGCAGTGATATAATATCTTCCAGTCACTTTTCTCAAATTTAGTAGCATTCCTTCTATAGCATTGCATTTTTTCTGCAGTCTTAAGAGTGGCTGTTTGGATGTTCGTGGCTTAATGGATGCTGGTGTCACGAAGATTGGTTTGGGCACAGGTATTATAACACCTACTAAAGCGTATAAAAATTATCTGCATCATATCATCTATAGTGTTGTGTGTTGTGTATTCAAATCCTACCTAAGGCAGCTCAAAACCCTTGTGTCTCTGAGTCTGAGAGCCATAGCTATTTCATGTATTGAGCTGACTCAACATACTTGTATGTACAGATGTATCTGGTGGCTACTCTCCTTCCATTCTGGATGCTATGAGATGTGCCTTACACACATCTAAGGCAGTCTGGTTCAAATATGATGGTGACCCTCAGTACATTCCCCTGACTCTTGATGAGGTGTTGTATATGGCAACCATGGGAGGAGCAAGTGGTAAGAACATGTATTAGCATTCAATTCAAAGGCCAAAATTATAACATACACGAGATGTATGGCTTGGGTAGGTCTTGGAGAGTGTGATATATGCCCAGTTGGACACAGAGGTATCCGTGCATGCTGTAGCCGCTAATCTTTCCACCTACTTGAAGATATTTTATTTACCACTTATTTTGTTATTCACACAACAGTGCTTGGACTTGATACAAAGATTGGAAACTTCAAGGTGGGTATAAGATGGAATCATAGCTTACAATTTAGATTACTAATGTCTAATTTTTAGTGTATAATATTCAAATTGGTCATTGTTTTGACAAGCTGTGTGGTTATATCTCATATGTTGTTAAGACTAAAGATAACCTCACTGAATGTTTCCAGGGGATGATAAATGCAATAGCTATGTACACGTGCATGGAGTAATGTATATGTAAAAGATGCTCTTCCATGATGTCCAGCATTACAGCACAGGTTATGTACCTCTGAGATAAGTATTATCACAAGGAGACTTATTGAGTCTTGAAATAAATATAGATGTAATTCCTTAAGGGATATCATACACATTCTCATGAGAGGATGTAGTCATGATAAGGGAATATGTTGCAACTGAGGTAACCACACTTACTAGTCAAACTACCCATTTTGCAGTGATATATACCACCTACATGTATCCAATTACATGTGCAAAATTATTTATTTTGCAATATAATATAGTTTCATATTTCTGTTCCGTGCAGGTGGGGAAGGAGTTTGATGCTCTCATTATTGATACAGCTGCCCCACAAGGAGCCCCCACATTTGACACATTTGAAGATGACACTATCGAGGTATGCATGGAATAATGTTATAGGTATAACAAACAACCCCTTTACATGGCCCAGTTAACTGTGGGGTCATCTCATTATTTGTCATGAAACGCACAGTCATACATATGCCATAGTCAAGGGTGAGAATTGGTTTGGAGGAGGTTGAACTCTACATTCTTGATCTGAGTTCAGCCTGGTATATGTGGTCCAGGTGAAAGTGCTTTACATACCTTTTCAAGAAAGAGCAGTTAGTTTTAGTAGACATCACTCTCAAGCATTTAGCCCATGGATGTTCTCTACTAATCAGAACCTATATGTGGTCCAGGTGAAAAATTGTAGGAATTTGAGTGCTTTTATGAATACCATTGACCTATATTGCTATCCAGACATGAATCTTTCCCTAACATACAAATGTATTATTCATAGTCAAATATTCTGCAAGGTGGTCAAGCTGTGCAGCTTATTGAATTATATTGCCTACTAGTGAATATAAGATTATAGCACTAACAATGTGGCAGTGGTGCAATTTTTGTGTTAAGGTTAATGGCCATGTCAGCACCATCCCTACATAGGATATCTACTAACTCTATGATAACATGTCATGTGTTTTCCTTGACATACAGGACTGCATCTCAAAGTTTCTCTACCTTGGTATGTATGTACATAAGGTCGTATAATCTGCCTCCATTAATCTGGTACAGGAAATATAAATTTGTGTGATTGTCCTATATGCGTGGAATGGAGAAGTAGAATATATCCTGCCGTTGTTTGCACATTGATACATGCATGGAAAAATAGGCTGTATGTATGTGCAATATACAGTGCCTCAAATGTCACTCTATGGTTATAGCATGTAGCACAAGTACAAGTTTAGATATGCATGCATGAATGTCAATGAAATTGCTTCATTTTTTATTAGGTGATGACAGGAACATTGTCCATCGCTTCGTTGCAGGGAAAAAAATACTTGTTTAAAACATTTTTCACCAGTACTAGTTGTACGTCAGTCTGTGTGTGTATGATAGTGTCATTATATTTCATCATACTGTCTTTATGTGTTGTTCAGTTTGACTTTTTATAATTATTGCATATTACGACACTAATGTAACTCTGTATGTGTGCAATGTAACAGTTACCTATAGATAGCTATGGAAGCAGTATATTAGCTTATTAAGTTTTATATAAAGAGAAATCTTTGTGTACCCATGTGTGGTTTTGGCTAATTGGTTATTCTGAGCAAGACATGGGTTAATAAGTAACACTACTGACCATAAGAAATGGAAGCTTTAGTGTAAGTGAGGACACCAGTACCATTCTGGTGGTATGTACCAGTTCTGGGAATCTGGGAGTCTGTTGTTCCACTAGATCATTATAGAACTGTCAGATCACAATGAGAGTAACCACCACACTAAGTGTTTTCTTGTCAATCTATATAGTGGTGGGCAGTTGACTCATGGTCCATGGCTACTGACTATTCCTACTTCACCCAACACTGCATATGGACAAGTGGAGCTCTAAACTCATACAGGAGGAAAGGTGGCTCAAATGGGAGACCAGTGGCTATCTATGTCTCGGTTGGCAGAGCATAACTAACTCAAGATCACTAGCTGGTTCAAGCCCAGTAGAGCCCACTTTTCCTGCATAATCCATTACACTGTCCACCATGCATTCGATCATGCAGCTTATAATTTATCAAGAGTTTTGATATATCTACAGAATATCCATTATACTTGCTTAAAAAAGCCTGTATCTCATGTTAATAAGGGAGATTCCTGCTAGCTTCCTTGCAACAATGCACTTTGTTGAATTGGCAGGTTATAGGCTTCTCTCTTAACCCACTCAGGAGGAGAAGTGACTCAAAAGGGAGACCAGTGGCTATCTCTGTCAACTGGGCTCTTAGCTCATTGGCAGAGCATTGAGGTACTAACTCAAGGTCATTAGTTCAAGCCCAGTAGAGCCCACATTATCCTCCTTTGCATAATCCATCACACTGTCCACCATGCATTCATAATTTATCATGAGAGAGTTTCTATATAATAGCTACAATATCCATTAGTCAGTATACTAACTAAACTGCTAGTAAGTCATATATCAACATCAGTGGTGCTTTAAAGTGTAGAGCCATCCACTAGTTGCTCCTTGGCAAAGTTAATGAAGACCTGCATGCATCATATCGTTGAAAAGGTAAATGGTCATTTATGTGGATGCAACAGCAGCTGACCTGGTCAAGGGTAGTCTGGCTGACAGAGTAGTCAATGATGCCAAGTCTCTCTTTATTAGTCTCCAGTTGATGGAACACAGAGGACCAGGTCAGTCCACCACTGGGGACCTGGTAGGTCACTGAGCCCTGGGAAATGTATGGGACATTCATCCATGATGGCAACTGCCTGAGTCAGTGTTAATACTAAAATACCTCAGTACTCATGAATGTGGTAGTCTAATCCCACATTACGGATGCACACATTATTTGGGAATTTCTTTCGGAATAATAGGTAAGCTTTTATAATAAAGGATAATAGGCAAGAATTTAGGTCACGTGACATCTGCATGTTGATTTTACCGTACGATCGACAGCATGTATAGTTATATAGCTAGAGCCTCGAGAGTGGCTTTCTCTGCATAAATGACTTATCAAGTCAACAAGCATCCCCTTTGGGTAAGAAATGATCGTTTTGTTTGACTGCTGAACGCTGCGTTTCCATCTCTGTGGTTATGTAGAAGAGGCTATGAGAGGTTGTAGCGGTTGAATGATGGTTTTTGTAGAAATAATGAAAGAATAATGCATATAGGTGAATAATAAAAGAATAATAGGAAAAGAAAAAAGAATTTGGGAATGGGTTAAAAAAAAAGAATAATGTGCACATCCCTATCCCACATAACCAAATCTATGAGTGTTTTGGTAGCTATAGTGTACAATGCATACCTGATGTTCCTCAGTAAGTACAGCCCCCACAAAACTTTGTGCAATGAAAGCCTTCACATTGTTAATGAGTGAAGCATCCTCTCCCTGAGGTGGTAAGTCCCCAGCACGAGGGGTATATGGAGGAGGGTGGCCCACAGTGGGTGAAGAGGGAGGGGGGCTCCTAGAAAGGGGTGAGAGTTCAACCCCTATACCAGTCTGTACTCTGGCTTGGAGAGTATAGCCAGTACCGAACCTATGGAATCAGAAATATTGAGACTTTGACACATTTTTAAGTAATTGAGTGAGCACATTTTTAAGTAATTGAGCGAGCCCATCTAGTGGTATGTATGGGTGGGATGGAGGGGGACATATATATACACATAATGTACGACTGACCGACCGTCCCCCTGCGTACAAACTGTGTACTTCTTATGGGACCCGCGCACAACATGCAAATGTAAAGCCAGCTCATTTATTTTGGATCTTGCTCTGCTTGCCCACAATGTTTTAGCATTGCAGCATCCCCTCTAGAGTAGCAATAAACTGTACATACATGTATATACGGACTTGCTCTTAATGTGTTGGATGCTGCCCAGACACTTGAATTCTCCGTTCACCATGATGGTCAGTCTAGTACACAGTGCCTCACACTCCTCCATACTGAGAAAATGATGGTCATATGTAATGTATCAGACACACAGAGGGAGAGGGGGAGAGAGGGAGAGAGGTAAGAAGGGAGGGAGGTAGGAAGTACAATGTACCTGTGAGTTGTTAGTACAATACTCCTTCCCTCTCTAGTGACTCCAGTGAGAACATCCCATAGATAGCGACGAGTAGCCGGGTCCATACCAGTAGTTGGCTCATCCTGAGAGGACACAAATGGACATATCACTGTCCATACCTCACTACAGATGAATATATTACGCACAAACCTACCAGGAATAGAATGGGAGGATCTCCAATCAAGGCAATGGCAGCGCTGAGCTTCCTCTTGTTTCCACCACTGCAATCAGGAACAACACATTATCCTCAGACCAGTGAATAAGGTCAAGTGACTGAACTGACCTGTACTTTCCACACAGTTTGTTGGCGTATTTGCCAAGGTCCAACTTATCAATAGTGGAGGTGACCACGTCTCTAATGAAACGTTCAGGAATACCTCTGAGTCTAGCAAACATGGTGAGTAGCTCTTTGCCAGTCATCCTCTCAATGAGAGCATCAAACTGAGGACAGTAGCCAATCTGTTGCTGCACCTATTATGTATGTATGTACATATGTATATATGTACACGCAATGTTTCTTTTCCACTTTTATTCTTGTGTCAAAATACATATAGCTGTCTTTATTTCTCTGTACTGATGGTGATACCATAGTACATGCATAAACATGTTCAAGTGCTAAGCATACGTACCTAATATGCCCCCCTACATCTTTTATTTTACATCCTTTCAATGTACTCCTGTAAAATTACTGTAGTACATAACATTGTTATGTATACCTTTCTGATGTCAGTTCTGATGTCGTATCCAGCAATAATAGCAGTTCCCTCTGTTGGTGACTGCTCTCCAGTGAGAATACTGAATGTTGATGTCTTACCAGCACCTACAGTACACATTACAATGTAAATCCATGCATGTAGCCACGTAGAAAGTATGTACATCACTTTTCAGCTTATAAAATGGGCATCCTATGTACATGGAAATACATGTGCATAGCACACTAGCTATGTAAGAAGTAGGAAGACAACAAAGGCAACCCAGACAAACATGTACATGTAACTTGAGGCCTAGGCAATCTAGTTAACTCACTTACCATTGACTCCTACAAACCCAAAGAACTCTCCACGTGGAATGGCCAGACATATTCCATTTACTGCTCTCTTGGAGGGAAGCACTGAGCCACAAGCAAGCTGGGGTAAGTATACCTGCAATCATGGGCAGAGGTGAGTGGTCATCTAGAAGCAATATGCAAGGGGATAATAGTTGCAAATTTTACTGAGCAAGAGCCCCTGAAGCTACCTTATTCTACTGGGTGCTTTTCTTAGCAAACAAGGCAGTTCAATAACCAAGAACAAGCATTAAGGCAGTATTACACGTATGTATGCATCAAAGAGTTGGTAGACTCTTATGTAGGAATGGCACTGAGATGTCCATCAGCCTTAACAAGTAAACAGTTCAGAACTTTGAAACGAGAATACCCATGCACATGTATATGTACGTGTACCTTGCTCAGATTCTTAATGACCACCACATTGTCTGTATCAGGTTCTTCGCCTGAACTCATCACCTTTACTGCCTCATTACGAACATCAATATCCTGTGTCTACATGTGATAGATATGCACAATGTATATACATGTATGTGAAGTACATTTTTAAATTTGCCACTACAACCACATATACGTGCAATATATACATTGGACTCATACATCTATCATAATGGTCTGCTTCTATATATATATGTCGTTTGTTCTCAGACTCCAGAGTCCAATTAGAGGTCATTAGGTTAATGGTTATGTGAAAGTTGTACATATATATATATACTTGTGTATGTGTATGTACATTTGATTGTGGTATAAAGTCTGTGAATGAGACTCTTTGCAAGAATATAAGTCAAGAAAACGCAAATCCTCTCATATACATATCTGTATACACTAGTAACTTGGATATGTACGTATGTACACATCTAAATGCTACATAGTTTACATGCATAACACATGTACATTGTACATATATACACCTGTGATGATGGGACATCAGACGTAGGTGTAATTCCATTACGATAATAAATGTATCTCATAAGCAGTGGGATAAAAAAAGAATGCTGCAGAAAAAAAAGATTTATGTAAGCCTGTATGCAGTAATATAGCTTATACAAGCTGGAGAGCTTTGGAACAGAAAAAACTGTCTTGATTTGGTGTCCTAATATGGACATTTGACATATCTCACTAATCAGGAGTTTGCATCAGGTCCTATCAAGAGAGAGATTTTCCACTGCATTATACACAACTAAACACATGTCTAACCAGGGTTTAATCCAAGGGCGGGTGCAGGGGGGCAAATGCCGCCCCCCCCCCCTCCAAGGATTTCAGCTGCCCCCCAAGCATATGACACCATCAACAATTCGTCTCCTGCCCTGCCAAATGTGCCCCCCAAGTTTCTACAATTATTAATTTTGCCCCCTCAAGGATACATGTCTAGATTAAACGCTGGTAACATATATACATCTATATTAAACACATACATACCTCTATGAGTACCAACAAAAACAGCAGAGCCACACCCTCTAGTATCATGTACATTATATTAGCTCCGATGCCGGGATACTCAAACTGATAGATGTTCTCAGCATGAAACCTATCACATGTTCCTAATCTGGAGAATATGTAAAACAATCGAGCCTTTAAAGATGAATGTTTGAAGACATATAACACACATTCTGACATCACAATTAATAGGCATGATATGTAATATCAGCTAGCTACATGTACATGTATACTTGGAGGCATTTTGCCTTGAGTTGTGTTGCTTTGTATGTGTGATTTGGCCCAGCCAACTGAGCTACCTCGGTAAGCTCAGTTGGTAGAGCATCTGCCTAGAACGCAGAATGTCGTGGGTTTGAGTCCCACCTGAGGCAGCTCATTTTTTCTTACTGTCTTGGGTGAGTTGCATTGTATATAGCTTTGAAAGTTTCATGGTTTGAATATTTCAGGCAGCCTTAATTTGGGATGTGCACCATGTACACTCTCAGGGCAATATAGTCTGTTGGTTGCTAAATGAAAGTGTGGGACTCTGGGATGTGAATGTAGGCAAGCAAACTTACCCTTGACCATTGCTACAGAAATCCGCTAGTCTGTCAGATATGAAAATATTTACAAGTCCAATCTGGAGTCTAGCATAATAAAGACACACATGTTAATACAAGTCCTGCTAATATGTATATCATAGAGTCGGTAGACTCTATATGTAGGGATGGCGCCGACACGCCCATTAAGCCCTAACAAATGTAACGGCTCAGAACTGTCGAACGCAGCAGCTATGTGCCCTTTTACACACATAACATGGACTACGAGTGTTTCTATACACGATAAGACTCTCAAAGGTGGTAAAATACACCGCTACAATGGTATACGTGAAATTGCTAAAACCCCGATTTCTCCATCTTCTTCTTCTTCTTCTTCTTCTTCTTCTTCTTCTTCAAACGGCCTAGCACAAAATATGTACACGTATTTACCTTGATTTTTGTACCAAAAGGCTTCTTATTCCCGTGGGCAGTGCCTTTTACCAACGGAATCTTTGTAGGACCCCTCTTCGACGAGTAAAGCTACGATATACTAGCCACTTCCGTGTAGTTGAACGCCATTTCCTCGTTATTACTCACGTGCGTTTCACATGACCACGATTAGCAAAATGGGTGGGGCTCGCAGAGCATTGTATTTGCAAGCGAGTCTACAACGAAAAAGCAGTGAGACAAGGGAGTAAAAACATTTCCATTAAATGTTGAAGGATGTAGGGATGGCAGTACCAAAAAGTAGGAAAACAAGTGCAGTATATATGCAGCAAGACAGGGGATGAGGGCAGTATATATGCAGCAAGACAGGGGATGAGGGCATGCAACAATACTAACATGCGTAACCCCCCTACATCTTTATTATGGGGTTACGCATGTTACTATTGTTGCATGCCCTCATCCCCTGTCTTGCTGCATATATACTGCCCTCATCCCCTGTCTTGCTGCATATATACTGCACTTGTTTTCCTACTTTTTGGTACTGCCATCCCTACATCCTTCAACATTTAATGGAAATGTTTTTACTCCCTTACAATATGAATATATTGATATAGATGTGCATACCACACTAGCTATATAAGAAGTATGAATGAAGGAGAAAAAGACAACCCAGACAAACAAGACATATATGATACAGACCAGACAAACAAGACATGCATATAGCACAGCATATACAAGTTAAATAATCAAGGGACACAAGAATGCCCGGCCTTGAGAAGTGGGATGGTGGGTTAAAGAGTCTTTTATGGCTAGCCAACTCTTCCTACACATTCAAATGTCCCGAATCATAAAACAGCCACAAGGCTTAGAATAGTAGCCCTATATAGCTTAGAACTTAACAAATGGGAGATATTTACAACTGTACACAACTCACCATAAGAGTATCAAGGCTTAGAAAAATATAAAGAAGCAAAAATGCCAACAGGACCAGCTCACATGGCACTAAGTAGGCTAAGCATTATACTACATATTCACGTACAAACCCTTGCCTCACATAGCCACGAATAATAATTTTCATGTATTTGCGGTTACTACATCCCTCATACTATATGTGTAGAGACTTCCTACTCACACACTAAACCAGTAAAAATGGTATAACATCTGTGTTCAGGAGTTCTGGGCCGTTACATTTCTTAAGGCTAATGGGCGTGTCGGCACCATCCCTACATATAGAGTCTATCCACTCTCTGAGTAGAGAGGTTCCACTGTATTCAGTTATATATGTAGTTTCTGATTAACTTAACAGACCCATATCCAGGATGAATAAGACTGATATAGTGTACAATATTCTTGTCCCTTTCTTCACGCAATAGAAGTACAGTGAATTGAAGAACCTACATGTACAGAGAATATACGTATATGTATGTATGTATGTACATGTGTCCAGCAATTTCTTACTGTAGCTATCTATATGGTTATTGAGAACTGTAATATTCGATGGCCCAGGCGTAAGGGATGAAGAGAGAGCAGGAAAGACCGATTTCCACCGGGAATCGAACTCAGGATCAGTGACTGGAAATCCAGTGCACTAACCACTGAGCCACGACTCCCAATTAAAATCAGTTCCCCCACTCTCTCTCATATCTTTCCTGCTCTCTCTTCATCTCCTACGCCTGAGCCATTGAATATTACAGTTCTCTACACATCACCAGGCGAACTAAGAATTTATATTTCATTCATATAATTTATTATTGTAAAACTTACATGTAGCTATTGTACGTGTCCAGTGTGTGGTAGTACATACATGTACATATGTACTACGTTAATTTTTACCAGTGCTGGAAAGTAGAAAAACATGAAAAACACTCCATAAGCCCACAGATGATTTTTGAACAGGAAAGAGAAACAGTAGGCAACTGGAATACTAGCAAAGCATGAAGATACCTTTTTGTAATAGAAAAAAACATCAAGTTCACATATATATCCAAAAATGTATAAGTATATAAAACATATATTATGTACATGTATATGCATATGTATGTAAATGCATATACATGTACACACAGACCAGAATGTGTTACAATAGTACAATATACATGCACATGTACTGATGAGTGTTGTGGGTCCTAACTCAAGGCCACTCTTATCTTGTGTACGTTGTGTGGCCAATGTTGGATGGTTAGTGTGCCTTTTGGCCAACCAACTTTCATTTACTTTGAAGGGAACTAAAATTATTAATGAAAGTTGTTTGGCCAAAAGGTACATTCACTTTAGGTGTCTATGTGTGTATAAATCTGCAGCTTGAGAATAAGTTACCATAATCCAAAAGACAGCTCCTAGGCTGTCTCCCTTGTAACCATCTACTTGAAAAGCAGCAAATATGCAGAATGATACTATCACAATGATGAGAGCATTGACGAAGTCCCAGGTGTAGTTGCCCAGCCAGTAACTGAAGGTGTTGACTCCACTCACAAACTGAAGATGTTTGGCCTGCAGTGATCATAATGCAAAGAAGTTTACTCGGTGACTCAAAGGGAGTGAGCAGAAATGACTGACTGGGAATCGAACTCAGGATCAGAGTCTGGAAATCCAGTGCACTAACCACTGAGCCACGACTCCCAGGCAAAGGCCAGCCTCCTCACTCCCTCTTATATAACTTGTGAATTTGTCACCAAGTAAACTTCTCTATATCTAACAATTTCAACACTTACAGAACATGCACTTGAAATGTTGAGGATGTATAACACATAAGGATGACAGTACCAAAGTTTAGAAACAAGGGCAGTATGCCTCAGGACAGGAAATGATGGCATGCAACAATATTAACACATGAATTCTAGCCACAGACTCATGTTATTACCTTGGACTCTCTCTCTGTGACTGGATATATGATAAAGCTACTCATGAAGAAAGCAAAGCCAAATGTAGCAATGATGCTGATTGCTAGTCCAAGAAATGATTCCTCCACTGTTTCATCATCCTACAGTACATCATGTGTACGTATATGTACATGTACATACACTAGATATCTGTACCATATAGTGGGAAACTCTGGCAAGCAGTAAATTAGGCAAAGTAGCCCAAAGGGATTCAAATGCTGTGTGATATTCAAGACATAGAGTTAAAGTGCTAATATTGGCAAAATTTGGGAATTTCTGAATTAACTTTGAGAATGTCTGAAATCATCAAATTAAAGTCCTTGCCATATTGTTCCACTATACAGTAAACTCATGCACATTATGTGATTGTACAATGATGTTTACAGGACAAAACTCTCAGGCTCTCCTTCTATGCAGTAATTCCATAGAGGTTGTATGTGCAGCCTGAGAATAAAGCCAACAACAAGAGCAGTCGTTTGCAACCTGTTTATGCGGTTGAGATATGTGTTGCCTTGCTTTGTATGTGTGATTTAGCCAAGGCAGCTGAGCTACCTCACTATGCATAGCTCAGTTGATAGAGCATCTATCTGGAATGGTTTGAATCCTGCCCAAGGTAGCTCATTTTTTTGAAAATGAATGTCTTCATTGAGTGCACTATTGCTTTGCCTACATGTAGTCTCTATGACCTTCAGCATACATTTTACAAACATACATATGCCATGTACATGTACATGTATATACATATATATATATATATATATATATATATATATATATATGCAAGGTAAGGATATGATAAGTGAAAGGCCAAATTTCAAGGTACAGTTATTTGTGGCGCACCTCAGTGTCTTGATGGCGTGGCAGAGGGTGATTGTATGCCGTGATAGACCAGTCTCTGCTCTTCATAACATTCTTCAGCAACACATTGTGGTAGGCATTTAGGGCAGCAGCAACAGTGTGATAGGGCTGGGTGAAAGGTTACGAATTATGTACATGAACAATCGCTTCAAGAGATGCTGAGAAAGGCAACAACAACAACACAACAGAAAGGCAAAGCAACACAACACAACTCGTCCGAAACAGTCATTTTTCAAAGAAAAAGAAAAATTGGCTGCCTCGGGTGGGACTCGAACCCACGACCATCAGCTTTCTAGGCGACGCTCTTACCAATTGAGCTACCGAGGCAGCTCAGCTGGCTGGGCCAAATCCTAGCAGTCGTTTGCAACCTGTACACATACTGGAAGAGAATGGTAATGTCACACATGTACAGTGTATATATGTAAAGATCTTAAAGTGTTTTTGACTCTTAATAATGATCAGGTTTTCGAATTGTATATTCGTTGTGGTGGAGTATACAGACCGGATGTGCAAGAGGTTGACATATACTTGCTTGCTTTATAAGTGTGATTCGACCCAGCCAGCTGAGCTGATACGTAGCTTAGTTGGTAAAAACAGTGTGTTATGGGTTATCTGAGGCAGTTTGTTTTTGAAAAATGACCACTTTGTGTGAGCATCTCTGTGTGCTCAATTTGTATGTACTGAGTGTTGTAGATCTGAATTCCGAGTGAGGCAGCTCCTTTTTTGTTAGGTTGTGTATTGCATTGTTTTGTAGTCTCTGAGATATAAGTATTTCAGAAGTATATAGTTGTTGTGATTCAACCTACCTGATTATTGTACCATATAGTAGCAGTGAGGCTCAGATCATCATTAGCACCATAGAGTTGAGATGGAGAATTAGTTACGTTGTCACAAAGTTTCTGCATTGCAATTGGTTCATTGTAACCAAACACATACCCAGCCTGAACCTCTTGAAAGAACACACTTGGGGCACGTTTGGTGGCTTTTCTCAACAGATATTCTGCCACAAAAGTGTTGTCACTGTCCAATGGGCCAGTAGTATTAGTGTATATGTCTTCAGAGTTTAGTTCAGGAGGAGCTGGGCAATAGTCACGATCTTCATCTTCATCTTCATAGTATATTATGGGGTCTGTACATGATGGTGGTTCCGTTGCATCAGATGCTGTACTACACCTGGAGTATGGAGATGTAGATATATATATATATACAAGTGTAAAGGCATTTATTAAAATGTTTGAAGAATGTAGGGATGAGAGTGCATAAAGTCAAAAAACAAGGTGCAGTAGATCTATGCAGGTAAGTTATACAGATGATGGCATGCAACAATAACAACAAGCGTAATGCCATATCCCTACATCTCCTTTTATTGGGTTACGCATGTTGTTATTGTTGCATGCCATCAACCCATCCTTAGATTTACTGCACCTTGTTTACTTGGGCACTTTCATCTCTACACCCTTCAAAATTTTAATAAAAAGTTCTTGTTTTGCACTAGATTTTCTTTGTGCAAACTGCGTGCATATGAATTTTGGCTAATGAGCTAGAGCTCCACCCTCTTTCTACTTGAGTGCTGTAGTCTCATCCCTTCCTACTGTGCATGTCATGCACATGCACAACTAAAATGGCTTTCAACAAATAAGGAAATTTCTTGCTGTTTTTGAAAGTACAAAGATTCCATTGGTAAAGACCATGCACTCAATATATGGAAATGAGCCGTTCCATGTAAAATCAAGGTGTGTACATACTGCTGCCAATTTAGGGTAGGTCATTTGAAGAAGATCGATAGTTTTTACAAACTTCTGAACATCACTCTAGCCATATATTTAACATAAAAGAGTATTGTATATAGAAACAGGTTATGTGCCCAAAAAAGAGGTTTGCAAAGACTGCAGCATTTGAAAGTTTGGAGCTGTTGGGTATGTTATGGGCTAATGGGCATGTTGGTACCTACATGTACATACAGAGTCTATGGACTCTATAATCCTGTAGTTGCACACAACTATATGTGAAATGTACATGCATGTGTTCACCTGAGGCATTTGAGACAATGTCGGTAGGCAAAGTCACTGCCACAGTCCCTCAATTCCTTCTGTTGTTAACAGGAACAACATTATGTTAAAGAAAATCAAGCACACAAGCAAACACATTGAACATGACACCCGAAATCATAGGTACATATGACATACATGAAAACCAAGTGCATAGCACACTAGCAAAACACAAATTTAAAGAAAGAATAGAAAGAAACCCACCCATTAACCCACTCCAGACAAACATCACATATATAAGAATAGGACACTGAATACCCAGCCTTGAGAACTGGGAATGGTATGGGTTAAAGATCTTTGATGGTACATACATACATGTATGTACATGGAAATACATAGCACAGCAGCTATATTAGAAAGTAGGAAGGAGAGAGAGATAACCCAGGCAAACAAGACATATAGCACACAGGCCAGACAAACAAGACACACATGTATATATGTAACATACGAAAGTAAAACATTAAAATGTTGAAGGATGTAGGGATGACAGTGCCAAAAATTAGAGAAACAAGTGCAGTATATATGCAACAAGACAGGGGTATATATGCAGCAACACAGGGGATGAAGGCATGCAACAATACTAACATGTGTAACCCCACAATGAAAGATGTAGGGAGGAGTTATGCACTACTACCGTATGGTGTGATAAGTATATGTACATGTACATTATATAGAATGTGCATATTTTTGAATATGTACATGTACTGTACATACCCTGTTTCTTGATGCACAGAATTTATCAAGCAATTGGTATTCATAACTACAGCAGTCATTAGTGTCAGTAATGTTCTGTACACTCTTCCTGATGGCCAGCACATCTCCTGTGATGTCCTCCACTTTGGTTGCACTGATATCAGACGCACTGATATTCTGTTTGGACATTGTAATACAATCAACATGTATCCCAGCCCCCCTCACAACACCTACACGTAACAATGCCACTGTGATCAATGCTCTGTGCATGCATGTACATCTACATCTGCACTACATTTACATCTTTTTTTTTCTCCTGTTGTTCAAATGTATTAGAGAGTCGGTAGACTCTCTATGTAGGGATGGCGCCGACAGGACACGCCCATTTTCCAAAATAGAATGGCTCATAACTCCCAAACGCGGCAGTTACAAGCCCTTTTAGATACATACACGTACTCTACGAGTGATTCTGTACCCGCTAAGACCCTCAAAGTACGTAAAATACACAGCTACAATGACTTACGGAATTTGCCACACACCCCTTTTTGGATAGTTTTGTTCATCATCTTCATCTTCTTCTTCTTCTTCTTCTTCTTCTAATTCAGTTGAACTGGCCTACCTCAAAAGTGGCACAAGTACTGTCCTTGGTTTTTACATGAAACGACTCCTTTCCCTTGCGTGCGTGATCCTTGACCAAGAGAATCTTGGTAACTTTACTCACAACTGTATAATTGCAAATTTTCCTTATTTGTCGGAAGCCATTTTCTGTGTGGTCACGTGCATCACGTTTAATAGAAAGGTGGGGCTCGGCTCAAGCGCGCGCAGGTCCGCGGGTGTAGAAGCGGGTGGGGCTCATGCGAACACAAGCAAGTAGGGATCACTCCACGTACAGAAATGGACACTGTAGCTACCCAAGAAAAACTAGTGAAACAAGTGTAAAAACATTTCATTAAAATGTTAAAGGATGTAGGGATGGTAGTGCCAAAAATTAAAGAAACAAGATTGTAATAACCTGAGTGGTGCACAGTGAATAACTGATTATGATACGTATATACTTTGGAGTTCAGAGTTCACGCTACCACAAAGATGAATTACAATTCATGTATGCAGACAAGGGATAATTGCATGCAACAATAACAACATGCGTAACCCCTCCCTACATTTAATTTCGTGGGGGTTACGCATGTTGTTATTGTTGCATGCAATTATCCCTTGTCTGCATACATGAATTGTAATTCATCTTTGTGGTAGCGTGAACTCTGAACTCCAAAGTATATACGTATCATAATCAGTTATTCACTGTGCACCACTCAGGTTATTACAATCTTGTTTCTTTAATTTTTGGCACTACCATCCCTACATCCTTTAACATTTTAATGAAATGTTTTTACACTTGTATAATATCTAATTTCCACCTAAGCACATGTTCAGGGAACTGCAGACAGTCATAGGGTCTTGCTTCATATCCTTCTGCATACATATTTCTCTTAAATCAGCAACATTTAACCCCTGTACTTACTTCAAAACTAAATTCGGTAGAAAGATCCCCAAAGTGTGCCCAGAAAACTTCAACTCTGTCAGAGAGTGCAGAACGGCTCAGTGTCAGTGCCCTCTTTGGGCTGTCTCTAGCACGAGGGGGAATCTTCACAATGAGCAGTGCCAGAATGATGAAGATGAGAGGGATAATGAGCTGAGTTATGATTGCGTTGTAGTAGCGGAGAGAGTTGTAGAATCGCTTCAGGAACATTGCTACAAACTGCTGGAGCCATAGGACAATGCCTGTGTGACGATCTGTGAGTGAAAACATGTTATGGTAGGACACAACCTTCTAATTACTAGCCACTCGAATCTTACATATCAGTGTTTCTTTCAGAAATATGGTCAGGGGAGGAAGTAGTCTGATAATATGGGGAGCAACGTAATTTACATATAAAGTTATTAAATAGCCTAAATGATGGAGACACTATCAACAAACATCAATGCCAAGTCATTGTTAAAGATCCTGAAAAAAAACTCAGGATCCAGCTGGGATATGTACATGTACAGTACTAATTAGTGGTGACCTCAGGGGAGGAAAAACGTTTCTCCAGAAATTGAGTATAGATATCGATGTACGTGTAAATGTGTTTGTATGTACACAATACCATAGGTGGGTGCTGGTTTACGCATGATAGCGCCTTCTTCATCATCTGCATTGAGCTCTTGTAGTTCAATATCAGCTCCTGTGTGTGTCGAGCTATCAGAACCTGCATCAGTTAAACATTACAAGAAAGTGGCATTTGTGATTTTGTGGACAAGTCAAGTTTATTTACGTCCATTAGTGTTATATGATGGCTTTGTGAGACCATGGAAGATATACAATAAATATTAGACAGACAGAATCACCAGTGAGACTGGGCTCAAATAAATTTTTCAACCTTAAACCGAGTACTGTACTGATGTACAAAAAACACTTGATCATTTTGAAGAAAACACCATCCCACAGGTGCAATGTATGCATGTACATGTACATTGTGTAACTACATAAGCATGTATCCATGGCACACTTCACATACCTTCAGAAACCCTTGGAGGTACTGTGGAACCTTGTGGCAACTGCTGATGTCCAGTAAGAGATCTACATTAGAGAATACATTAAACTGTCTAACAATTACATATAGAACTTGGATGCATACATGTATGACACATGTGCATGTCGTACTCTGTCATAGCAGATTGGCCAGAGCCCACTTTCATGAATACTTCTTCCATTGTGGTGAGAGACACTCCAAAGCTGGAAACTCCCAATCTGTCTCGTTGTTCTGCAGTGGTGCGTGTGGTGTGTGTGTGTGTGTGTGTGTGTGTGTGTGTGTGTGTGTGTGTGTGTGTGTGTGTGTGTGTGTGTGTGTGTGTGTGTGTGTGTGTGTGTGTGTGTGTGTGTGTGTGTGTGTGTGTGTGTGTGTGTGTGTGTGTGTGTGTGTGAATAATTCATGTTTTCATATGTATATCATAGTGGTGTATTATAGTGTAGTGGTGTATATCACAAGAGTAAAAACATTTTCTTAAAGAATGTACATGTGTATATAGGGGTGACAGTGGCAAAAAGGATAGGAACAAGATATGCAGGTAAAGAAGGGCGAGGACAGGAGCCGCAGCAGGAACCCACTCCGAAGAAGTGGTCGAGAGTACTGCCACCATCACCCTATTGGGGGCTCTCTCCTTGTGGGGAACACCCCCATAATGAAAATATGTAGGGAGGGGTATGCATGTTATGATTGTTACATGCCCATCTGCCTTTGCCTTCATTGTGCGCAGTCTCCGGGACTTGTGCGTGGGTCTCTGAGGTAAGGGCTCGGAGGTAGCCATGTGCAAACACCAGTGAAATAAAATTTCTTAGAATAATACTTTGATCCCTAGTACTTTGGTGATCGGTGCCCTTCTTCAGGGGAATGATAATAATAGCGTTCATCGATCTATACGGAAATACTAGTATTTCCTAGCTTTTCTTGTGCAGGAAAGGTCTTACAAAGATTCTGTTGGCCAAAGGCACTGTGCAGGGGAATAGAAAGCTTTTTCATGCAAAACAATGAAGGTAAATATACTTGATAGGCTTGTCTACATGAAGAAGAAAAAGAAGATGAAGAAATTGGGGATTTGCAATTTTATGTATGTTATTGTTGCAGTGTATTTTGCCTACTTTGAGTCTTATTGTGTGTAGAAACCCCTGTAGGGGACGTTATGCGTCTAAAAGGCTTATAACTGGAGTTCTGAGCAGTTTCATAATGTTAGGGCTGGGCATGTCGGCGCCATCCCTACATAGAGAGTCTACCGACTATCTGATAGTCGTGTAGTGGGTGTATATGCTAATAATGGTGGTAGTCTCACGTTCCAAAGTGTCCAGGAGGGTGGGGAAGTGCTGGCTGGAGGTGAAGGGTAGGAGAAAGGTCAGCTCTGCACTGACATCTGTGGCCAGCTGTGCTCCTGGCACTTTGGAGGTGATCAGCTCACACAGTTGTCTACTGTCACATGACGGACCCTTCACTAGAGTCAGGTGGTACCCAACTCCATACCTGCACACATCATGTACAACACAGTATTTCAAACAAGAGAGTCTCAACTGATCCATCCATCACTCAAGATACCTTTCTTCAAGTGTGTCTGGTTCATTTAAGAGCACTAGTCAGTGGTAAACTCCTAATATCTATGTACATGTACATGCATGTTGTACAGTAGATACCTGCTCTTGAGGAAGAGAGAGGATCCAGAGCACATCAACCTGCCCTCAGCCATGATAGCAATCCTGTCTCCCAGCAAGTCAGCCTCATCCCTGAAATAGCGTACCGGGATAGAGTGACGTTACATATGTGCATGTGCATATGTAGAAACACCCAATCCATAACATACATAGGCATGTTTATACATTAATACGGATACAGTGCAGTACATGTATGTATCCTTACATGAAGTGTGTTGTTAGTAACATGGTCCTTCCCTCCTTGTGCTTGGCCAGCAAGTCCCAAGTAGCCCTCCTGGCATATGGATCCATACCTGATGTAGGCTCATCCAGTACCACTATCTTAGACCCTCCTATCAGAGCTATACCAACACTGTATGGAGTGAAGAATGCAGTTGTCAATGTCCTCTCATAAAGTCTATATATCACCAAGTTTTTATGAAGGCAGATAGGGACATCACAATTGCTTTATTTTGACCACACCCATCAGTTTGATTTGGGCATTATTATTAGGCATTACGAGTAGAAAATTAAGCAGTGTAGAAGGTGATACACCATTTTTCTATGTGTGACTGCATATACGTGATTGTTTCCCGTGTGCATGTGTTCGTCTATGATAGGGACAACTGTCCGTCGGGTGGGACATGAGGCAATAAATTGCGACCATCCCGCTAACATCGGGACGGTTGGCAACTATGCTATCGTCTGTGTCAGTGGAAATTACAAGCAGTTTCAAACAGGTTGGCTGGCTAATCAAAGTCATAACACAACACGAGAAAGACACAGATACAGGTACGTAGGTATGTACATGTATACCTGAGTTTCCTCTTCATCCCACCAGACAAATATTTTGCATGAGCCCTTGTCTTGTCTACCATCTGAAGATCCTCCAGCATACGCTGAACCTCTGGCCCCACTTCCTTACCTGGCATGCCCTACACATAACACAAACATACATGTATATATACATGTACATGTACATGAGTGTGCAGAGCAAACTAGGCAAACAGTGGTGAGCTGTTTCAGGCTGATTGGCCTTCATCAGCACCGTGTATGCCTAGTTACATGTACATGCCTCGGTGGACTGATTAATGCTGGGTTTGAGTCTAAAGTGCTTTGCATGTTGTATATGCTTTGCCTGTGTAGCCAAGTCATGTGGACTTATGGAAAGAACCATTACATGGTATTGGTTCGTAAGGAGGTCTACCTTCAACATTGCAAATAATTTCAGATGTTCTTGAACAGTCAACCTCTCAATCAGTACATTGTGCTGGGGACAGATACCGAGACTCTGTCTAATCTGGTCCATGTTAGTCCTGATATCATAACCATTGATGATGGCTGTACCACTTGTGGGGGTGTACAGACCTGACGAAAGTAGATAGATTTACAGGTATATACACATGTACATATTCATGTGAGCAAGCAAGGGTATGAGTCTGAGCAATAGCTTACATGTACACGTATTGATTGTGATTTGAGGCCGGCCAGCTGAGCTGCCTCGGTAGCTCAGTTGGTAAGAGTGACGCCTAGCAAGCTGATGGTCGTGAGTTCGAATCCCACTTGAGGCAGTTACTGCCTTGGGCGAGTTGTGTTGTGTTGCTTTGTCTTTCTGTTGTGTTATGTTGCCTTGCCTTTCTTCCTAAGCATCTCATAGATGATAAGTCATGTATATACATGTATATGAACTTCCATATACATGTTGTTTCTGGATAAATTTATATTGTACATGTACGTATACTGTAAATACATGCACATGGAAACATGAAAAATGTTATATTGTGTATTATTTGGTGTATTTGGTGACATATACCAGTGAGTATGGAGATGGTGGTGGTCTTGCCAGCTCCATTGTGGCCCAGAAGGGTAGTGATCTGACCCTCATACATGTTTAGACTCAGTCCATCCACTGCCAATTTCTTTCCTCGTTTGCTGAGAGATGTCAGCAGTGCCTACAGAATATACATGTGTACATGTACATGACATCATGCATCTACATATATATACATGTGCATGACATTGGTTTGGAGTTTGGTGTCTAGCTGGTTTCATTATCGTGGCCTTCTCCTAAATACTAAGTTTGACTTCACCTGTTTATCAGGTTGAGATGCTTTCAGATTTGTATGCAGGATTCGGCCCAGCCAGCTGAGCTGCCTCGGTAGCTCAGTTGGTAAGAGCATCGCCTAGCAAGCTGATGGTCGTGGGTTCGAGTCCCACCCGGGGCAGCCAATTTTTCTTTGAAAAATGACTGTTTCGGGCGAGTTGTGTTGTGTTGCTTTGCCTTTCTGTTGTGTTGTTGTTGTTGCCTTGCCTTTCTAAGCATCTCTTGGATTGATTCTTCATGACATGAGACTAGTTCTATATTGATGCTCTCACATAAAGTTCACTCATAACAGTACATACATGTATTGTATAGCTAGTGTGCTATTTACGTGTACTTCCACATATGTACATATACCGAATCATAGATCTTGGTGAGATTTTGAATTTTGATACCAGCCTCCATGTCTCTAGGCTCCTCTTCATGGGCCTGGGGATCATGCCAGCCAGATGTCTCTCCCTCACCTAGTGAGCTCTGAACAAAGAATAATGTTAACTATAATTGGGTGTACATGTATGTACGTAATAGCACTCAGTTGTACATACATCTATGTGAATAAAAATGTGTGGTGAAACACTGAATCTGGACATGAAGAATATTATGTTATACATGCTTTGAGCGAGTTGTGCTGTGTTGCATTGCCTTGTCTTCTAAGCATCTCATGGAGTGTATGAACAATCCTTCAAGAGATGCTGAGAAAGGCAAGGCAACAACAACAACACAACAGAAAGGCAAAGCAACACAACACAACTCGCCCGAAACAGTCATTTTTCAAAGAAAAATTGGCTGCCTCAGGTGGGACTCGAACCCACGACCATCAGCTCTCCAGGCGATGCTCTTACCAACTGAGCTACCGAGGCAGCTCAGCTACCGAGGCAGCTCAGCTGGCTGGGCCGAGCCGAATCCTACATACAAATCACGAAGCATCTCAACCTGATGAACAGGTGAACTCAAACTTTGGTATTTAGGAGAAGGCCGCGATAATCAAACCAGCAAGACACCAAACTCCAAACCAAGTATTGCATATGTATAGAGCGAATACAGAATTTCAATTTGTAGATCGAATGTATGTACACACGCAGTACATATGTTATGCTAGCGTGCATCATTATGTAATGAGATGAGATCTGTTAATCACATCTGTCACACATGGGCTTAGTAACCAGCACGTAGCAACTGCCTCTTAGTAACTACATAAGCAAACTGATATGAGGTGACTTTTTATTTTCCTTTTAGTGTACTATACCGCAAAGAATGTGTTGTTGTGTAACCACTAGGTGTGCATGGTTACCTCAGTAGCAACATAGCTATTTTAACTACAACTTCCCAAGATGTATGTAGGATATCCATAAGGAGTGATGTCTGTGTATCTCAAGTGACAATGATACTCCCTTATCTCACGGTGTCCCACACCAATTATAAGACAGGTTACCACACCAATTATAAGACAGGTTACTACACTGTGGTTGTTTTAATCATTAGGTGTGCATGGTTACCTCATTAGCAACATAGCTATTTTAACTACAACTTCTCAAGAGGTATATATGTAGGATATCCATAAGGAGTGATGTCTGTGTATCTCAAGTGACAATGATACTCCCTTATCTCACGGTGTCCCACACCAACTATAAGACAGGTTATAGTCATATAATGCAACTGAGCCTCGTATCACACTGGTCGAAACTGCCATCCTACACGCTATAACCACGCAAATGCGAACAGGCCCTTATCCGAACAAATTCAGTTATCCGAACACAGGAAATTCCAGAGGTGTTTGGATAACCGAGGTTCCACTTTACTACACTGTGGTTGTTTTAATCATTAGGTGTGCATGTTTACCTCAGTAGCAACATAGCTATTTTAACTACAACTTCCTGTGGTAATACCTATCTCACGGTATCCCACACCAATTAAGACAGGTTATAGTAACTGAGGTGACCACACACACACTGGTCAAGTCAAAACAACCACCTCTTTTTGCAGTGTATATATACGTGTTTTCATGAAGATGTAATCATATACATGTACATGTACACTTACAATGTATGTTACAATGTACATGTTCATGATGTACCTTTCTTGGTTTTCCAGTCCAGTATGATGGGAGGAAGGGGAAGTAGAAAGGTTTAGGGACACCATATCTCCCAGGCTTGACAGCATCAACATACCTGCACACAGATATTACTCATTTGGGAACACATTATACATACGTACAGAGTGAACTTGAACTTAAAAAAGAATGTACACATACAATGTACATACATATCGTGTGTGTGTGTGTGTGTGTGTGTGTGTGTGTGTGTGTGTGTGTGTGTGTGTGTGTGCCACATGTGGATGCGTGCATGCGTGCGTGCATGCAAAAAATTTGGGAATCACAATTCCAAGTGAACACTTCCCACATCAGATTAGGTTCTATAGTCCCAAATTAAGTTAAGTCAGTTTGAACACTTGTATGTGTACATGTACATACATACTTCATGTTTCTTCAACACACCATGCAATGAGCATGTAGAGGATTATGTCACATATCATCATGGCGAAGACGGCTCCCATGTTGAGTGGATCATCAATGGAGAGGGGCTCTCCCGCATTGCTCCACTGAAGTCCTAACTGCTTCTCCTCCCAGTTAGAGATTACTGTCACTCCAAGACCAAAGGCAGTGTTTGATAGCAGACTGAGGGTCAACTTGGCCCCACTTGTATAGATTAAATGCACAATATTGTGACTACCTTGCCATAAAGAATATTATGCATACATTACAATATACATGTGTATGGTACACATTTATTGTGTATAAATGTACATGTACAAAATAATATTGAACATGACGAAGCCCCTATGCACTGGTCCACCTTTCAGGGGGTGTGGCAGTGGGCATTGTAAGCACTTACCTCAGTCCGTGTATGTGCATGCACAACTATGAAAAAGTGGGGCAGTAAGCACCACTTGCCACCCTAAAATGCTCAAAGTGTCATGGACGACAGTGTTCACTGACAGATTTACAAACACACTCTGAACTTGCGTGTGTATATACATGTACATAGGACCTACAGCAGTGGTATTATGCAAGTATGAGGCAGCCAATTTTTCTTTGAAAAATGACTGGATGTTGTGTTGTGTTGCATTGCCTTAGGCATCTCATGGATGATTAGTCCTGTTATATGTGCCAGAGCTGAATGCTGGTCCAGCCATGGCTAGACTGGCTGTACACCTACTCCTATGGCCCTGTTAATACTTCCACTGTACATGTACATACATATAGGAATATATACAGCATACAGTGGAACCACTCTAATCAGGACACCCTGAAATGAGGACACCCTGATAAACACCTCGGACACTTTCTTCTGTCCCAAGGGTGTCCAGATTAGAGTATATATATATATATATATATATATATATATATATATACATAATTATACATACGTACATATACAAACATATACATAGCCTCAATCCCAGCTCAGAGTGCCATGAAGAATGGCCTGGTACTCATTGCACGTGTCTTAATGCACACCATTCTCCAAACTCTTGGAAATCCTATCTCAGTAAATTACATGTACTTGGTGCCTGCTCTCACAAAATCACTGGAAAAAAGAGCAACCGATTTCTTGGGAGCCATTGTATTGTGGCAATTAAAGCCTGCAGCTATGCATTTGCACAATAGACATACTATATTATGTCATTATCCTGGAATCAAGTATATACTTTGCATGTAAACAAAAGCCACAAACCATATATTTACTTTGTCATTTTTTATCTGTACAATTTTACGGTGTGATATACGGTAAGATATCTACACAATACAGTAAGTACCAGGCCTCCCTCCTTTCAGGGCAGGGATTGAAGCTAGTACATTCAGCTTACTATGGAATCCTATCGTAGAACTGGGGAATATTAATGAACACTGCTGGAACATAGGCCATGAAAAACACAATGAAACTAACAATCAGGGCCATTCTTGGTGAGTTAAACCACACACTGTAGGAGGAAACATATACAACACACATTTAATGCTGGCATTTTGTATGCATGTACATGTACACATATATATCAACTCAAGTTGTACATGAGTAAAAACCATATCTGGTGGGGCCAGACAAGCTGCTAAGTGATCCCTGGACAGCGCTGTTTCGAGCTTATTAGCTCTCATCAGCAGGGAATACGCACAGCTTGTCTAGCACACCCCCAGTTTATATACGCAAGGTGCACCAGAACACTAGTGGTTCAGCGGTTTCAGAACTAATAAGATTCATCCACCACATCATTACCTACGTAGTGCCTGTCGTGCCCAGAGCAATAAACTGGGCAAGACCCCTTATATACATGTACATGTCTGGCCCCACCAGATACGTTTTTTTTCATATACACATGTACCTGAGAAGGAATCCAAAGGCAATAATGGATATGATGTAGAGGAAGAAGAATAGCAGCAACAGAAATATGTCACTTTTAGGCCACACCCCTGCATACTGTAGGAAAAGATTTACATACATGTACGCCCAATAAAGCAAAATGTGCATTGTTATACACTTTGCATTGCATGTACATGTAGGACTGATTCAAAGCTGTCATTTAAGAACTGTCTGGACAGTTTAAGCTGTCCAGTCCGTCTGGACGGCTTCAAAGCCATCGTTGAGAACAAGCCAAGCAAGCCGGCTTAACCCGTCCCTAGGCCCAAACCTGGGCCGCATCACGGCAATCATTCAAAGGAAACGCAAATGGCGCATGCAGAGCTACCTTCCGTGGTCAAGTCGTTTCAACCATAGATGCTGCGTACTGTAACATCTGTGTTTCAACAGTCGATCTTCTATCCGATGTTGCCATGTATAAATTGTGTACTCTATACACAATGCTAAGCGCCAGATATCGTCTTCCAACTGCTGCTGGTACCTACGTATAGCTCTACTACATTCTACACTAGCCTATGCCTAGGCCATTTTTCATGAATGATGCATGTAGTGCATTGCTGCTTATGCAAATTAGCAGTACAGGAAGCTGTAAAACCATTGGGACAGTTTTGAAGCCGTCAGCTGAAACATCAAAATTGTTGGGCTGGCTTTGAAGCAGTTTAGCTGATTTCAAAACAGTCCGGCCATCTTTAAAGCCATCTGACGGCTTCTTAAAATGAGCCTGGTTTTGAATCAGTCCCCAACACACACATGTACATGTACATACATGCATACCATTAGACACATTATGTGTAAATACACTCATAGAGAGTGTCCTGTTCAAACTAATGATCAGATTACATGGTGCATGTACATGGACCATGTACGTGTACATGTATATTATTACTAGACTATCACCTATATATGTAATGTACCATCTTTCTTCATCTATGGATAGCATAATATATACCAACCTTGAAGAAAATGGTGTAGACAATCACCCAGATGAGCATGAAGAGGAGCTGTTTAAGGAACCAGCTAGTCCACAGTACCCAGTGTCTGAGTCCCATCATCAACATGGACTCCCTGATACGAGAATCCTTCTCAATTACGAGCTCCTGCGCACACACACACACACACACACACACACACACACACACACACACACACACACACACACACACACACACACACACACACACACACACACACACACACACACACACACACACACACACACACACACACACACACACACACACACACACACACACACACACACAGACAGACATTATATGTACATGTACACATTAACATCCATCCTACACTCTTCTGCCACCTGAGATCCAGTGACTCAGTGGTAAGAGTGTTTGACCATATAGCAATCAGAAGGCCAAATAACTTGGCATATTGTACATGAAAAGCTGTGTTGGTGCTATCCCGAGAGTCTACTGACTCTCTCATGTTCTTACACTAGCTATCTCAGATGATGTCTTACTAGTACATACATGTACATACAACATATTGAAGCTCAAACATTGTATGTGTATATGCACAACATATGTATGGAGTAGGACTTTTAGAGGACTTCAAATACCGGTAACATACATGTACATGTATTCTGACTACTGTGATACATGCATACAGTGGAACACCTCTAATCAGGACACCCTGAAATCAGGACATCTCCATAAACAGGACACTTTTTGCTGTCCCTAATGCCATGTTTGTGTACAATTTAACCCCTGACATCAGGACACCTCACTAATCAGGACACTTTCTTCTGTTCCAAGGGTGTCCAGATTAGAGAGGTTCCACTGTATACATAAATATACTTTATATTTATACATACTTTATATGTTATACATGTACAATATGTGAAGGGTATGAAAGTGAGCTAGCCTACATATGCTCTCTACCTTTGTGATAGTTGCTGCAGTGTATATGAAGGAAAGAACGATAAGAATATCCAAACCGAATATTAAAGCCTGCAAAAATGGGTCTATAGATGTGCCAGGATAGGGAAATTGCTGCAGGGGAATGAAGAAATACATTTACAGTTGTGTTTCGTACATCACTATACTCAGACAGACATCAAGATACTCAACACAACTCATCCAAGACAGTTGTTTTTAAAATAGGAGCGGTTTAGCTCCCTATTTCCCCTTCCTATGCCTATGCATATGCTCTACCAACTTAGCTATGGAGGTAGCTGGTCCCCCCAAATCACTCAGGAACTTGATAAACACCACATTTGTATATACGAACATTCGTGTACTTACTCTCATAGAAAGAACAATATCTGGCACAGCTCGTCCGGTTTTGTTGGCAAAATATTTTATAATACCTTCCTCAATAGCCCTCTGGAGGTTAATGAAACCTGCTTGCATATACACACTGTAAAAATAAAACAATGACACTGGTAAATGCTAATGTATCATAGAGTCGGTAGACTCTATATGTAGGGATGGCGCCGACACGCCCATTAAGCCCTAACAAATGTAACGGCTCAGAACTCTCGAACGCGGCAGCTATGAGCCTTGTTACACACATAACATGGCCTACGAGTGTTTCTATACACGATAAGACTCTCAAAGGTGGTTGTGCTGCTTCCATCAGTACCCAGTTCAGGACCATGGTATGGTCAAGCTGTAGTTGGGGTAAACACACTAAAGAAGATTGTGCCAGAGCTGTGTAAGGAGGCTTGTCTAGGGGTTGAATATACAAATCACTCTTTAAGAGCAACTGCTATCACGCGTATGTATGAGGGTGGTGTACCAGAAAATATCATCAGTGAAAAGTCTGGACATAGAAGCATTAAGGGCCTTCGTGCATACGAGAGAACCTCAATATTGCAGGAGAAAGCTGCAGGGGCATCAATTAACGCTGAACAGGCCCTTTGTGTTGTAAAAGATGAGCATGTTGACAAGAAACAAGTTTCTCCCTCGGAACAAGTTCCACAGCTACCTAAGAATGGAATGCCCAACTTCACAGGATTACAAAACTGTACCTTTAATTTTTACAGTGCATAATTGAGCAGTAAGCACTTGAACTTGTTTCAGTATTCTTGTATGTATTCACAGTGCATTGTGTATTTAATCAGTGGTTCCTTGGAATCTAATAAGTAATCTGTAACTGGCTTCTGGCAGACAATTAGCCTATTCTAACTTTCCTAGTGCTATAACTTCTCACCACAAGAATATATAGGATGGTAGTAGGCTTTATGGCATTTATAGAACGGGCGGCACCTTTGATACGCCCACGCACCGTGCTACAAATATACATGTATAATGATAGGGGTACCCATTGAGATGAGCTGTCATACCACTCTGCCAAGATGATGCTTTATACCCTACTAATGCACAAAACTATGCAATGTTAGTTATGCAGATATAATCCTACCAGCTACAGGCATTTTTACACTGATTCAAGTGAGCATCTACATGTACACGTGGTTTGAATAAGGGGCCCTGCCTAGTTTATTGCTGCAGGCACTACGTAGGTAATGATATGATGGATGAATCTCATTAGTTCCGAAATCGCTGAACCACTAATGCTCTGGTGCGCCTTGCGTATATAAACCGGTGGTGTACTAGACAAGCTGTGCGTATTCCCTGCTGATGAGAGCTAATAAGCTTGAAACAGCACTGTCCAGGGATCACTTTTATAGCTTGTCTGGCCCCACCAGATGTTTTTTCATGTATGTACAAAACACAGGTGAGTAAATGTACATGTGGTGAGCTGTTCCACTGAATTGTACACATCACTGCTGCATACATGTATATACTATGTTGCTATGATAACAGCAGGTTTATATACACGTCATCAATCATCAATCCACCATCCCCAGTTCTCAAGGCTAGGTCCTGCTCTTGTGTGTGTGGCATGTCTCAATTATATGGGTTAGTGAAGTGGATTTCCTTCCTTAATTCTTCCACTATAGTCATATACATGCTTTTCTATGTATGTATGCCTATATATGTGTGTGTATATACCAAAGGTAACAGAGCTACATGTACATGTATACAGCTTCCCACTCAGTTAGGATACGCCACTCCAGGCACTGCACAATAATATACGGATTTGACCACAATTTGTGAGACACAATCTTTCCATACATTATGGAGACTGATTATATCAAACATATTGTGAGTGTTACTCTATTTCTTTTCCCTGTATTCTTTTCCCTTTTCTCTATTTCTTTTACCTGTGTTTTTTTCCATTTCTTTTACATGTGTTTTTTTTCCCTTTTCTCTATTTCTTTTACCTGTGTTTTTTCCCTTTTCTCTATTTCTTTTACCTGTGTTTTTTTTCCCTTTTCTCTATTTCTTTTACCTGTGCTTTTCTCTATTTCTTTTACCTGTGTTTTTTCCCTTTTCTCTATTTCTTTTACCTGTGTTTTTTCCCTTTTCTCTATTTCTTTTCCCTATATGTATGTCTCGTTGTGGGTTTACTATATATGTGGGCACTCCTCACTTTTCAGTCCTGGCTGAGATTTTGATTACACCATCATCTCTTTTATCTGTAAACCATTCCTGTTCATATGGGAACCGCAGGGTATACTGAATATCAGTGTCACTCTCCTCCAAGTGGTCAAAATACACTGTACATACCAAAAGGAACAAACAACCCAATTGATAAGCAGGGGCCTTAATAGTTCAGTTGGCTGAGTATCATGCATATACATGTATGTGCACTGAGTGTTAGAGATTTGGAGCCCTTCATACTAGTGGCTCATTAGTTATAAATGAGATTGCAGAATCCAATTGTGTTCTTAATCTAAATGCTGTACCTCCTGCAACCCCACCCTGGCAGAGACTACCGTAGTTAGCTTCAATCAATTTAGTCATATTTTGCTGGCTAGTCACTGGCCGTGCTATATTTTCCAGCATAGGCCATATCTTGAAAGCTTCTTCCATAACAGCACGGGCTGAGAGAGGGAGGGAGGAGAAGGGTGAGAGAGGGAGGGAAGGAGAAGGGTGAGAGAGGGAGGAAGCAGGGAGAGAGAGGATGAAAGAGGGAGGAAGTGAGTAAATGAGTGAGTGAGTGAGTGAGGGAGGGAGGGAGAGGAGGGAGTGAGGAAGAGAAGGAAGATTCAAATTCTTAGTGCAAATTCTATCCAAGGCTGTATCACAGAGTATATGTAGTGAGTGACCTTTATAAACATACATGAATTAATCAAACTACGAGACTGGGGACGAATCACACATACAAAGCAACACAACTCAAGCCAAAGCGTCTCAACCTGATGGTCAGGTGAACTCAAACTTAGTATAGAGAAGAAGACCGGGAAATTAATCACCAAGACGCCAAACTTCAAACTAAGTAATATACATGAATTAATCAAACTACGAGACTCACAAGGCAAGGCAATACAACACAACACAACTCACCCAAGACAGCTATTTTCAAAGAAAAAACTGCCTCAGGCGGGACTCGAACCCGCGACATACTGCGTACTAGGCAGATGCTCTACCAACTGAGCTACCGAGGCAGCTCAGCTGGCTGGGGACGAATCACACATACAAAGCAACACAACTCAAGCCAAAGCGTCTCAACCTGATGGTCAGGTGAACTCAAACTTAGTATAGTACATGTACATGACTTACTGATATTGTTGTCTGGAGTATATAACAGAGAAATACCAGGGTCCAAATCTTCAATTTCATCCACCTCTAAGTAGGTGGACTGAAATGATGCAGAACATATGTGCCAAAGGTTAGACAGTGCAGGAACCTGCCTGTAAATATTAATACAGTTCCCTTGCATACGAAGTGTATATAACATCATGTTTACATGTAGATGTTTACGTATGTATGTAGTTGTATCAGCATTATAAAACCTTTTGTGTTGTAGAAAATTTCCAGTTGGCAAAGATGTACACTGTACATACATACCTGAGTGATAACCTCCTCATCTATATATATACATCAGGAGAATCCCCCTCCCCTCCCTCTCTCTCCCTGTCTAACAGTGTGTAGTTACCTGAGTCCTACAATGGCTAGTACAGCCAGCGCTGGAAGTATCAATTCGAACGCTGTGCCAATGGGACGACGAATCTGTATGGAACAGAGCAAAGTACAAAAAGAGTAATCAGCTGCGTAATTTGTGTCACATGTACCAATTATGCAATGAGACAACATCCAGACCTGACTTTCACTGCCCATTAGTTACAGAATAGCCTCGCGAGCCAGACCTTTACGAAGGCCGGCCGGGGGGATGCCTCATGAGACATTTGTGAGAAAAACAAATGTGATATAGGATCGAGTTTTAGGATAGTCACCTGTAGTATGAAGTTCTTCCAAAGAAGAAGCAATAACTGCTGTAGTAGCAGTTTGCAGCCCATGGCTACCGATGCAGGAGTTACAGTTTTCCCTCAATGGTTATTGGCGAGCGGGAGCTTATGGAACGCCAAATGCGACAAAATTATTAAGAATATGGTGGACACTGTTCGGGAGCAATCGATTGTCCCCTTCACAATATTAGCTAATTGCTGTTCGACTGTTGATCTAAATAATGATCGTCGTTTTATATACCCCGCGGCTGCGCATGCGCAGAGCGGGGTTAAGCAATCGGTTCTGTCTGTCTGTCTGTCTGTCAGTCAGTCAGTCAGTCAGTCAGTCAGTCATCAAAAAAAGGTATTTACTTCCCTTCCTGGGCGCCGGTTTCGTCCACATGGCTCTTTCTCGGGAGTGCTAGGCGTTCCAAAAATTAGCGAAGTTCGCCCCGTCTACCGTAATTGCAAATTACGTGCAAATACGGATAGAATGCACGGGTGATCTTTAAAATTACGGAGACCATGCACGGGAAATCGATTGTTGTTCTGCCTAAATCGATTGTCGTTCTGCTAAAATTGATCGTCGTTCTGCTAAAATCGATCGTCGTTCTGTCAAATCGATTGTTGTTCTCGTTCTGCTGAGTTTACGCATGCGCTTTCTATAACGCGCGCGCCAGCGTTCACGTGCATGTTATTGCTGAACTTTAATAACCTCCACAGGCACATCTCTTGATCGCGTTTGTTACAAGAAACAAGCGTAAGTAAAAGGAGCCCCTGATCAGATGGCTGCAGTGTAGCTCTGGTGCAGTGTATCGTGTAATGTTTGTGACCTGCTAGATTTATACCCTGCGCGTCTATTAATCTGCTATTGTGCGTATTTCAATGGCATATATTGTTTGTGCATGTTGTCTGGGCATTCTTTATTTATTTTTAGCTTTATTTTTTATTTATTTATATTAGCTTTATTTTTCTTTCCCTTAATTGTTATTGTATAGGTTATTGTATAGGTTATCTATAGTCGATGCTTTTGTTTTCTGTTTTTGTTCTTGTTTATTATATGACATATGCTAACTGTAAAAAAAATTTCACAAAAAATGCCATATATGGCATGATTCATTTGTGTGTTAGAGTCATTTTGAGGATGCATCTGTTTTGATATTCACGCAGATATGGAGGAAGAGGATCTCCAAGGAATTTGGGATGTTATTGAGACAAGACTTCAGCAGTACCGCCAGTTTGACCCAGAAAATATTGGCAATGGTGAAAATGGAGAGGTGCTTTTGAGGCATTCATTGCAGATGTGCCAGTGGGTTTCACTTATGGAACCATTTATCCTAGGAGTAGATGTTTTGCTGGAGGCACTAATAGAAGTTAGTCGTGCACTTGAATTTGAAGTTGAGCAGTCCCACCGTAGAAGACGAGGTCGCCCTTGCTTTCCAATCTCAGAGGGACAACTTTTATTTTTTGTTCAGCACAACTTTAAAGTTGTAGAAATAGCAAGATTATTTGGCTGTTCTAGAAGAACTATAGAATGACGAATGCAAGAGTATCACATCTCAGGCGCTCGTTCGTGCTATTCTCGTATCTCTGATTCTGATCTTCAGGAAACTATTGGAACACTCTGTAGTCGTAATCCAAATCTGGGTGAAAAATTCTTCTGAGAGCTCAAGGCATCATTGTACAGTGACATCGAATCAGAGACACCTTACATGCTGTTGATCCAGAGGGTGTTTACAATCGTCTCAGACGTATTTTACACAGGCGGCAATACAATGTACCTTCCCCCAATGCCTTATGGCATGTGGATGGGTACCACAAGTTAATCAGGTGGAAGATCATTGTCCATGGTGGCATTGATGGCTTTAGCAGAGTTGTTACATACTTACAGGCAGCTACTAACACTTCTCAAACAGCTCTCTCTGCTTTTCTTGATGGTGTTACATCTTATGGCTTGCCTTTACATGTACGTACAGACCAAGGGGGGGAGAATGTTCTGATAGCTGAGTATATGGTTCAACAGAGAGGAGATGGTCAAGGTAGTATCATTATGGGTCGCAGTGTGCATAACCAGTGGATAGAGAGACTGTGGAGGGACTTGTTTTCAGGCTGTGTGAGCTATTTCTACTACCTCTTTTACCATCTTGAGGCAGAGGCCCTGCTTGACCCAGAGAATGAAGGTGATATTTTAGCTTTACACATGACATTCCTTCCAAAGCTACAAAAACAGCTTGACTCTTCGACAAGGATGGTGCCATCATCGTCTCAGAACAGAATGCAACTTATCTCCCCATCAACTGTGGCTGCAGGGAATGTTACAGCAAGAGACTGACAGTGACGTAATGAGTGGACTAGATTCTGATGTAAGTGTAATAGTATATACTCTTGAGTGCTTGTTAGAGGCTATTGTATATTTATCACTGCAGGCCTCTGGATTTGGTATTGACTATGAGGGTCCAATGAGCTCTAGATCTGATGATGCTACGGTACAGTTAGATGACCCACGCCCAATACTCTCTATGTATGACAAAGAACAGCTATCCAGAATTTTATCTGGCATGGAATTGGAGTCACCTGATCAAGAGGACAACTGGCTCGGTCAATATGCTGTTGCACGTTCTTTTATCCATTCAGTTGTGTAATTTCTTTTATGTTTTGAAGAACATTTTTTTAAACAAACACCACTCTATACATAGATACATACTGGAGTTAGTGGGTGACTTGACTGTATTATAATGACTCTATATATGGATATATATACCAGGAAAGCTGCAGAGAGGGGACTAGAAATGTATGATCAGATGAACAAACACCATTAGATACTGCAGTGAGTGGGTGACTTGACTATAAAATGGCTATATATAATATATGAGGGACAGGGGACTAGAAATTTTATGTATAATCAGATGAAGTGAAAATGGAATCTAGACTACTCCAAACCCACAGTGTCCAAGAATGCCCAGCTCCATCCAATCCTTGAAGGCACTGAAGTTGTCCCTATGAGCTGTCGGTATCCGCAGATGTAGATCACAGGTATATGCTGTAGGCAGTTTATCAACTGGGCTTTCCAAAAAAAAAAACAGTTTCAGTTGTTTTTCATACCCCAGCACTGGGACTGTGTCAGCACCTGTATAAAACACTAGAACATCCTGCAGCGAACATCGACTCAACAAAAGGAAAAGGTTGAAATTCATATACTCTTTTATAATTCCTTCAAGCATAACCCGCATTAAATCCCATAACATACCAGCACACATGTCAAGGAAGTCAACGAATAGAATGTAGGCCTGAGTCTGCAGTGACTTGACATGTTCTTCTGTAGAGTAGCATACATTCAGCATAGATAAAATCAGTTCTGAAAAAGGCACGCATGGTTAAACAGGAGCAATATTTGAATATCCCACAAACCTGCATCAACCCTCTGTGGAATACATTGCAACAAGGGTCTTAATTAAAATATGCAAGTGACTCTTATCTACTCCACCCATGGAAAGTCCGTCCAGAAACTGGTCCATGGCGGCCTTGACCTTGATCATGCAGTGATAGTCTGTTAATGCAGCTTTTATGGCGTCAACATCATCTAGCTCTGGTGGCTTTTCGTAGCCAGTTTCAAAAAGGCGGCTTGAATTTTCCTCATTTTCAAAAATATCATCATCATTTTTTGCTTCTGGGAGCTAAAATGGAGACGGAAACATCATTTTTAGTATTCAGTAATAACATAGAGTTAAATCAGAAATAGTAAGATTACTTGTTCAAAGAGAAACTTCAAATGAAGAGGGAGACTGTTAATTTCGATTTTTACTCCAGTTATTGTCCCCTGCATAAAATAATTCAATACTGCTTCTGGAAAAATAGGCAGCTCTGGGCCACCCTGGACAATTAGACATGGCAGTGTAGGCTCCAATAGTCATGTAATCGCCCCTCTAAAAATGAAAATAAATAATGATTAAACAGAGGGACCATCCAACAGATAAAAGTAGCTAACCTGAACTCCCTGGACATTGGATGTGAACACTTTGTGTTCACCTCCTTGAAAAAAAGAGCTCTCACATAATTCGGCGGCCCACAACCTAAAGAATTCACGCTTGGGCCCCCCTAAATCAACCGCACTCTCTCCGGCAAATGTCACCTATAAATAATCAATATCCATGTGAAGTGCATGAAAGCCAAAGTCCTTCCCTTTATCTGGAATGTGAGCCATTTAGCAAGCTAACCCTATGTAGTGAGTGGTGGGAGTGGTCCGTCCGTCAGCTATTTATTGGCGAGGGGGAGTGGTCTGTGGCAATTAGATTACGTCATGTATTACGCGTGTACTGCCTACAAAATTATGCGCATGCGCTAGCGGAGACCCAAGCTCCACCCACATAGAGAATACGCCTGGTTTTAAAACAACAGCGTCAGCAGTCCACCTCCCTCGTACAGAATCTGGAACCATGAAGCTCCCTCTTCAATTGAGGCAGCTGCTACTGCTTCTGTGGAAGAACTTCATTCTCCAGGTACTACCCACACATACACGTTCTATTTCTCTAAGCCGTTGAGGCTGAAATATCACTGTTGAGGCTGGTATAAGCCATCGAGGCTCTCGTGTACTATATGTGTTGTATGTGTTTTATATGGTTATTGCTCATTTCTTTAGTCTACATCTTTTTCTGTTCCGTTGTTTCCTTTTCTTTTTGTTGTGGTGTGCTATGCACGCGTCACTGTTCAGCTTGGTGTATGCTTGTACACGTAGGTTGGAGTATATGTACTATGATACAGACTTGTATGTGTAGACAGTCAAGGAAAGTAATATATGGTATCGAAGTCTAAGTAAAGTAGTGTTAGTGATGCTGTAGAGAGTCAAAGTGTATGTGTACTTGATTGCATTTGTTGTGGAACATCATTCCAACATGTCTCTCCCCACAGATCCGTCGACCAATAGGTACAGCGCTTGAGCTATTCATACCAGCTGCAGCCTTGGCAGTTGTTGTAGGAGTCAGGTAATACCTGCTGTGTATGGAATACACTGCATACAGACATATACCCCGAAAGCCTCATAGTCCAGCTGGGACTCACAATATTAGTCACACAGTCCTACTACTGAGCCACTGGATCTGTAGTGGCAGTGGCAGAGGAGTGTATAGAGGATGTTTATTTACTAAATCAACACAATGACTTGGCCTACAAACAAGCAAATGCAATTTACATACATGTACATATATATATATATATATATATATATATATATACATGTAAGTACATGAACAATCAAGGCAACAATAACACAACAGAAAGGCAAAGCAACACAACACAACTCACCTGAAACAGTCATATTTTTCAAAGAAAAATTTGCTACCTCGTGTGGACCCACGACCATCAGCTTTCCAGGCGATGCTCTTACCAACTGAGCTACCGAGGCAGCTCAGCTGGCTGGGCTGAATCCTGCATACAAATCAGAGAGCATCTCAACCTGATAAACAGGTGAACTCAAACTTGGTACTTAGTATTATTTATATATGAATGCATGTACATATATTCATACATACATGTACATATACATGTATGAATTGTCAGATATTTGAGTCCCATTCCTGAAGCTATTCAATATACACTAACCAAAACAAAGTGTGGTTGATACAGAATTTGTATTCCCAAAGTTTAGTCTAGTGGAACATTTTCAATGTAGATTTCTGAGAGGAGTGGACTAAGTGCTTTTCTACATGTACATACACAGCATATAGAGTATTCACTAACAACATGAAATAGCATTTCAGTTTTCAGTGACATGTAGGACTTGGTATGTGTGTAATCTAGCTACACAGGTACATGTGAGATGGGGGCAGCATCCCACACAAGCTCTCATGACTAATGTATTGCCAGACATATGCAGCTTTTACCAATTATACACCCTCCAATTTAGTCTCGTTTGTTGTCATGTACTGTCCATGTTGCAATGTATGTGCAGCCCCTCTACCATATTAAGCTCAATTTGCTGAATTTCACTATAAAGCACTGCCAATGTACAGAAGTACTTGAAGGAAAGGTAGTGGATGGAGTGAAGTCCATGTCATAGTTGTGTACTTAGTTAAACATGTATATATCTCAATTTCAGGGATTCTAGTTCAAGGCGACCTCACTGTAACATGTGTGTAATATTTTCTCTCCTGCAGGCAGATACCCGGTGTTGGTATCATTCACACGTGCTTTGCTACATTTGAGTCCAATTTCCTTCAAGTCCCAGAAAATTATGACATTATTTATTATGCCCCAAACACCACCAATAGTAAGACATACACTGTCGTTTCAGTTTTCATTGTTGTATTATTATCTCTCAGTACGCATGCGAAGCGAGGGTTACAGTACTTGGTTTGTGTGTGTGTCTGTCTGTGTGTGTCTGTCTGATACCCTATTTCTCAGACGCAGTAAGCTTATATGTTTAAAGGAAGGTATATACCAATGGCTTGGCCACAACACAGAGCAGACTTTTATAAGAAGAGATTTTCCTATAAATGCTTCATTCAAGAGTTATGGCATCATTTGCTTGCCATGATGTCCTACAGGAGGTACTGCAGCGACATTCCACGCAGTTTTTTGACGGCAGAGCCTTCTAAAGGTCCTTAAAAGGCTAAAAATAGGCTAAATGCTACCTGGAATATGACTCGATGTAAGGCAGCGAACTTCAGTAGTTTTTGCCTAAAGTCCTTCCATATACTTCTCATTACATGTAATCATTTCAATAGCGTGTGTGTTTTCAAGTATTTGTGCATGTACACATTATATAACATGCCAAGGGTTTAGCACTTCATTGCTGTACATATTTTGGTGCTGCTGAATCTGAAATTTTGTATTTAAAGCCTTCACAGGGGATAGTATACTGTACATATCATAAAAAGCATTACATATAACTCCTTCCTCACTTTCCTCCTCCTCTCCCTCTCTCTCTGTTCTCAAACCAACCCATGATGGGCAGGAGGCATGCCACCTGTGCCTACTGGGTTGACTACACCAAGGTACACGTAGTGCAATGGTGACCACATACCTCCTAGGTGCATGTTATCAATGATGTCATTATTGAACACATTGAGGCCACATGCAGCAGTTGTGATTGCCTATGCATAGGGCTAATACCTATTTTAAAGGCACCAAGGCGCAGAACACAAAGGCATGAGACTTCTTCTCAATTATTTTAAGACCCTGGGTGAAGGTCCGGTCAGAAAAAGAAATTATGAGCATTGATCCACTGACCTCCCAGTCCACAGCTTTTGAACATAACCACTCAGCCACTGAGTCTGGTCTCTCTCTCTCTCTCTCTCTCTCTCTCTCTCTCTCTCTCTCTCTCTCTCTCTCTCTCTCTCTCTCTCTCTCTCTCTCTCTCTCCCCTTCTCCTCCTCTCCCTCTACAGCCACTCAGATCATGCAGTTTGCTATGCAAAGGTGGCCTCAATTGAAAGAGCTAATTCCTGTGTCAGATGAAAGTGAAATGGTGAATATTCTCATGAATGATACCGATACTGACAGTGTGTGTTCTTCTGGAATGGCTGGTGGTAAGTGTTACATTCACATTTGTACAGAACTCTAAAACGTATGTAAAATCTCAAGTGGCAAGGGTGCTGCATGCGCGCACATGTGCATGCATACTGAGTTAAAGTTCACTTGCTTGTCAATATATTCACGTTTGGCAATCACAACAATCATGGTTCACGAAAATTGGCTGTCCACCTACTGCTTTTCTTCCACAATGCTGTTGTGGTCTCTTTTTTCCGCTCCTGACGTTAACTGTGCTGAGCCCAAATAGCTACAGCTTGTGAGAAAAACTGTTGACAGACAGACAGACAGACAGACAGACAGATACACACACACACACACACACACACACACACACACACACACACACACACACACACACACACACACACACACACACACACACACACACACACACACACACACACACACACACACTGACTGACCACAATAAACCTCCCGTGGATGCGCGAGGGTTAATAACTGTTTTGGACAAGTTGTGTATGTTGCCTTCCCTCTCTGTTGTGTTGCCTTTCTGAGCATCTGTATGAGTGAATTACCATAATTACATGTACATTGTACATTTTATACACATGTATATTCTGTATATGTAACCTCAGTAGCTCAGTTGGTAAAAAGTTCACATGTCTAGAATGTGGGGCATGGTTGTCAGTTCTACCAGAGGCCTCTCTTTGTGCATTCATTTGTGTTTGTAGTTCTCATTGTTATAAATTATTTCTGTGTTTGGCCGTCTATATACATCGTACATGTAACGATCACATACACTGTAGCTTAATGCTGTTCATAATGTTCTCTTAATTGCAGTGTATTTTAACAGTCTGAGCTCTCAGGATATCAGGTACACTCTGAGATTTCCCTATGAGCAATATTGGCAAACCAACCAGCGTGCTGATAGCTATGTGGTCAACTCTGCCAACACACACAGGTACAATGTATATACACATACATATATACATGTACATGATGTTTATCTATATGTACATGCAGAATATGTAGGGTAATGTGCACCTGAATACATGTATTATAATATATACATGTACGTTTACATCTGAACGGGATTTATTAACTACTGGCGTTCGCACAGAACTTCATTTTACACTCTCACTCATTCTAAATATAAATTTAATGATGAGATGATACAATCAAGCACCACCAACATCTAAGATCCATTTAGCATGCCTTCGTCTCACTACTTAGGATTTGTGTATTATATATGTATGCGTGTTTTCACTATACGTAGCTCCTATATGAACTATGGATTCATCAACCTGCAGAGGATTGTAGAGCAGAGTATTATAACCTTCATCACAGGGATAGCAGTACAGTTGATATTGATTTATCAATGAGGGTTAAGTAAGAGGAGAGAGAGAGAGAGAGAGAGAGAGAGAGAGAGAGAGAGAGAGAGAGAGAGAGAGAGAGAGAGAGAGAGAGAGAGAGAGAGAGAGAGAGAGAGAGAGAGAGAGAGAGAGAGAGAGAGAGAGAGAGAGAGAGAGAGAGAGAGAGAGAGAGAGAGAGAGAGAGAGAGAGAGAGAGAGAGAGAGAGAGAGAGAGAGAGAGAGAGAGAGAGAGAGAGAGAGAGAGAGAGAGAGAGAGAGAGAGGAGAGAGAGAGAGAGAGAGAGAGAGAGAGAGAGAGAGAAGAGAGAGAGAGAGAGAGAGAGAGAGAGAGAAGAGAGAGAGAGAGAGAGAGAGAGAGAGAGAGAGAGAGAGAGAGAGAGAGAGAGAGAGAGAGAGAGAGAGAGAGAGAGAGAGAGAGAGAGAGAGAGAACCGACCAGACTCAGTGGCTGAGTGGTTATGTTCAAAAGCTGTGGACTGGGAGGTCAGTGGATCTTGGTGCCTTGGTGCACTCACTATCTCCCCCTCTTCTATGCAGCAATTTCCTTACCCTCCTACTGCTCAAGATCCATTTCTTCAAGGCCTGGGCTTCACTCTCTCTCTGCTACTCATGTTAGCCTTCATGTACACCTTTGCTACAATTGTAAAGGTACATGTACATGTAAAAACTTGGAAAGTACTTGCACATACTTGTATGTACATGTACGTATAACTTAGGTATACAATTTCAGGACTTGAACTTGTGTGTGTGTGTGTGTGTGTGTGTGTGTGTGTGTGTGTGTGCAGGAGCTGGTAATTGAGAAGGAATCTCGTATTAGGGAGTCCATGTTGATGATGGGACTAAGACACTGGGTACTGTGGACTAGCTGGTTCCTAAAACAGCTCCTCTTCATGCTCATCTGGGTGATTAGTTTCCCAATCCTGATGAAGGTACACAATACACATACATGTATATACACTATACCTCCAATGCACGAATGTACGGCTACACACATACAAATCGAATCATACATGGTACGGTAGCTTAGTTGGTAAGAGCGTTGTCTGGAAAGCGGATGGTTGTGGGTTCGAGTCCCACCTGAATTTTTCTTTGATAAATGACTGTGCGAGTTGTGTTGTGTTGCTTTGCCTTTCTGTTGTGTTGTTGCCTTGCCTTTCTCAGCATCTCTTGAAGTGATGGTTCATGTATCTATGGAATGACATACGTGTACATATACTTCTAGTAGTACTGCACAGTATTACATGTACATGTATGTGAATTAATATGTAAATGTGTTCATACATGTATGTACATACAGTATACGAATGTGTGGCCCAAGAGTGATTTACTGTTGCTGTTGATATTCTTCCTGCTATTTATCATATCGATTATTTCATTTGGATTTTTGGTCAGGTAAGAAGTGAAGCAGTACTCTAACCATCCACTAAGAATCTCATTAATGTCCAAGTTTGCCTTCATAATGACATTCATCACATTATAATCATATTCATTACATTACATCATCCTGGGAGATAGGGTTAGGGCTAGGGCTGAGGCTAGGGCATATTGTAGGGGAATTTCCCTGAAGGCAAACCTGGACATCCCTCAAGAATCTGAATCCATGCATGGCCTTTGATAAGCTCATATACCAGCAGTAGGATTGATTGTATGTGTATGTGTATGCATGTGTATGTGAGGAGAGAGAGCCTGATATGAGGCTTGTGCAGTGTTGCTTACACATTGGGACTAATGTTTGTCTTATACCACATACCAGGAAATTTTCGCTGTATGACATTTTCATGGTATTTGCAAAATTGCACACATCCTATTTGCAAAGCAGAATACTGCTACAAGTTGATTTTGTGAAATTTTGTACTGCGTAATTCCAAAGGAGGTTTTTACCCTGTACATGTCTATTGTAGTGTGTGGTTCAATTCTCCACGAGTGAGTTTGATTGTCTCCTTCATCATCTTCTTCCTGAGCTTTGTTCCCAACTTCTTCATCCCTTTCTTCACTCAACAACTACCTTAGTAAGTCACAGGATAGTACATTATTTGTTATATACATGTATGTATTTACATGTACTTACATGTATGTGTACATACATATAAAAGTATGTCATTCAATGTACTTGCTCTTGTGCGTTTTACTCTCAATGATACAATAGATCTGAAAGTGTACAAGAATTGTACAAGTATGTTGTATATGGCACTCCATATACATACATGTATCTATGACTTGTTAAGTGTTGTTCCTATCTTAACCACTGTGTTCACAATCAGCCCCCATATATAATGCATGTGACGTACGGCACATGGGAGTGGTCTGTCAGGTGAGAGACTCCAGCATTGGAGTACCACCTGGCAGTACATGAGAAGAGTGGGGAGGCTGGCTTTTGCCTGGGAGTCGTGGCTCAGTGGTTAGTGCACTGGATTTCCAGACACTGATCCTGAGTTCGATTCCAGTGGACGTCAGTCTTTCTCTTCAGCCTGTGTCACCAATTATCTTTGCTATATTTTATTATGGAACTTTGTAGTGGAGCCAAGCTGACCCTCAGTCTGCTATCAAACACTGCCTTTGGTCTTGGAGTGACAGTAATCTCTAACTGGGAGGAGAAACAGTTAGGACTTCAGTGGAGCAATGCAGGAGAGCCCCTCTCCCTTGAAGAGCCACTCAACATGGGTGCCATCTTTGCAATGATGATATGTGACATCATCCTCTACATGCTCATTGCATGGTAAGTCAGGTAGAAATCTGTAATTTTCACAGCTCCCTCACACTACAAATCAATATACATGTATGCATGCTATGCTCAGAACTTAGATTGCGTACATGATCTAGTAGCTTAGTTGGCCCAGTGGCATGGACTGATCAATGTTGAGTTAGAGTATAGCATGCTTTGCATCTTGTGGAGCCATGCCATCAAGAAGAATTGGCCTCCTCGGGTGGGATTTGAACCCACGACACTCACATTAAGTGATACTCTTACACACCAAGCTAACAAGGTAGCTCAGCTGGCTGGGCTGAATTACATGTACACATACATGTACAAATCAAGCCAAAAGCAACCAAACATCTCAACCTGATAAACAGGTGAACTTGGACTTTGTATTAAGAACTCTCAACATTGGAATAATCTCTGTGTACAGGTATGTTGATGCTGTCAAGCCTGGGAGATATGGTGTCCCCAAACCTTTCTACTTCCCCTTCCTCCCATCCTACTGGACTGGAAAACCAAGACAGGTACATGATGAATTGATACACATGTACATGTATGTGCATGTGTATACACACGTACGTACATTGTACATGCACAGCACGTATATGCTTACATCTGTCAGAGACACAAACACACTGTAAGTGTGCAGTTACTAGAATGTCCTGACCCTAGTTACTAGGTGCTAGTTGATCACATATACACACATGGCGTCATTATTATATGATTAATAGTCGTGTCGTTACGTAATCGGTTTGTTTTATGATGCACACTAGCATAACGTATCTACTATATATGTGCGTACATTCTACAAGTTGAAATTATGTAATCGCTACATACATGTACGTGACTATCACTCCAAGGCAAGGTACAACAGAAAGACAAAGCAACACAACACAACTTGCCCAAAGCATGTACATATACATAATTATAACATTATATTCTTCCGACATTCGTGTATGTACAACTAACTAGGTGCTATTACAAACACCCGATTATAGTTAATATTTCTTTGTTCAGAGCTCACTAGGTGAGGGAGAGACATCTGGCTGGCATGATCCCCAGGCCCATGAAGAGGAGCCTAGAGACTTGAAGGCTGGCATCAAAATTCAAAACCTCACCAAGATCTATGATTCGGTACATGTACATACGTGGAAGTACATATGCATAGCACACTAGCTACGTATATTAGTACATGTAATGTCATGAATAAACTTATGTGAGTGTAAAACTAGTGTCATGTCATGTACATGTCATGTACATGTGCAGATGATGTCATGTATCTACATGACTTAATTATCCATGAGATGCTTAGAGAGAAAGAAAGACAATGCAACACAACACAACAGAAAGACAAAGCAACACAACTCGCCCAAGGCAGTTATTTTTCAAAGAAAAAACTGCCTCGGGTGGGATTCGAACCCACGACCGTCAGCTTGGTAGGCGTAGCTCTTACCAACTGAGCTACCGAGGCAGCTATAACTTAATCATCCATGAGATGCTTTGTAAAAATTGCTCATTAGCTGTGTTCTCCTGTAGGGACTGCTAACACCTCACAGCAAACGAGGAAAGAAATTGGCAGTGGATGGACTGAGTCTAAACATGTATGAGGGTCAGATCACTGCCCTCCTGGGCCACAATGGAGCTGGCAAGACAACCACCATCTCAATGCTTACTGGTACTATATATATATATATATATGTTGTAGTATTACAAGTAAACACATCGAATAATGATTTCAGAAACAGCATATGATCTTCTTATGTATGTACAATGTATGCTCAGAATCATCCTTGCTTTCTCACATGAATATGTACATGGAGTATGTACGTATATACATGTAACTGCTTTTTCATCAGGTCTGTACACCCCCACAAGTGGTACAGCAGTTATCAATGGTTATGATATCAGGACTAACATGGACCAGATTAGACAGAGTCTCGGTATCTGTCCCCAGCACAATGTACTGATTGAGAGGTTGACTGTTCAAGAACATCTGAAATTATTTGCAATGTTGAAGGTAGACCTCCTTACGAACCAATACCACTAATGGTTCTTTCCATAAGCCCACAAGTGTATGGAAGATAATACTGAATATGCAGTCATAGCAATAATACCATTAACTGTACACCCACTATACAGCCACATATATATGTACATGTACATGTATATCTGTGGTTCCTCTGGGACACAGTGACAAACCCAGATCTCCAGCACAGGACTGTACGCAAAATGGCATAGTTTTCTGCTTGCTAAGCTACTACTTTGTAGAAAGGTACACATACATGAGACATCACACACATAGCACTAACATCATTACACTATTGGACTAACTTACAATGGACTTGCACAAGGGCTCACACGGGCTCACAAGGGCTTACTTATATAACATATCGCAGTGGCTAAAAACAGACACATCAAACAATAAACAATAAAACACATGTACATGTACACATACATGTACATGTATGTCAGAAACAGCATGAGGAGGGATTGTGCACATCTAGTTTTAAATCCAAATGGCTCTCTACATGTACATATAGCTTGTCTGGCCCCACCAGATACGTTTTTTTTCATGTAGAAGTACCCCAGTAGGTATGGGTGTCTTTGGTGGATTCATTGCCCCGGCCCAACCCGTGACTGGTGGTTTGAATAAGGGGCCTTGCCCAGTTTATTGCTCTAGGTGTGGCAGGCACTACACAGGTAATGATGTGGTGGATGAATCTTATTAGTTCTGAAACCACTGAACCACTAGTGTTCTGGTGCGCCTTGCATATATAAACCGGTGGTGCGCTTAGACAAGCTGTTGCATATTCCCTGCTGATGAGAGCTAATAAGCTCGAAACAGCGCTGTCCAGGGATCGCTTATATAGCTTGTCTGGCCCTACCAGATATGTTTTTTTTCATGTACATGTAGAGTTCACCAGATATGTTTTTTTCATGTACCTATGTGTGTCCAATGTACATGTAAATGTGTGTGCTCTACATGTATATGTAGGGGATGCCAGGTAAGGAAGTGGGGCCAGAGGTTCAGCGTATGCTGGAGGATCTTCAGATGGTAGACAAGACAAGGGCTCATGCAAGATATTTGTCTGGTGGGATGAAGAGGAAACTCAGGTACATGCAGCTCAGTTTTGATTGCCTTGAGTAACTTTTATTGCACTGCCCTTGGTGTCATTGGGCTGTATACATACTTATATACATGTACACATGTACATGTATGTAGAGTGTATACAAGTACAGTGTGTTTACTGACTCAGTAGCTCAGTTGGTAAGAGCATTGCCTAGAATGCGAGTGTTATGGGTTTGAATCCCACCCGAGGCAGCCAATTTTCCTTTGACAGCTTTGGGTAAGTTGTGTTGTGTTGCCTTGCCTTCTCTTTCTAAGCATCTCATGGATGATCAAAGTGTCATTGATGATGAAAGTCATGTACATGTACATCACATTTCTCCTATGTACGCAGTGTTGGTATAGCTCTGATAGGAGGGTCTAAGATAGTGGTACTGGATGAGCCTACATCAGGTATGGATCCATATGCCAGGAGGGCTACTTGGGACTTGCTGGCCAAGCACAAGGAAGGAAGGACCATGTTACTCACAACACACTTTATGTAAGGATATGTACACTGCATCTCTACTTGTGTACGTATACATGTATGCCTATAGCAAGTATTGTGTGTTTCTACATATGCACATGCACATATATATGTAACCTCATGTACTGGTACACTATTTCAGGGATGAGGCTGACTTGCTGGGAGACAGGATTGCTATCATGGCTGAGGGCTGGTTGATGTGCTCTGGATCCTCTCTCTTCCTCAAGAGCAGGTATCTACTGTACAACGTACATGTACATGTACATGTATATACATATGATGGTACAGTAATAAATGCTACATGAAATAGGAGCTAATGTAATACAGCGAGCTTCTCAAGCCTTCTCTATGGCTGGGCAGCAAACTTTCAGTTGTGGTATTTAATGCACCGAGTGTTTGAATTTAGTACAGAAAGGTATCCTGAGTGATGGATGGGATAAGTTAAGGCTCTCTTGTTTGAAATTGTGTGTTGTACATGATGTGTGCAGGTATGGAGTTGGGTACCACCTGACTCTAGTGAAGGGTCCGTCATGTGACAGTAGACAACTGTGTGAGCTGATCACCTCCAAAGTGCCAGGAGCACAACTGGCCACAGATGTCAGTGCAGAAATGACCTTTCTCCTACCCTTCACCTCCAGCCAGCACTTTCCCACCCTCCTGGACACTCTGGAACGTGAGACTAACACACTATACCTCACTAGTATACATTGCACACCACTATGATACTAGCATATATATACGTATATACATGTATGTACCACTACATCACTATGACTTGTAGACTACTTCAACTCCTGGGTGAAAGACTTGGAGTCAAAATTAAATTAATGTTTATAAACAAGACATGACATATTATACCGCTGTACTCCCACAGAGCAACGAGACAGACTGGGGTTCTCCAGTTTTGGTGTGTCTCTCACTACAATGGAGGAGGTCTTCTTGAAAGTGGGCACTGGCTCAACTCGGTTTTCTGAGAGCCTGTAAGGGAATGTGAACCCACAATACACATACAACGTATATACATGTACATGTACATGTATATGGTGCATAACACACTACATAGAAGAATATAGAAAGGACTCCCAGACCACCGACTCATGCTAGACATATACATGTACATGTAACACATACACAAGAGATGCCCCAGCCTTGAGAAGTGGGGATGGTGGGTTAAAGATCTGGCTTTCATGGTATGTACATTATACGTACAGTATACCAACTCTCCTCACACACCATGTACATTGTATATATACACATGAAATGAGCTGTGTGCAGAGCAAACTACATGTAGGCAAACAACAGACGGCTGTTGTGGGCTGATTGGCCCTCATCAGCACTGTGTATGCCTAGCTGCTCTGCAATAACCTAGACTGACATGTACATGTACATACATGTATATATTTGTATGTATACTACAGTTTGATGTCTCAAAATTCTTCTGCAACATCAGGTGCCTCTAATAGCAGACCTCCTGCACCATCTGGTAAGAGACACCACTATATATATATATATATGTATATATACATGTACATGTACATGTACATGTACATGTACATGTACATATGTAGAAAGTTACTGTGTGGGACGTTCATTCATTACATGTACATGTCTTTGAATGAGTTGTGTGTGATTATGCATGGTCACACTAGCTGTATATGAAATAGGGGGGTGGTGGGTAAAGATCTTTTGTGGTATACCAACTCTCCCATGTATATACATGTACATGTACATGTACGTGATACTTGTACACATGTACATGTAGATCCTTGCATCAATGAGGACAAACCTGAAATTTTTCAGCAAGAGCCAGCTCCTATGGGAATAGCAGAATTTGAAGAGGAATTGGAGTATGAAACAAAGAAGGCTGACTACAAACTAATTGGTAGTGAGTAGTTACCAGAAATCAATCCAAGTTATGCTACAGCTATATATATTGTAGCTGTACCACGGTTTCTGGCCTAGTAATACAAGTATAATATCAAAATGTTGAAAGCTATAGGAATGGTAGTACCACAAATCAGAGAAACAAGCACCATGCTTAACCCCACAATAAAAGTATTAGAGAGGAGATGTTGTTATTGTTGCATGGCATCATTCCTTGTCTTGCCGTATAGCTACCCTTGTTTCTCTGAATTTGGCACTGCCATTCTACATCATTCAACATTTTTTCTTTTCACTACATCTGATTTTGTGAAGTTAATGCCTTCTTAGGACAGTTCTATAACAGCATGTTATGATAATTGGCAAGTGGAGTGAGCCCACCTACTATGTCAATGGGCTGATTTTTCTATATGTGTGAAATGCACTGTATATACATACTGTAATGTTATACGTGAATTTTAATTTTATGTGCATACAAATTGGCCTGTTGACATGACAATGTGGGCTTTCTCTGCTCATCACCTGGTGTACATGTACATTGATGCAGGGCCTGCTGTTCGTCACACTGGGCCTATACTGTGGCTGCAACAGTTTGTAGCAATGTTCCTGAAACGTTTCTACAACTCCCTCCGTTTCTATATGGCGGTGATCACCCAGCTGGTCCTCCCTCTCATATTCATACTGCTAGCCCTCACTCTGATCAAGATTCCCGACCCCAATCTTGGTGACCAGCCATCGAGATTGCTGACATTGAAGAACTCAGCCCTGTCCAGGAATATCACCACTTTCTGGGCACAGTTTGGAGAAACACCTGCTCACTTTAACTTTGCAGTATGAAAATTATATGGATACTGCTATACGTACATGACTTTAATCATACATGAGAATCTTAGAAAGACAAGGCAAGGCAACACAACACAATTTGTCAAAGCAGTCATTTTTTCAAAGAAAAATTGGCTGCCTCGGGTGGGATTTGAATCCATAACATTCACATTCTATGTGGCGTTCTTACCAATTGAGCTACTCAGGCAGCTCAGCTGGATGTATATATATAATATATATATGTACATATTTGTTAGGTGTATAGGATTTTGTTTTCCTGAGGTATGTAGTACGTACATGTACTTCAGAGCAGAATTTGAAACTGTGATCCACTCAGAGGGAAGAGTTTTATGAGCCTAGCTTGGAGGGAGAAGCAAAGCTTTAATTTCTGTCTGTATCAATATATGTACATGTACGTGTATGTATGTGTAAATGTACATGTATAGTATTAGCCCAGTATCAGTATACGTATATATGTGTCAAAATTAATGTGCTGCCTTCCTCAACAGAATGTGTCATCTCCTCGCACTATCTCTGCCACCAACTTCTTTGATTACACTGCCAGGATCCAAGGCATACGGAATGATGTATACACGAGCAACCGTTCCACCATTGATGAGTGCTGTGACTATGAGTACCAGATACTCGACAAGTTTTGTGCTTCGAGAGAGACAGTGAGTCAAGCAAGATATATAGATGTCTGCTTACAGCTAGAGAGTGCCATTACTACCTGTATGCTCTTGTGAATGTACATTAAACATTGTTTAGGAAAACTTTAAGGAAAGCTGTGGAAACTACAGGAAGGAATGTAGGAACTGTCTGAGGTACATATACCATGTATATATGTGCATTGTATACATATGCATTTACTAGTGGAATGCTAAGCATTGTGGGTGAGCGGAAGTGGTAAGGCCGTTTGTAGCATGCAGCACCCCAAGGCCCACATGGGTCCCATAAGCAGTACATAGTTGGGGGAGTGTTGATCAGTCATACATGTACATTGTACGTATATATACATGTAGAACCACACCAGCTAAATGACTAAGTGGGCTCTCTCCTGCTCACCCAATTACATGTAGGCATGTATTTGGTTCATCACAGAACTGAATATTCTTATACACATTCTATGCAGTAAAGAACCAGCAGCGCTAGCTGATGATATTTGACACCTTCATGTACATGCAGAGTTTTTTAGGAGGGGGCTATTTGCCTTCCTTAGAAAAGTCTTTGCTTCTCCTCCAGAAAATATTTAATACATATATAGATAGGTAAAAGGTATAGGTTAGTGAAATTATAGGTGTACATCTATAAATATGCCTCAGTAGCTCAGTTGGTAAGAGTGTTGTCTAGCAAGCGGACGGTCGTGGGTTCAAGTCCCACTCGAGGCAGCTAATTTTATTTTGAAAAATAACTGCCTTGGGCGAGTTGTGTTGTGTTGCTTTGTCTTTCTGTTGTGTTGTGTTGCTTTGTCTTTCTTTCTAAGCATCTCATGGATGATTTAAATATGTATGTAATTCACTACTGTTGCCCTCTCAATTTGGTTGGTGGATTTTACCCTTGCTCCTTTGACCATTTTCTCTCTGCCCAGTTGTTGTAATACGGTAGACAAGACGTCTGCCCTCTCGTGTTTTAATTCACCATATGCTGATATTGGAGACTACTGCCCATCCCCTCCCAAGTTAAACATTGATGACTATTACAGCAACTCTACTCTTGGTCCACTTGACAGCTACAATACGTATATCGCAGAGTACCTCATCAGGGTTGCTTTTGACGTGCAGCCCAGTGTGTTCTTCCATCAAGTTCAAGCTGGGTTTGTTGTCAGCTACCAAGAACCAGCTCTGTCATTCTGTGGATTCTCTGATCCTACTACCGCCAGAGAATTTATAGCTGTTTTGGAGGCTTTTTACCATGACAACAATACAAATTGCAGTGAAAGTATTGATAGCTGTATATCATCTATCTCTAGATCTTCCCCTAATTGTTCGGATGCTCTGGATTGTGTGGAGAATATGAATATCACTTCACTGCCAGGGGGATATTACAGCAAGTTCCCCTATAATTTTCAGAGGTCACTGCAGAGTGTATGTGGCAATATTAATACCTCGTACATACATGTAGCAAAGACATATCCAGTACAAGAGAACACACTATCAGTCACCATCTGGTATAACAATCAGGTCAGATAATGCTCATTTACTGTATGTACATAGCATACATGTAGTCTGTAATTACAGTGGAAACCATGGACCCCAGAAATGTGAACACCTCAATAAACAGGACACCTTTTGCTGTTTCTTCCCAAAGGGGCTTATTTAGAGAGGTTCTATATTTGAACGGGAGAGAGGGAGCAAGACAGGAGGGAAGGGTAGGAGAGTGGGAGGAGAGGGGAGGGGAGAGGGAAGGGGAGGGGAGGGGGAAATCAGGTACATACTTTGAGACAATAGGTAAACATAAGTGTTGAGGATACAATGAGGTGAAATAATGGCAGTTGCAAGAGTTTGTGGAGTCGCACTCAGCCCATAAGTCTGTTGTCCAAGCAAATAGTACTGCATGAAAGAGCATGCAAAGGGTACATACCCAAAGTTGAGGAATTGGTGGTGAATGAGTGCATGGGTGTATGTAGTTTTGAGAATCAGGAAAGAAATGGATAAGATGTGCATGAAGAGATTAAACCCTTACCTTATCACTCTCCTCTCTCTCATGTGCATGAAGAGATTAAACCCTTACCTTATCACTCTCCTCTCTCTCTCTATGTAGCCATATCACACAGTGGCTTCAGCTCTGAATGCCTTTCACAATATTTTGCTTCAACAAGTGATGGGTGAAGACTGGAGAATCTCGGCCTACAACCACCCCTTACCCAGGACAGAGGATACCAAGGTTTCTGTACTAGTCATGATTCAAACAGCCTGATTATAATGCACGCATTGTACCTCATCATGCAGCTCTGCTGGATGAAAATATGGTTTTCTCCCAAATCAAATTCATGTATAGATCTACGTATGGGGCAATCCACGGAGCATTAGACATGCTCAGAAATAAATCTGAGACCAGCCTCTCGGCTAGGAAAATGGATAAATGAGCCTTAATTTGGCATGTTAAAAACAGTTGTTCAGCCAAGCAGTAGGTCTGCATCCCTGCCTTGGAAATCTAGGAATGGAGATTAAGATAGCATACGTAGGTGGACTAAGTACCATATACATGTACATGTACGTACTTGCACATGAGTTGTGAATGAGGGAAACTAGCAATAGGAACACAATTACTAAGGTACATGTATGTGTATGTAGCCAAATGTACAATACATATACACGTGTGTGTATACAGAATATAGTACATGTACTTAATGTGTCAATACCTGTTTCAGGAAGACCAGACACTTCAGGCTGCATTTTACGGACTGGCATTCAGTATCTTAGGATCTTTTGGGTTTTCATTCTTAATCAGTAGTTTCGTGGTATTCCCAGTGCAGGAAAGAGAGAGCAAGGTAAGCAGCTTCACTACACTGCAGTGTGTGTATGAAGTTGATACATTTTGCCTGCCTAGTTTTGATTTGTTTGTGCATGTGTTGATTCAACCCAGCCAACTGAGCTGCTACAATAGCTCCATTGGTAAGAGTATCAGTCTAGATAGAACACAGAGCATTGCATGTGTATCTCTGTATACATGTACATGCAGCTGTCCGATGCTTGCTTGGTTTGCTCAGCGTGCACACCTTTTTTCCATGTAAAGGCAGTATATCTAGTACCTGTCGGTACATACATGTACGTATAACATTGTATCCCCCAAATCATCCTCTCTCTACATTTACCTTTTCTATTAGGCCAAACATCTTCAGTTTGTGAGTGGAGTCAACGCCTTCAGTTACTGGCTGGGCAACTACACCTGGGACCTCATCAATGCTATCGTCATCGTGGTAGTAGTGTTTTTATTGATTGTAGTATTTCAAACAGATGGATATCAGGGCCAGGGGCTTGGAGCTGTGTTGGTTTTAATGGTACAGTGTACAGATATGTATATGTGTATATGTTTGTTGTATGTGTACATGACTCATTGGATACAGTATGTACAATATACTGCATAGTGTAGACACCTGACTGTATGACCATGCAGTGCAGCTTTCCAACATTTACTACAGCTGCTAGATGTGACTTGTGTCATTTTTTCAGATTTTCACCTGCTGGGCTGGAATTCCCATTGCCTACTGCTATTCATTTCTCTTCAAGAGCCATCTATTGGCCTATGGAATCTTCTTTCTGCTCTTCTTCTTCCCACCAATGGTTAGCATATGACACATGGTGCTCTCTGTCATTGTGGACCTGTGTTTTGTACTGCTTTGGACACATTTGGAACTGTATTTATACTCCTCTACTTTAATGAAGGCACTATTGAAGTTTTTTTTTTTGAGGCAGCAAAATGTGCATCAATGTGTTGTTATCCATGGTGTCTGCTTACAATGTACTTGTATACTTGTATACTACCTGTGCATGCTTGCCCCTACTGATGGTAGGCAACAACAAGTGTGTGCAGAGCTACACAGCATTAGTGGTGTCGGATGCATGGTTTGATCTATTCGATAAATGTTTTATTCGAAACTGCATTATGTCATAGGACCAAGGATTGCTTTAATTGGTCCTAGACATCCCTCCTCCTCGCAGGTAGGGTGGCTGGGTACCATTGATGTCCAAGTTTGCCATCATAATGAGTTCATCACATCACAATCACATTACATCATCCTGGGGAAGCGGTTAGGTCTAGGTTTCAGGCTAGGGCATTTCCTTGAAGGCAACCTGGACATCCCTCCTGGACATGAAGCTATATTTATGTCATTACTCACTGTACGTGTCCCTGCAGGCATTTCAACTGGTGGTGCTTTTAGTGAGCAATAACCACGTTAGGGATGTTCTCAACTACATATTTCTACTGCACCCTGGCTACGGGTATGTCCATACATATGTACCTAAAGATACATACATACATACATACATACATGTACATGCATGTGAGCCTGAGGAGTTCTCCACACTTGGTACGTTTGTACCCGAGCGAGCTGTTGCTGTGAGTTCTCCATCTCGGGTTGATTATGTATCTCTGTGTATTTGTCTGTTAGTGAGCCACAGGTGTGTTAGTTTGTTGGTGAGAGTTTGGGCACTGGATGTGTGGGGAGAGTTGGTACCATCAGATATTTAACCCACCATTCCCAGTTCTCAAGGCTGGTCATTCAGTGTCCTACTCTTATATATGTGATGTTTGTCTGGAGTGGGTTAATGGGTGGGTTTCCTTATATCTTAAAATTCCTGTTTGGCTAGTGTGCTATGCACATGGTTTTCATGTATGTACATTTGCCAATATGATGTGGCCAGCTGAGCTCATCTGGTTACAGTACATGTACACATGTAATATCTATCTATCTAGACAGAGTATTAATTCTCACTCATATGTATAAATGACCGCATGCCTTGGTAGGTACACACATGTGTGCTACCTGTTGTATTATACTGTTCTGGAACTCTTCCAAAGCTACATGTACGTAGGTAGTCCTAATCCCATGTGCATGTATGTAGGTAAACCTCTTTATAAGCAATATACATGTATAACGTTACATGTTATACATGTATATTGCACTGTGGTAAGTGATCTGTCTCTTCCTGTACAGATTGCAAATTGGATTTGCGTACATCTACATTTCACAGACACTTGAATCACTGTGCAAAACACCCCCTGGAGCAGAGTATGGCAGGATATCATACCATTACAATGTATATATATATATTTATAGCCTAGCTCCAAGTGGTCCCTTTGATGTTGCCCGCACTATATATATGCCATAGCACACTCAGCAGTGCATTATCAGATATATGCACTGCTGGGGGGGTACGCATAGTGCGGCAGGCTGAACCTCTGGCACTCACACTAGACGACAGAGCAGTTTAGACAACCGCTTTTTTACCGAGACGGGCGACTTCATGGGGGGTAGATCTACGAGTAGTGCAGCAGCCTGAACCTCGCTCTCACAGGCACCGGAGTCTGTCCAACTGTCCCCCAACCAGAAACAACTGTTCCATCACTCGGTTGGGTGCCAGGAACCGCTTGGAGCTAGGCTATAAATCACTCATAACACCCCCTCTTCGTGATATGGCTGGTATATACGCACTCCGCCCTCGGGCGCTACGCGCCCTCGGGCGTCATGTGTATATACACGCCATATCACTCGAAGGGGTGTTAATAACTAATACATATATACATATATATATATATGTGCAGTCCACTGTATTAGCAACAATGATATACAAAATTTGCTATCCATTATATCTGAAACTTACATATATACATACAATGTATGTTGATGTGTCTCTCTAATTATAAGTGCTCTCAGAATGTACGTAAGAACATGGAAAATTTGTACATGCAGCGTTTGTAATGGGTTATATGTGGAGAACATATTCCAGTTTGACAGACCTGGCATTGGATCTGTCCTCACCTACACTGCCATTGAAGGACTGGTACTGCTCTTCCTTGTGGTCACCATTGAGGTACATATGTATGTACATGAGTGTGGAATATACAGAATTTGTACACAAATATGCGTATACATTCAGTCTATTGTACTGCTGACAAAAATTCTTGTGAATGTACATGTACATATGTACATTGTGTACTAGTTAAAGTACCCGTCCGAGTACATTACGTGATATAATGTACGAGGATGTGTCGAGAGCGTAATAAGGCACGAGGCGTAGCCGTGTGCCCTATTAGGCATCGAGACATATTCCGAGTACATTATATCCCGTAATGTACGAGGATATACGGGTACTGTAACTGGTTTATTGTACGTATACGGAAATTTTCAAACTAGCGCTTGAGATAGGTAACAGCAGAGAAGCTGCTCAGCTCATTCCTCAATAGCGAGGGCTCTACAGAGTAGGCTAGGAACAATTTAATGCCTTAGCTAATGTGTTAGAGGTGAGCGTGGTCCCGCCAGCATGCTTCTGAGTCATGAATGTCTGCAAAGCCTAAGGCCACTGACCTAAGGGCTGTGCTGCTACCTATGACAGACGACAGCAATTCACTATTATGAAATAAGAATCAGTGTTTCAGAGGTGAGTGTGTTCCCTTTGGCTTGCTTCTGAGTCATGATACCAGCCTTGGCTATGCCGCTGCGTGACAGATGCAGAAAACGTGACTCTCTGTAGAACCGCAGGGCGTCATTGTTTTGACTCGACTGACCTTGTTGAGTAAACTGAGGACATATATGGAAGTGTACTGTATTAAGATGAAAGGAAAAATAAAGCACAGTTGGATAATAAAGCACTGTTAGACAATGGCATACTATACATTATGGCAAATAAAGAACACTTTTGGCCTTTCATGTTATGTGGCTTCGTACAATAAGTGTACGTACGTATGTACATGAGTGTGGAATATACAGAATTTGTACACAAATATGCGTATACATTCAGTCTATTGTACTGCTGACAAAAATTCTTGTGAATGTACATGTACATATGTACATTGTGTGTGTACATGAAATATTCAAGCTAAGAGACTCCCAAAGCAATGCAAAACAACACAATGCAACTCACCCAAGTACGTACAATCTGCAAAGTCATTTCAGAGTATAACTGAGAGATTTATCCTATCGGTACTTCCTGCAGTATTCCTTCTTCATTCCACTTGTGAGGCGATGGATCCTGTACTATATGGAGAAGAACAGAGGGCAGATTCAGCCACAAGCAGATACACAGGTTACATGCACTACACTATACGTATACATGTAACGGGGGAGCTGGAGAGAGCCCATCTAATTGTACAGTTCAAGAAGTTTGTATGTTTTTGTTACCAAATATCCATTAATGTTTCTTCATTATCATCCACATACACACAATGTCAGTTGTACAACTAGTGTGTTGGCTCCCACTCACCCACAATGCTGAAGATTCATCTAGTGTATATGTACATATATACGTGTATATGTACATATATACATGTATAGTTGTACAGTACATCTGTGTATAAGTACTGATCAGTATGGAGTGTTTAGTGAATAGTTAACCACTTTCAAAACCATGGCTTTGTTACCAACTGTCCACTTCTTTAGCTAGTGCAGGGTTTCTGCAATCAGGATACACAGTACAAAATACTAAGTTTGAGTTCACCTGTTCATCAGGTTGAGATACTTTCTGATTTGTATGTAGGATTTGGCCCAGCCAGCTGGGCTGCCTTGGTAGCTCAGTTGGTAAGAGCATCGCCTATAAAGCTGATGGTTGTAGGTTCGAGTCCCACCTGAGGCAGCCAATTTTTCTTTGAAAAATGACTGTTTCGGGTGAGTTGTGTTGTGTTGCTTTACCTTTCTGTTGTGTTGTTGTTGCCTTGCCTTTCACAGTATCTCTTGAAGTGATTGTTCATGATGAATTATATATGTGCACCTTCATTTTTACAGTTGTTGATGGATGAAGACGTTCGTGATGAGAGGATTAAGGTGCTAGGGGGACAAAGTAGTGACTCTGATGATGTTGTAGTCCTCAAAAACTTGTCTAAGGTACACTGTACAACTCAGTAATGTACTAGTGAAACCTTGAGCTTTTTTAATTACCTTGAGTTGATTTAAATACTGTTTTGAAGACATGCATGAAGGCTTTAGCTACACATGCAACATACATGTTACGTGCATGTACAGTAATATATATATATATATATATATATATATACATGTTTATCTGTGTGTGTTTGGCTGCAGGTATACTTACCTCAGCTCGCTTGTGGGTCAGTAGTTTCCTCCAAGAGAGCAGTAAATGAAATATGTCTGGCCATTCCACGTGGAGAGTTCTTTGGGTTTGTAGGAGTCAATGGTAAGCCCTCATGTATGTCTAGCTGCTCTGCAATAGCCTAGCTGGTATAAGTTGTGGCATCAGATCATATATTCAAACCACGAGCAATACAATGCAACTCGCACAAGACAGTCATGAAATATGAGCTGCCTCAGTACATGTACATGTACAGTATACAGTAGCACAGAGAGTACAGTCCCTCAAGGCACAATCCCTAAACTGATCAAACAGAAACTTACAGGAGGCTGTCGTCGTCTACATTGTGTTTGTGTATTGTATGTATTTGTGGTTAGTGATCCTTTCTTTGGTCTACATCTTTCATTTTTCTTGCATGTAGTGTGCTATACACATGATTGTTCATGTGTAGGTCAAGCAGTTTTCATTGGAGTGTGTTGCAGCCTGACTAACTGTGTATACAGCACAACTTGCCACACAAATAATAATTAATTCTTCTGAAATAAAAGTGTGCACACAAATGTTTTATAGCCATGAAATGATTCATACGCATGCGCAAATGTCCTACCTATTACAAACACAATGTAAGTAATGTATGCATACACCAAGGTATAATAACTAACTAGAACCTAACAGAGAGTGTTTCACTGAATGCAGGAAACTCATACATGTATACATATGTACGCACATGTGTACATGTGTATATATATATATATACATATATATACAGGTACTTTACCTTCGTTATTGAACATATGATTATGAAACACGCTCTTAGGTGCTGGTAAGACCACCACATTTAGTATGCTGACTGGAGATATCTCTCCCACTAGTGGAACTGCCATCATCTCTGGATATGACATCAGAACTGACCTTAGGAAGGTAAAGTAAAATATCACAGCTACATACAGGTACATGTGCTCTGCTGTGTGTAGGAGGGAGAGAGCGAGCAAAATGTATATACATAGAGAGGGAGCAAGAGAGGGAGAGAGAGAGTGAGGGAGAGAGAGAAATGTACATAGAGAGGGAGGAAGAGAGGGAGGGAGAGAGGGAGAGAGAGAGAGAAATGTACATAAGAGGGAGGAAGAGAGGGAGGGAGAGAGGGAGAGAGGGAGAGAAATGTACATAGAAAGGGAGGAAGAGAGGGAGAGAGAGAGAGGGAGAGAGAGAAATGTACATAGAGAGGGAGGAAGAGAGGGAGAGAGAGAAATGTACATAGAGAGGGAGGAAGAGAGGGAGAGAGAGAGAGGGAGAGAGAGAAATGTACATAGAGAGGGAGGAAGAGAGGGAGGGAGGGAGGGAGGGAGAGAAATGTACATAGAAAGGGAGGGAGAGAGGGAGGGGGAGGAATGTACATAGAGTCCAATATGATTATAATTATGTAGGAATGAGTGTTGCAAGTGAATTACTTGTTTTGTACAACAGGTGCAGCAGCGAATTGGCTACTGTCCTCAGTTTGATGCTCTCATTGAGAGAATGACTGGCAGGGAGCTACTCTCCATGTTTGCTAGACTCAGAGGTATTCCTGAACGTTACATTAGAGATGTGGTCACTTCCACTATTGATAAGCTGGACCTTAGCCAACATGCCAAAAAACTGTGTGGAAAGTACAGGTTAGTTCAGTCACTTGACCTTATGCACTGGTCTGAGGATAGTGTATTGTTCCTGATTGCAGTGGTGGAAACAAGAGGAAGCTTAGCACTGCCATTGCCTTGATTGGAGATCCTCCCATTCTATTCCTGGTAGGTTTGTGCGTAATATATTCATCTGTAGTGAGGTATGGACAGAGATAAGTCTTTTGTAATGTCCTCTCAGGATGAGCCAACTACTGGTATGGACCCGGCAACTCGTCGCTATCTGTGGGATGTTCTCACTGGAGTCACTAGAGAGGGAAGGAGTATTGTACTAACAACCCACAGGTATTTCCTACCTCCCTCCCTTCCTACCTCCCTCCCTCTCCCCCCCTCTCTCTCCCTCTCCTTCTGTGTGTCTGATACATTACATATGACCATCATTCTCTCAGTATGGAGGAGTGTGAGGCACTGTGTACTAGACTGACCATCATGGTGAACGGAGAATTCAAGTGTCTGGGCAGCATCCAACACATTAAGAGCAAGTCAGTGTGGAAGAAGTGCATGCATACAATGTACATGTAGTCATATCTGACTTTTCAGCATGTTGTGTATCCCTTACGGCTGTGTCCTTTATACAACTGTTAAGCCAGTTAAGTGAGCTCTACAGCAAACATCAGGTGTTACAAGGTGTTACATGTACATGAAAATAAGTTGTGCAGAGCAAACCAGGCAAACAGTGAACAGCTATTTCGGCCTCATCAGCACCAATGTGCCTAGTTGCTCTGTGACAGCCCAGACTTGGCACGCCTGAGTAGTTTGGCTTCAGAATAATGTATATGTGTACATTCGCACCCACATGTACACCCATAGCTCTGCACACACCTCATTTCCATGCACTTTAGGTTGCAGTGTAATCTGTTATTATTGTCTATATTATATGTACATGTATATGATCAATACTTGGTAGGTTTGGATCTGGCTACACACTACAAGCTAAGGTCAATCCAGCCATGGCAGCAGGCCCAATACCCCCACCCCCATCCTCGTCTCCTCTGACGACTGCACCACCAGCACAGCCCACTGGCCCTTACATGCAGTCTGGGATGGTAGCAGGGGCTCAAGAAGGGATAATTGATGCAACACAACTTAAACTGTTTATAGAACAGAGCTTCCAAGGTGCTGTACTCTTGGAGGAACACCAGGTACATGTGGTCTTATATATGCCTGCAAGTATATTACATTGCTATGCACATGTTGTGGAATACTGGAACCCCTCTAATCTCAAGACACCTCAATAAACAGGTGGTGTCATGCTGTATAATGCCATGTGTGTATACCATTTAACCCCTGAAATCAGGTTACCACACTCTAATATTCCTATACTCTGTAGGTAATGAGCTTAGACCAGAGCTTTACGTGATTGTTGATACAAATAAAATATACTGTTAAAATTAGAACACAGCCCCCATCTACATGTATATACATACATGTACGTATATGACTAACGTACCATGGATAAATGGCCCATACATTTCCCAGGGCTCAGTGACCTATCAGGTCCCCAGTACTGGACTGACCTGGTCCTCTGTGTTCCATCAACTGGAGACTAACAAAGAGAGACTTGGCATCGTTGACTACTCTATCAGCCAGACTACCCTTGACCAGGTCAGCTGCTCTTACCTACAGCCTTTATAGTTTCTGATTCAGATTTTAAAAACACGTTTAGATATATTATGGTATGTCAATGCTGGGTTAATATTCTGCAGGTGTTCATCAACTTTGCCAAGTTTCAGGAGGGTGTTATGCACTGATGAATGTAGGGTTGCTATAATATATCCAGACATATTTCTACATATACATGATTGATTAACTCTGCATGTAACTATTAAGTTGTGTTTGAAGATTAGAATTACTGTACAATCGTATATTATACAATTGTGTAGAATATCAATTTAAACTATACAGATGTGTACACATGTCAGAGGTATAGTACTGTTGTAGTAGACTAACTATGTTGGTATGATCTGCAGCTCTTGCCTTGCTCAATGCTGTGTTTCCAAACTGTGGAGATAACAAACAATTGCACAAATCACACGTCTGATTCTGGTTAATACCTTGTTAGCAAGATCTAACTACTGTCCCAAGAACCAAGACAAATATCAACTAGAATGCCAACTACAATTCAGCATGGCAGAAGTGGACAGGTGTTGCATCAATATCCTGTCTTTTCAGTATTATAGGATATCTGTATGCCATTAAGAAAATTCAACTTTTGTTACTGCTCCAATTGAGAGCTGTTTATTTTATTATCGGCAAATTGTATGCTGCTCACATTCCTGTGTTCCTGCTAGTCATGCTTGGTACATTTACGTCTTGGAACATTCAATGGTTGTTGTGCACAGATTTTTGCATGCAGTTCTTGCAATTACAATTCACCTTGCAACCAGTGCCATTCTTTAAGCAGGTAATATTACCTGCCTTATACCTCTATTATGCCAGCATTACTACTATCAATATTATCGGCAATTTACCACTCTTACTATTACCATTGCTAGTACTGCTATTACAGTGGAACCTCTGAATAAGGGACACTTTAATTTGGGAACAGAGGTTTTGTCCTTCAGAGGTTGTCCTCTGGTGGGAGGTTCAAGTCAATAGGTCATTTATAGACCTACCTATAGATAACATGTTCTAAAAGCCCTAAATACATATCTACACCACACTACAATTTCTGGACAAGATCACCAATGATGAACTACAAAAACATGTCAGTTTCCATGTTGTTACCCCTGCATGTGCACTTTGTAGTGTTGTTATGGAAACTGACATGTTTTGTAGTTCAACAGAGAACAAGAGCTGGATATGGCGGAGATACCGTGCGTTTACACACTTCATGGACCTAAACCTCACATAGAAAAGCTAATAGCTTCGCTGAAAGCCAAAAGAACAATGATGATTTCACTAATTACTAATTAAGGGAGTAGGAAAGAACTTTTAGCTTTTGCTGGTAGGAGAACAAAGGCTAAGAACAGGAGTATTGCTTCCTTGAATGTTGATTCAGTCCCAGAACTATAAACCCATTTGTGTGCCACATCATCAATTCCATGTATTACACTAGTCAGATCATAAAAATAGTGATATGTACCGAATTGCTAGGTTTCAGAATGCAGTTTTACTTGCACATTTGCCCTAGCTGTTATGCTTTGGAAACATTTGTATACAGTGGAACCGCTCTAATCAGGACACCCTGAAATGAGGACACCTCAATAAACAGGACACTTTTAGCTGTCCCAAATGCCATGTTTGTGTACAATTTAACCCCTGAAATCAGGACACCTCATTAATAAGGACACTTTCTTCTGTCCCAAGGATGTCCAGATTAGAGAGGTTCCACTGTATATCTGCTTCTATCGTGCTATGTAGCTACCATAAGAATATGTGTCAATAAGCGTAAGGATTGATGGCCAGTTATTTTCATTCGACTTTTAATTGAATATAAGATGTTCACATGGTGCATGCAAGCATGGTTCATATGAAACTGAAAGTGTGCAATGAACAGATTGCCTTCCAACATGTATGGAAGTGCTAGGTTTTCTTGCTCAGGAAAGTACTATAAAAGATTATCTTGGTCAGGGATCATGTGCATGCAAGAATGGTAAGCAAGCGAAACACAAGCTTTTTCCCCCACCAGTGGACAAGGAAACAAAAACATTGTTGCCCTCAATAAACTTTGTAATGACATCCACTTCCATAATGTTGTATATAAACCACTAAACCGCAAACTTTGGTCAACTTGTCAGCATAGATTTGAAGGGCTGGTTCATGGTTGAGAAGGTCAATGAAGGCATTATTAGCTGAGTGAGATGCAATAGAGTCCGAGTCTGATGCAATAGAAATGACAAGAGTAGCGGGAGTAATAACTTCTGACTCTGAGGACACATGATGGCTGCGGAGAAGATGGTCACAAAGTGGTGTAGCTTCAGGAATAACATGATCACAACTGTCCATAGGACATTGTCGGAAAATACTGTTGCACACAATGTTCTTAGAAGTGCGAGGGATGCACGGGTACCCTCGACACTATGGTCCAGAGCATTATCCCAAAACTTCAGTCATGCATTGTCTTCAGTAGACATGAATGATGCCTACAAATTTATGCGCATGCGCTAGCGGAGACCCAAGCTCCACCCACATAGAGAACACGCCTTGTTTTAAAGCAACAGCGTCAGCAGTCCACTTCCCTCTTGCAGAATCTGGAACCATGAAGCTCCCTCTTCAATTGAGGCAGCTGCTACTGCTTCTGTGGAAGAACTTCATTCTCCAGGTACTACCCACACATGCACGTTCTATTTTTCTAAGCCGTTGAGGCTGTTGAGGCTAGTATGGATTTTTCTAGGCTGTCGTATTACGCGTTGTGTGTGTTTATGGTTAGTGCTCCTTCTGTAGTGTACATCTTTTTCTGTTCCTTCCCTCTTTTTTGTTGTGGTGTGCTATGCACGCGTCACTGCTCAGCTTGGTGTATGCTTGTACACGTAGGTTGGAGTATATGTACTATGACACAGACTTGTATGTGTAGACAGTAATAATGGTATTGAAGTCACAGTAAAGTAGTGTTAGTGATGCTGTAGAGAGTTGTGTACTTGATTGTATTTGTTCTGGAACATCATTCCAACATGTCTCTCCCCACAGATTCGTCGACCAATAGGTACAGTGTTTGAGCTACTCATACCAGCTGGAGCCTTGGCAGTTGTTGTAGGAATCAGGTAATACATGCTGTGTATGGAATACACTGCATACAGACATAATGCTAAGACCCTGAAAACCTCATAGTCCAGCTGGGACTCACAATACTAGTCACACAGTCCTACTACTGAGCCACTGGATCTGTGGAGTGTATGGACGATGTTTATATACCAAATCTGCACAATGACTTGGCCCACAAACAAGCAAACATACATGTACATCTACATGTATACAAATGTACATGTACATGTATATATACATGTAAGTACATGAACAATCACTCCAAGAGATGCTGAGAAAGGCAAGGCAACAACACCACAACATAGGGGCAAAGCAACACAACACAACTTGCCCGAAACAATCATATTTTCCCAAGAAAAATTGGCTGCCTCAGGCGGGACTCGAACCCATGACCATCAGCTTGCTAGGCGATGCTCTTACCAACTGAGCTACCGAGGCAGCTCAGCTGGCTGAGCCGAATCCTGCATACAAATCAGAGAGCATCTCAACCTGATAAACAGGTGAACTCAAACTTAGTACTTAGTATTATTTATACATTGTATATGAATGCATGTACAAGTATTCATACACACTGTACATGTATGTATGAATTGTCAGATATTTGAGTCCCAATCCTGAAGCTATTCAATATACACTAACCAAAACAATGTGTGGTTGATACACAATTTGTATTCCCAAAGTTTAGTCTAGTGGAACATTTTCAATGTAGATTTCTGAGAGGAGTGCTTTTCTACATGTACATACACAGCATATAGAGTATTCACTAACAACATGAATTAGCATTTCAGTTTTCAGTGACATGTAGGACTTGGTATGTGTGTAATCTAGCTACACAGGTACATGTGAGATGGGAGCAGCATCCCACACAAGCTCTCATGACTAATGTATTACCAGATACATGCAGCTTTTACCAAATTATACACCCTCAAATTTAGTCTCGTATGAGACTACCTTAAATTATAGATATGTTTGTTGTCATGTACTGTCCATGTTGCAATGTATGTGCAGCCCCTCTACCATATTAAGCTCAATTTCCTCAATTTCATATAAAGCACTACCAATGTACCAGAAGTACTTGAAGGAAAGGTAGTGGCAGGATGGATTGAAGTCCATGTCATAGTTGTGTACTTAGTCAAGATTTAATAGCTAAGCTGCCTTGGTAGATGAGTCAGTACACAGAGCACTGAGCATCGTGGGTTTGAACCATATGATCAACTAAAGCACGACAGCCCTGGGGTGCATGCATGTACTTAACGGATTACAGTTTACTGTTTTCACAGTGCAAGGAGTAGTGAAATCAATGAGACATGGTATGGGTATGTGTGTTGTGCTGTGTTGGAGCCTGAGTACAGGAAGTCAACTCCATATTTTGAAGTGGAGTCCTTGTACTATGCACTATTTAAAACTAGAACCCACACACTATGTGTCTGTGCTACTGTTCCCAAAGCATTGTGATCTAGTGCTTAGTGGCAGTCACATGTTCATCAGGTGGGTGTATAGTGTACATTGTATGCTATACATGTACATACATGTATGTGGGTGCCAAGTAGTGCTATTATTGTGGAGGGGGGGATCCAGACCCTGAGATAATACACATCACTACTCAGCATCTCTATATGGCATACATGTGTATGTCACATGGCTGAGTGGTGTAGAATCTAGATAGCCTTGTCCCTAGGCTCTCCCTCCTCGGTATGACCTTTGACCCGCCGGTTTCATCAATCTGGTTGTACACCAACACATTATTAGTGTGAAGGATTACAGTTCGCACAGTTAGCGCTTGTGAAGTCTTTAATAGTTCTTGTATCTCAATAATTCCGATCTCTATCTCTACTGCAAAAGGCTGCGCTATTATACAAAGGAAAAGAAAGTTCTAGAAGACCAATATACGTGGCCGTAGCAAGTGGTCCGGCTGGTCCGGTTTTGGCCGGACCAGTTTTAACGGGTGCTTTCACGCCTGCGCATGCGCAGGTGATCAATAACGGAGCGCTGGCCTGGGAGATGCAGCAATCAGGTGAACAATCAACAGGTGCAGCAACGAGACAGTCTCACACGCGTCAGTGTTAATCACTGCAGGAGGTGTGGTTTAGAGACGGGGCTTAGACCACGCCCATCGACCGGTCCACTTTAAAAGTGCTTGCTAAGGCCCTGATACTGTGCCTTGCAAGATGGTTGTCAAGTGCACTGGAGTTGTAGGCGGACTCTGTGATTAACTTAGTCACAAACTTATAAGAGTGCATTATATAAGTTTACATAGGTGGCCACATGCCACTTGAGAGGCTGTCTACTTCCCCGCCCACTTCTCTTATACACTGACAAGCAACCTGCAACATACAGTATATGAAATCATGACAGATAGTAGTAGACTAAAAGATGACAAAAGTAAACAAGGATATGAAATCACTAGACTACCTGGCTAGTACAGAAATAGAACTTCTAACACACCTAAAGAAATACATATACCCTAGGAAGTGATAACACTGCATATATGCAATAATTAGTCCAGTCCTCCACAATTAGCATTGCTCTAGCTGCAATACACTGTAGATAATTACAAATTTCTAGCTCTCAACAACAGTATACATGTATGTAAGGAGCCTTCTAATCCACACATATCTGGACCAGATTTGACTACTGGTTCTAAGGGTTGAAAATGGAAGCAAACACTGTATATGTAGGGCAGCAAAAGAGGTATACATGTACATATGTCCATCTCAATTTCAGGGATTCTAGTTCAAGGGGACCTCACTGTAATGTGTGTAATATTTTCTCCTGCAGGCAGATACCTGGTGTTGGTGTCGTTAAAACGTGTTTCGCTACATTTGAGTCCAATTTCCTTCAAGTACCAGAAGATTATGGCACTATTTATTATGCCCCAAACACCACCAATAGTAAGATATACACTGTCGTTTCAGTTTTCACTGTTGTATTATTATCCCTCAGCACGCATGCGCAGCGAGGGTTACGGTACTTGGTTTGTGTGTCTGTCTGTGTGTCTGTCTGTCTGTGTGTCTGTTTGATGCCCTATTTCTCAGATGCAGTAAGCTTATATAAAGGAAGGTACATGTACCAATGGCTTCGCCGCAACATTGAGCAGAATTTTATAAGAACAGATTTTCCTATAAACGCTTCATTCTAGAGTTATGGCGTCATTTGCTTACTGTGATATCCTACAGCTAGGAGGTACTGCAGTGACGTTCCATGCAGTTTTTCGACAGCAGAGCCTTCTAAGGGTCCTTAAAAGGCTAACAATAGGCTAAACGCTACCTGGAATACGACTCGATGTAAAGCAGTGAACTTCTTTCTCTTTAGTTTTTGTCTAAAGGTCTTCGTATACTTCCCATTAAACATAATCATTTCAATAGTGTGTGTGCTTTCAAGGATTCATGCGTGTACATGTTATATAACATGCCAAGGGTTTAGCACTTCAGTGCTGTACATATTCTTGTTGTTTTAGTGCTGCTGAATCTGAAATTTTGTATTTAAAGCCTTCACATGGGATAGTATACTGTACATATCATAAAAAACATTACGTATAAGTAACCAACCTGTGATGGGCAGGAGGCATGCCACCTGTGCCTACTGGGTTGACTACACCCAGGTACACGTAGTGCAATGGTGACCACATACCTCTTAGGTGTTAGCAAAGATGTCATCATTGAACATAGCAAGGCCACATGCAGCATTTGTGATTGTCTATACTTAGGCATAGGGCTAATACCTATTTTAAAAGCATCAAGGCGCAGAACACAAAGGCAAGAGCCTTCTTCCCAATTATTTTAAGACCCTGGGTGAAGGTCCGGTCAGAGAAAGAATGCCCATTGTGAGCATTGATCCACTTACCTCCCAGTCCACAGCTTTTGAACATAACCACTCAGCCACCGAGTCTGGTCTCTCTCTCTCGCTCTCTCTCTCTCTCTCTCTCTCTCTCTCTCTCTCTCTCTCTCTCTCTCTCTTTCTCTCCCTCTCTCTCTCTCTCTCTCCCCTTTCTCCTCCTCTCCCTTTACAGCCACTCAGATCATGCAGTTTGCTATGCGAAGGTGGCCTCAATTGGAAGGAAAACTAATTCCTGTGTCAGATGAAGGTGAAATGGTGAATATTCTCATGAATTATACCGATACTGACAGTGTGTGTTCTTCGTATGGAAGGGCTGGTGGTAAGTGTTACATTCACATTTGTACAGAACTCTAATTAAAACGTGTGTGGAATCTCAAGTGGGAAGGACGCTGCATGTGTGTACATGTACATGTATACATCTACGTAATACATTGTAAATGATGATGTACCATGTACATGTCTATACACATGTATATGGACACAAAGAGTATATGCCTGTATATGTCTGTCTAGAATACAGGCCGGCTAATTAACTCTCGTGCATGTGCTGGAGGGTTATTGTAGTCAGTCGTGTGAGTGTGTCTGTCTGTCTGTGTCTGTAAACAAGTTTTCTTGTAAACCATGGCTACTGCTCCGGTCGAAGCTATAGCGCTTCCAGCAGTGTAGGTGTACAGATATATTTTTCTGTCGTTTGACATAGGAATTAGACAGAAAATATGCTCCCAGATGTTGCATAACGTGCATGGTGTGGGTGTATTTAAGGCCATCCACACAGTGCTGTGCTCATTCCTAGCTGCTTTTGTGCATGTGATACTGCCAGATGAATTTTCCTCATTTTCTGTTTCTACTGTTGTTGTTACGTATATTACTGATGACGACTAGGCCGACTGGCAACCCTACCGTCACTGCAATGATCATCAACTAACCCTACCCTGCCGGCCAGTTGTCCCAACCCGGAGAGCTTTCCAACTCACAGTTCGCGCATGTATGTCTGGGATTGCCATGGACTGTCCCGGGATGTCCCATGTCCCCTATCTGACAACTAGTTTACCCCGTCTGAGGAGCAGCCACAGCCCCTCCCCATCAGTAAAGGGGGTGGAGCCGAATGCATGGTGAGGCTCCACCCCCTTTTGATGGGGAGGAGGCTGGGCTCGCGACGAAGACTACGCGGAAGATGATATGCACATATATATGTATGTGGTATATAGATACATAGGAATCATGGGACATCCCGGGACAGTCCACGGCATTCCTGGACATATCTCAGTTCGCGTCCCTCATGGCTGCAATTACAAGCTCAGAGACGCGCCTGGACCAGAAGTTGGCAGTGTTCAGAGCCGATGTGCAGCAAGCCCAGGAGGAGGCTGTGACAAAAGCTGCCAACTGTGTTCGCCACGAAAAGCCGTATGAATTTAAGCGAAAGGCCCATGAGGAGCAGTCCATGTTCAATGAAAAAGTGGTGGAGGTCGTCAAGGATACCCATGCTGCTCTCTCCAATCTGGATGACCCTCCAACGTGCCCAGGAAGCGCTTGAAAAAGGTGCACGGTTCCTGTCCGAGAGGCAGAAGCTCATCAAGATTGCCGACTGTTCAACAAACGGTTGGAGTGTTGTTGCCGAGTACACGGCAGATGAGCTGGCGGATGACAGTGAGGGCGAGAAACGGATTGAGAAAGCGGAGAAGGCTGCAGAGAGGGGTCGGGGCTCAAGAAGTGCAAGAGATCATCGCTCGTCGCCAGGCAGATGCCAGCAGCCCGCCCAACCCGCTACGTTGCTCCGCACCTGTACTACCCATTGCCTGGTGTGCAGCAGCCGACCCCGGCAACAGCAGAGGCCTGGACACCGCCAAGGCTCAGTTGCTGCACCTGAGTCAATGGGCCATGTTTACCCCATGTGGGTGTGAGTAGTACAGAGAGCTGTCACTCTGTAGGTGTTTGTGGTGATAATGTTGTTGATGTCACCCCTGGTGTGATGCTAGTCACATAGATCATCCTGGGAGCCATCCTGGGAGCCACATAGATCATCCTATATACAGCCCCATGCAGAGTCTTTGTGAAGGGATGGAAGATTAAAGAAATGTATTTCCTTTTAGAGGAATGAGATCAGGGCTTGTGCTAATATTATTAAGAGGATAGTTATGTCCTTCCCCTAAGTCAGAGCCTACTGCCTATATGCAGGTTAACCATTTATCCCCAGAAAGGAATTCCTCATTTATAGTATAGCTGACCTCTCTGCTGCTGGGTGTGTAGTTGAAGTGGCTCAGAGACCACATATCGGTAGTCCATGTCAGTTCTTGAGAATAGCTCGGGAAGAAAAGACTGGTAGTTAACTTAATAGATTTTTGTGGAAGCAGAGGTTTAAGTATGAAGATTTGCGCATAGCCATGTTGTTACTTGAGCAAGGATATTATATGTTCTCAAAATCAGGTTATCACCATGTCGACATAGCTAAGGAACATTGGAAATATCTGGGCTTCACATGGGGCAAACAATTCTTTGTTTTTACAGTTCTGCCCTTTGGCCCCTCCACGGCCTGCTACATTTTCACTAAAATATATAGTGTGCCCTTTAGAGCCGTAGTATATTTAGATGATGGGTTATGTGCTGTGAATGGAGAGTCCAATGCACTGGTAGCAAGCCAGTTCCACATTGGAGCAGGCTGTGTTTGTGGCCAACACTGCTAAGTCCAATTGGACACCTACCCATGCAGCGGTTGCAGTGGCTGGGATTTGTCAAAAGGACATATTGTAGTACCAGCCGATAAAATGGCTGTGTTGATGAGTAAATTGCATTCCATATGTCAGTTAAACAAGGTACAGGCTAAGCAGTTGGCCAGTGTTGTGGGGAGCATAATTTCGATGAGTTTGGCCGTTGGACTGGTGAGCCAGTTTATGACCCGTTGTTTGTATTCGGTGTTGGAGACGAGACATTCCTGGTGGATATTACAGAGGATGCTCGCCAAGAGCTGGAATTTCGGAAGGCCTGTTTAACGGACTTTGATTGTCAGCCTATCTGGCACTCCCCAAATTTTGCTCTCTATTTACAACATTTGGGTGACACCACTGGGTCTAGGTCTGTCGTCGAAGAAGCTGTGAATGCAGCTGGGTGGATCCACCAGATTGCAGGATACCCAACAGTGGCAGATTCTTCTTTTGTACGCATGATGCTCGAAGGTTTACAGCGCAGGCTAGCAAGACCTAAAGTTCGTAAGGAACCAGTAACCAAAGATATGATGTCAGCATTGGTTAATAGTCTAGGGGAAACACCATTGCTTACTGATCTCAGACTCGTATCAGCATGTCTACTGGCATTTTCAGCTTTTCTTCGTTATGATGAGCTTGCAAAATTGAGATGCTCTTGACATTTTTTTTTAACACTGACCACATGGCCGTACATATCTGTCTAGCAAGACTGATCAATACCGCCAAGGAGATTTGTGATAGTGGCTAGAACAAATACAGTATCATGTCCTGTGAACATGCTGGAGCGCTATTATGCCATGACTGCTCTTTCTAAGCAATCAAAGCTACGTTTGTTCCGTGGTATTGTTGTTACCAAGAGTAGCGAACGCCTGCGTTCCCAAGGTTCTCTAAGTTATACCCAGCTGAGAGAGCTGTTTTTAAACAAGCTATCCGAACTTGGATTTACAGTTTGGGCTACATAGTTTGAGATCTGGAGGTGCAACGGCAGCAGCCGGGGCAGGTGTCCCTGATAGGCTATTCAAATGGCACGGTCGTTGGCGTTCAGAATCTGCCAAAGATGGATATGTTAAAGATACCATGTCCTCATGGATGTCAGTGTCCAAGAGTTTGGACTTGTGAGATACTTCTGTTTACCCGCTCTTCATTCTCCTATATATTGTCGGATGCAATGACTTTGTCTGGTGTACACAACAAGCACCATTATCACATAACGGTTATTGCATTGTTGTATTTAGTAAGGTGCATGCTCGGTGCATGTTCTGGGAGAGCCACTTGGCCTGCTAGTTAGCCTATTACACGCATGCGCGTAAGCGAGGCGTTTTGCACATGTGCACCGCCAAGGGTTCTGCACTTTAGTGCATTCATTTGTGTTTGTGTTTGGCCATCTACATGTATATACATTGTACATGTAGCGATCACATACACTGTAGCTCAATGCTGTTCATAATGTTCTCTCAATTACAGTGTATTTTAACAGTCTGAGCTCTCAGGATATCAGGTACACTCTGAGGTTTCCCTATGACCAATATTGGCAAACCAACCAGCTTACCGAGAGCTTTGTGATCAATTCTGTCAACACAGACAGGTACATGTATATACACATACATGTACATAATGTTTATCTAATGTATACCGCAACATGAAGTAACCATCATGATAACACACACATGTTCGTGCTATTGATTCGTGTTCACCTGCCACCTCATAGGATGATGTGCACATGAATATTATAGTACATGTATGTACATGTACATGTGCATTTACATCTAAGATCCATTTAGCATGCCTTTGTCTCATTACTTAGGATTTGTATATACATGTATATGTATATGTATATGTGTGTTTTTACTATAGCTCCTACATGGACTATGGATTCATCAACCTACAGAGGATTGTAGAGCAGAGTATTATAACCTTCATCACAGGGAATAGCAGTATAGTTGATATTGATTTATCAATGAGGGTAAGCTCATTGAGATGGGGTGGTATAAGGAAGCAGGGGGGGAGAGAGAGAGAGAGGAAAGAGAGAAAGGGCACGGGAACAAGAGGGGAGAGAGAGAGGAAGTAGGGAGAGAGAAGCAGAGATGAAGAGAGGGATAGAGAGTAGTGAGGAAAGAGAGAGAGAGAGAGAGAGGGGAAGGGAGCTAAATATATGGGGGCATTTGCTTGGTACTGGTACCATATGAAAGGTTGCCAGTACCTCAGCCGGTATCACAACGGTACTCTCCCCAATGTTTTGCCCCCCCTCAAGTCAAACAGACCTTCCTCATATACAGCCACACATCTTTTCCTGTTCCTCCCTCAAAGATTTCTCTTATGTGCAGTTCGTCCCCCCCACGTCAAGTTTTCTGAAATAAACCCTGATTTTCTAGTTTCCAATCCATTTCTATTTTTCATGTACATGAAAGAACTAAGCAGTCCAAGTGTACATATATACATGCAACAGCCACCTCACTGTCTTACAATGTACATGTACTTATTGACTGTGATTCCCTTTGCACACACACACACACACACAACCACACAGTATGTGCTCACTCTCTCCCTCTCTTCTATGCAGCAATTTCCTTACCCTCCTACTGCTCAAGATTCGTTTCTTCAAGGCCTGAACTTTGGTCTCTCTCTGCTACTCATGTTAGCCTTCATGTACACCTTTGCTACAATTGTAAAGGTAAACTTGGAAACTACTTATGCATACATGTATGTACATGTACGTATGACTTAGTATACAATTTCAGAGTTTGTGTGTGTGTGTGTGTGTGTGTGTGTGTGTGTGTGTGTGTGTGTGTGTGTGTGTGTGTGTGTGTGTGTGTGTGTGTGTGTGTGTGTGTGTGTGTGTGTGTGTGTATGTGTGCAGGAGCTGGTAATTGAGAAGGAATCTCGTATCAGGGAGTCCATGTTGATGATGGGACTGAGACACTGGGTACTGTGGACTAGCTGGTTCCTCAAACAGCTCCTCTTCATGCTCATATGGGTGATTAGTTTCCCAATCCTGTTGAAGGTACACAATACACATACATGTATATACACTAGCTATACCACCAATGCATGGACGTAAGGCTACACACGTACAAATCAAATCATACATGGTACGGTAGCTTAGTTGGTAAGAGCGTTGCCTGGAAAGCGGACGGTCGTGGGTTCGAGTCAATTTTTTGAAAAATGACTGTTTCAGGCGAGTTGTGTTGTGTTGCTTTGCCTTTCTGTTGTGTTGTTGTTGCCTTGCCTTTCTTATCATCTGATGATTCATGTGTCTATAAATGGAATGACATACGTGTACATGTACTTCTAGTAGTACTGCACAGTATTACATGTACATGTATGTGAATTAATATGTAAATGTGTTCATACACGTATGTACATACAGTATACGAATGTGTGGCCCAAGAGTGATCTACTATTGCTGTTGATATTCTTCCTGCTATTTATCATATCGATTATTGCATTTGGATTTTTGGTCAGGTAAGAAGTGAAGCAGTGTACTCTAACCATCCACTAAGGATCTGAATCCATGCATGGCCTTTGACCTACCAGCAGTAGGATTGATTGTATGTGTATGTATATGTGAAGAGAGAAATGAGGCTATGACAGTATTGCTACACATTACACATTGAGACTAATGTTTGTCTTATACCACATACCAGGAAATTTTCGCTATATAACATTTTCGTGGTATTTACCAGTCGTGAAAATTTTCCTCACCAAATTTTGCACGCCTGATATTGCACTCCTATTTGCAAAGCAGAATATACTGCTACAAGTTGATTTTGTGAAATTTTGTACTGCGTAATTTCATAGGAGGTTTTTAATCTCTACATGTCTATTGTAGTGTGTGGTTCAATTCTCCACGAGTGAGTTTGATTGTCTCCTTCATCATCTTCTTCCTGAGCTTTGTTCCCAACTTCTTCATCCCTTTCTTCACTCAACAACTCCCTTAGTAAGTCACAGGATAGTATTTGTTACATGTATTTACTTACATGTACGGTACATGTGTATAAGACTATGTCATTCAATATGTACTTGCTCTTGTGCGTGACACTCCTAATTTTACTCTAAATGATACAATAGATCTGAAAGTGTACACATGTATGTAGTATATGGCACTCCATATACATACCTATGACTTATGCATGTGATGGCACATGTGAGTGGTCTGTCAGGTGTGCATTGGAGTATCACCTGGCAGTGTATATATATGGAGGAGAGTGGGGAGGCCGGCTTTTGCCTGGGAGTTGTGGCTCAGTGGTTAGTGCACTGGATTTCCAGACACTGATCCTGAGTTCGATTCCCAGTGGAAGTCAGTCTTTCTCTTCAGCCTTTATCACTAATTATTTGCGCTATATTTTATTATGGAACTTTGCAGTGGAGCCAAGCTGACCCTCAGTCTGCTGTCAAACACCGCCTTTGGTCTTGGAGTGACAGTAATCTCTAACTGGGAGCAGAAGCAGTTAGGACTTCAGTGGAGCAATGCGGGAGAGCCCCTCTCTATTGAAGAGTCACTCAACATGGGAGCCGTCTTCGCTATGATGATATGTGACATAATCCTCTACATGCTCATTGCATGGTAAGTCAGGTAGAAATCTTAAATGTAATTTGCACAGCTCCCTCACACTACAAATCAATATACGTGTATGCTTGCTATGCTCAGGACTTAGATTGTGTACATGATCTAGTAGCTTAGTTGGCCCAGTGGCATGGTGATCAATGTCGAGTTAGAGAGCATCTTGTGGTGCTAAGTCATCGAGAAAAATTGGCCTCCTTGGGTGTGATTTGAACCCCACAACACTCACATTAAGCTAACAAGGCAGCTCAGCTGGCTGGGCTGAATTACAAATACATGTACAAATCAAGCCAAAAGCAACCAGACATCTCAACCTGATAAGCAGGTGAACTTGGACTTTGTATTAAGAACTCACAAAAGTCTCAACATTGGAATAATCTCTGTGTACAGGTATGTTGATGCTGTCAAGCCTGGGAGATATGGTGTCCCCAAACCTTTCTACTTCCCCTTCCTCCTATCATACTGGACTGGAAAACCAAGAAAGGTACATGATGAATTGATACACATGTACATGTATATATGTGCATGTGTATACACACGCACATGTACATACATTGTACATGGTTACATCTGTCAGAGACATAAACACACTGTAAGTGTGCAGTTACTAGAATGTCCTGACCCTAGTTACTAGGTGCTAGTTGATCACACACATATGGCATCATTATTATGTGATTAACAATCGTATCCTTACATAATCGGTTTGTTTTATGATGCACACTAGCATAACATATCTACTCTATATGTGTGTACAAGTTGAAATTATGTAATTGCTACATACATGTACATGACAATCACTCCATGAGATGCGTAGAAAGACAAGGCAAGGTACAACAACACAACAGAAAGACAAAGCAACACAACACAACTCCCCCAAAACATGTACATATAGTTATATTATTCATATCCACATTCGTGCATGTACAACTAGCCAGGTGCTATTACAAACACCCAATTATTTCTTTGTTCAGAGCTCACTAGGTGAGGGAGAGACATCTGGCTGGCATGATCCCCAGGCCCATGAAGAGGAGCCTAAAGACATGGAGGCTGGTATCAGAATTCAAAACCTCACCAAGATCTATGATGCGGTACATGTACATGTACATACGTAGAAGTACATATGCATAGCACACTAGCTACGTATATTAGTACATGTACCGTCATGAATAAACTTATGTGAGTGTATCTATGATAAAATGAATGCACTAAAGTGCAGAACCCTCGGCGCCACTACGTGGTAACTACTATGAATCCAGTACTATAATGCGCATGCGTGCTTTCCGTAGGAAAATGGCCGACCGTACATATGGCCTTCAACGGAGGAGTGCTGGATCTCTTCAACGGAGTGGTTTCAGAGAAAACCCCACAAATTTTTTGACCTCCGTTGCCCGCCGAGTACGTGACAGTATTTTCAGGACGAGCAGATGCACGCACACACACACACACACACACACACACACACACACACACACACACACACACACACACACAGACCCAACTACCGTAACCCTCCTGCACATGCGCGCCGAAGGTTAACTAGTGTCATGTGCTGGTACATGTCATGTACATGCAGATGATGTCATGTATCTACATGTATGACTTAATCATCCATGAGATGCTTTGTACACATTGCTCATTATAGCTGTGTTCTCCTGTAGGCACTGCTGACACCTCGCAGCAAACAAGGAAAGAAATTGGCAGTGGATGGACTGAGTCTAAACATGTATGAGGGTCAGATCACTGCCCTCCTGGGCCACAATGGAGCTGGCAAGACCACCACCATCTCCATACTTACTGGTATGTATGTTGTAGTATTACAAGTTAACACACTGAATAATGTACCACGAAAAACTGTATTCATAAACAACATATGATCTTATTTATGTATGTACAATGTATGCTCAGAATCATCCTTGCTTTCTCACACGAATATGTACATGGTGTACATGTATGTATATACATGTAACTACTTTCATCAGGTCTGTACACCCCCACAAGTGGTACAGCAGTCATCAATGGTTATGATATCAGGACTAACATGGATCAGATTAGACAGAGTCTCGGTATCTGTCCCCAGCACAATGTACTGATTGAGAGGTTGACTGTTCGAGAACATCTCAAACTATTTGCAATGCTGAAGGTAGAGCTCTTTACCAACCAATGCCATGTAATGGTTCAATGATAATACTGAATATGCAGTCATAGCAATAATGCCATTAACCGTGTACCCACTATTTTTGGCGCAAGAAGCTACAAATACATGTACCCACAGCCACATACATGTATATCTGTGGTTCGTTTGGGACACAGTGACAAACCCAGATCTCCAACACAGGACTGTAGGCAAAAATGATCCTATGGTATATAGTGATCTGCTTGCTAAACTACTATTTTGTAGAAGGGTACACATACATGTATATGTACATGTATGTCAGATAACAGCATGAGGAGGGATCATGCACATGTCTAGTTTTAAATCCAAATGGATCTCTGCATGCATATGACTTAATCATCCACATATGTATATGTACATGTACATATGTGTGTCCAATGTACATGTAAATGTGTGTGTAGGGGATGCCACGTAACGAAGTAGTACCAGAGGTTCAGTGTATGCTGGAGGATCTTCAGATGGTAGACAAGACAAAGACACATGCAAAATATTTGTCTGGTGGGATGAAGAGGAAACTCAGGTACATGCAGCTTAGTTTTGATTGCCTTGAGTAACTTTTATTGCACTGCCCTTGGTGTCATTGGGCTACATGTATATATGTACACATGTATATGTATTTAGACTATGGTAACTTTAAATTGACCAATCAGGTTGTGAGAAACACAGGATCTATTTTCATAGTCACCTCGTTAGAGGGATCTATAGTTGGCCGCTGGCCCCTAGTACCAGGATCTATTGGCACGCTTGTTGCTAGCAGTTTAAATGGTCATTGTCCAATCACTGTAGTCTAAAATAGTTAGACGCACTCGTCATCTGGAACTACGCGATTTAGAAAGCCTCGGGCCCTTGGTAGCGCCCTCGCTACGCTCGGGATGCTACATCCGGCCCTTGGCTTTCTAAATCACGTAGTTCCCTTGACTCGGTGTCTAACACATATATAGAGTGTATACAAGTACAGTGTGTTTGCTGACTTGGTAGCTCAATTGTTAAAAGTGTCACCTAGAATGCGAGTGTTGTGGGTTTGAATCCCACCCGAGGCAGCCAATTTTCCTTTGAAAAACGACTGCTTTGGGCGAGTTGTGTTGTGTTGATTTGTCTTTCTGTTGTGTTGTGTTGCCTTGCCTTGTCTTTCTACAGTGTTTTTTGTGATCTTGCAATCTGGAAAGCCTAAAGCAACACGCGCATGCGCTCATTTTCCTTTGTATTTTGAAATCTGCACATACGCACTATGAAACATCAAAGGAAAGTGGATATGACGCTCTACGCCTGAGATTGTGCAATATTACAAAAACCGCTGTAAGCATCTCATGGATGATCAAATTGTCATTGATGATCAAAGTCATGTACATGTACATCACATTTCTCCCATGTACGCAGTGTTGGTATAGCTCTGATAGGAGGGTCTAAGATAGTGGTACTGGATGAGCCTACATCAGGTATGGATCCATATGCCAGGAGGGCTACTTGGGACTTGCTGGCCAAGCACAAGGAGGGAAGGACCATGTTACTCACAACACACTTCATGTAAGGATACCTACATGTACTGCACTGTATCTGTATTAATGTATATACATGTACGTACATGCCTACGTATGTTAAGATTGGGTGTTTCTACATATGCACATGCACATATACATGTATAACGTCATGTACCTATATCCTGGTACACTATTTCAGGGATGAGGCTGATCTTCTGGGAGACAGGATTGCTATCATGGCTGAGGGCAGGTTGATGTGCTCTGGATCCTCTCTCTTCCTCAAGAGCAGGTATCTACTGTACAACGTACATGTACATGTACATAGATATTAGGAGTAGACCACTGACTAGTGCTCTTAAATGAACCAGACACACTTGAAGAAAGGTATCTTGAGTGATGGTTGAGACTCTCTTGTTTGAAATTGTGTGTTGTATATGATATGTACAGGTATGGAGTTGGGTACCACCTGACTCTAGTGAAGGGTCCGTCATGTGACAGTAGACAACTGTGTGAGCTGATCACCTCCAAAGTGCCAGGAGCAGAGCTGGCCACAGATGTCAGTGCAGAGATGACCTTTCTCCTACCCTTCACCTCCAGCCAGCACTTTCCCACCCTCCTGGACACTCTGGAACGTGAGACTAACACCATCATCAACATATATATGTATATATGTTCACCACTATATCCCACTAGTATACATTGTACACCACTATGATACTAGCATATATATACATGTACATGTACATTGTGTACGTACCATTACATCACTATGACATACTACACTTCTAGACTACTTCAACTCCTGGGTGAAAGACTTGGAGTCAAAATGAAATCAATGTTTATAAACAAGACATGACATATTATACCACTGTGCCCCCACAGAGCAACGAGACAGACTGGGGTTCTCCAGTTTTGGTGTGTCTCTCACTACAATGGAAGAGGTCTTCTTGAAAGTGGGCACTGGCTCAACTCGGTTTTCTGAGAGCCTGTAAGGAAATGTGAACCCACAATACACATACAATGTATATACATGTACATGTACATGTACATGTATATGGTGCATAACACAGGGGCGGATTTAGGGGGGGGGGGGAGCTTTGGGGGCTCTAGCCCCCCCCCCCTTCCTGGATCTAGAGTGTGGGGTCCATAATTTGCACGCGTGTCAATTGACTTCCGTGCGGTCAAAGTGTGTGCGCACGTGTGGAGCCCAGTGTTTCTGGCGTGCTGTCCCTGATCAATTCTTTGCCTTTTTAAGCGTGTGAAGATTGCTTGAAGAGTAACAAGTGTTGAACGAAAGCCTAGCTATTAATCATCTTTGTGATAATCGCGACCGTATTACGTACGTCAGACGGTTTAGCCCCTCCCCTTACAAAATTCTGTATCCACCCCTGTAACACACTACATAGAAGAATATAGAAAGGGCACCCAGATCACCGACTCATACTAGACATATACATGTACATGTAACACATACACAAGAGATGCCCAGCCTTAATTAAAAACTGGGGCATGTGGGTTAAAGATCTAGCTCTCATTGTACGTAAGTATATACCAACTCTCCTCACACACCATGCATATTATATACCCATGAAATGAGGTGTGTACAGAGCCAACTAGGCAAACAGCAGACAGCTGTTTTGGGCTGATTGGCCCTCATCAGCACTGTGTATGCCTAGCTGCTCTGCGACAACCTAGACTGACATTGCATATACATGTAACAGCTTACATATCTGTGTATGTATACTACAGTTTGATGTCTCAAAATTCTTCTGCAACATCAGGTGCCTCTAGTAGCAGACCTCCTGCACCATCTGGTAAGAGACACCACTATATATATATATGTATATATACATGTACATGTATATGTACATATGTAGAAAGTTAGTGTGTGGGACGTTCATTCATTACATGTACATGTCTTTGAATGAGTTGTGTGTGATTATGTATGGTCACACTAGCTATACATGAATAGGGGTGGTGGGTAAAGATCTTTTGTGGTATACCAACTCTCTCGTGTATATACATGTACACGTACGTGTATGTGATACTTAACACATGTAGATCCTTGCATCAATGAGAAGGACAAACCTGGAATTCTTCCGCAAGAGCCAGCGCCTATGAGAGTAGCAGAATCTGAAGAGGAGGAGTTAGAGTATGAAACAAAAGCGCTACTTGGTAGTAAGTAGTTGTTCCAAGTTACGCTACAGCTATATTGTATATAGCTGTACCATAACTTTGATGGTTTCTGGCCTAGTAATAAAAGTATATTTGCATTTCATTAAAATGTTGAAAGCTATAGGAATGGAAATACCAAAAATCAGAGAAAAAAGCACCATTTCTTAACCCCACAATAGTATATACTAGGAGAATGCAAAGCATTTGTGGGCGAGCACAACGAGCGGAAGAGGCAGTGGCTGACTACGTTTGCATGTTGCGTGGGAACGCATGCGCACTGGCCGGTCAGTTGATGGCATATAAACATACATACATACATACATACATACATACATACATACATACATACATACATACATACATACATACATACATACATACATACATACATACATACATACAAACAGAATTGGCATTGAGTTCACTAGTACAGGCTCGCTGCACTCGTCCAATAACTGCTACGCCACTGATATTGTTTGAAATTTTGTAGTAATATTACTAGGAGAATACAAAGAGTGGAAGAGGCAAGGCTGGCTACGTTTGCACGTTGTGTGGGGATGCATGTGCACTGACCAGCCGGTTGATATAAACATACATACATACAAACAGAATTCGCATTGAGTTCACTAGTACGGGCTCACTGCGCTCACCTGATTAGAGAGATGTTGTTATTGTTGCATGGCATCATTCCTTGTCTTGCTGTATATGTAGCTACCCTTGTTTCTCTGAATTTTGGCACTGCTATTCTACATCATTCAACATTTTTTCTTTTCACTACATCTGATTTTGTGAAGTTAATGCCTTCTTAGGACAGTTCTATAACGGCATGTTATGATAATTGGCAAGTGGAGTGAGCTCACCTAGTCATGTCAATGGGCTGATTTTTCTATATGTGTGACTTGCACTGTTATACATACTGTAATGTTATACGTGAATTCTAAATTTTATGTGCATACAAATTGGCCCATTGACATGACAAGGTGGGCTTGCTCTGCTCATCAAAAATGTGCTACGTTCACCTAGTGTACATGTACATTGATGCAGGGCCTGCTGTTCGTCACACTGGGCCTATGCTGTGGCTGCAACAGTTTGTGGCAATGTTCCTGAAACGTTTCTACAATTCTCTCCGTTTCTATATTGCGGTGATCACCCAGCTGGTCCTCCCTCTCATATTCATACTGCTAGCCCTCATTCTCATCAAGATTCCCAACCCCAATCTCGGTGACCAGCCATCGAGATTGCTGACATTGAAGAACTCAGCCCTGTCCAGGAATATCACCACTTTTTGGGCACAGTTTGGAGAAACACCTCCTGACTTTGACTTTGCGGTATGAAAATTATATGGATACTGCTATACATGACTTTAATCATACATGAGAATCTTAAGACAAGGCAAGGCAACACAACACAACGGAAAGACAAAGCAGTCATTTTGTTAAAGAAAAATTGGCTGCCTCGGGTGGGATTCGAATCTATAACATTCGATTCTATGTGATGCTCTTACCAACTAAGCTACCCAGGCAGCTCAGCTGGATGTATATATATATGTACATGTTCGTTAGGGGTATAGGATTTTTAGTTCCAGAGGTATATAAGTAGTACGTACGTGTACTTCAGAGCAGAATTTGAAACTGTGATTCCCACTCAGAGAGGGAAGAGTTTTATGAGCCTAGCTTGGAGGGAGAAGCAAAGCTTTAATTTCTTTGTGTATCAATATATGTACATGTACATGTATAGTGTTAGCCCAGTATCGGTATATGTATATGTGTCAAAATTAATGTGCTGCCTTCCTCAACAGAATGTGTCATCTCCTCACACTATCACTGCCACCAACTTCTTTGATTACACTGCCAGGATCCAAGGCATATGGAATGATGTACACATGCAAAGCCCTTCCACCATTGATGAGTGCTGTGACTATGATTACCAAATACTAGACAAGTTTTGTGCTTCAAGAGAGACGGTGAGTCGAGCAAGATACGTATATAGATGTCTGCTTACAGCTAGAGAGTGTCATTACTACCTGTATTCTCTTGTGAATGTACATTAAACATTGTTTAGGAAAACTTTAAGGAAAGCTGTGGGAACTACAGGAAGGAATGTAGGAACTGTCTGAGGTACATATACCATGTATATATGTGCATTGTATACATATGCATTTACTAGTGGAATGCTAAGCATTGTTGGTGAGCGGAAGTGGTAAGGCCGTTTGTAGCATGCAGCACCCCAAGGCCCACATGGGTCCCATAAGCAGTACACAGTTTATACAGGGCCGTTCCCAGGATTTTTATGGGGGGGGGGGGGGGGGGGTCTTTTTGCAAAAATATGGTGATTTTAAGTGAGTGCCTTTAGCATTAGCACCAGTACATGTATGATTGTAGCTGTGCGGTAGCTGTGCGTGAACAATAATCATGGGCCATTCTAGAGATATTTTTGAGTAGTTTCTAGGTATGCATGTGCCAACTATATATGCATACGCAAACCTAGGGGGGTCTGGGGGCATGCTCCCCCAGGAAAATTTTGATTTTTAGATGCTCTGAGACCACTTCTAGTGCATTATACGGGGAAAACTATATTATGCATATTCACAGAACAATATACAACACATTCTGACTTGTAAAAGCATTATGAATCCAAAATGTTACATAACTTCATACGACGTGGCTCATCTCCATCAGATCTGCTATAATAATAGCTACGTAGACTAATATACGTGTCCACGTTGCATGTATGCTCCACCCACTTAGTTTTGTGATCGATCGTGTAGTGCTAGTGATGCGACTCGAGGAAGGCAACCGTTAGTCAAGTCTATAGATTTATCTACTACGCGAGTTTCAGGAACGCTTGAGACGCCTAGCTAGAAGCCCTAGCCCTAGCCCCAGCCCGATTCTGACTAGTTTCTGGAAACCTTAGAAACCCGACTAGACACGCCATTGATGAGATGCATACAATTTATTGGGCGAGCGCAGTGAGCCCGTACTAGTGAACTCAATGGCAATTTTGTTTGTATGTATGTATGTATGTTTATATGTCATCAACCGACCGCGGTCAGTGCGCATGCGTCCCCGCGCAACACGCAAACGTAGCCGGCCTTGCCTCTTCCGCTCGTTGCGCTCGCCCACAAATGCTTTGCATTCTCCTAGTAATAATATGCTACGCTCATGTGGTCGCGTGTTTTACACAATTGCACGATTAGAGAAGATGTGGTCATGCGTGGATCCCATGGAGTGTGCGACTGTGATATACTACGACGAGCGAATGTAAAAGCGGACCTTTACCTGTTGTGGGGGGGGGGGGTTCGTCCGAACCCTCCGAACCCCCCCTGGGTACGGGCATGTTATACGTGGGGGAGTTTTGATCAGTCATACATGTACATTGTACGTATATGTAGAACCACACCAGCTAAATGACTAAGTGGGCTCACTCCCGCTTGCCCAATTACATGTAGGCATGTATTTGGTTCACATCACAGAACTGAATATTCCTATACACATTCTATGCACAGTGATTTGTAAAGAACCAGCAGTGCTAGCTGATGAAATATTTGACACCTTCATGTACATGCAGAGTTTTTTAGGAGGGGGCTATTTGCAATATGTATGTATTTCACTACTGTTGCCCTTTCAATTTTGGTTGGTGGATTTTACCCTCACTCCCTTGATCATTTTCTCCCTGTCCAGTTGTTGTAATACGGTAGACGAGACGTCTGCCCTCTCGTGTTTTAGTGCACCAGATACTGTTATTGGAGACTACTGCCCATCCCCTCCCAAGTTAAACATTGATGACTATTACAGCAACTCTACTCTTGGTCCACTTGACAGCTACAATACGTATATCGCAGAGTACCTCATCAGGGTTGCTTTTGACTTGCAGCCCAGTGTATTCTTCTACCAAGTTCAAGCTGGGTTTGTTGTCAGCTACCAAGAACCAGCTCTGTCATTCTGTGGATTGTCTGATCCTACTACCACCAGAGAAATCATAACTGTTTTGGAGGCTTTTTACTATGACAACAATACAGAGTGCAGAAGTGATATTAAAAGCTGTATACACTCTGACTTTTTCTCTAATTGTGAGGCTGCTCTGAAATGTGTGAAGAATATGAGTAACACTTCACTGTCAGTGCCAGGGGGATATTACAGCGAGTTCCCCTATGATTTTCAGAGATCACTGCAGGGTGTATGTAATTTTGACACCTCATACATAGCAAAGACATATCCAGTACAAGAGAACACACCATCAGTCACCATCTGGTATAACAATCAGGTCAGATAATGCTCATTTACTGTATGTACATAGCATACATGTAGTCTGTAATTACAGTGGAAACCATGGACCCCAGAAGTGTGAACACCTCAATAAACAGGACACCCTCTGCTGTTTCTTCCCAAAGGGGCTTGATTAGAGAGGTTCTATGTTTGAACGGAAGAGAGGGAGCAAGGCAGGAGGGAAGGGTAGGAGAGACGGGGGAGAGGGGGTAGAGAGAGTGGGTAGGGGAGGGGGAAATCAGGTACATACATTGAGACAATAGGTAAATGTAAGTGTTGAGGATAAAATGCAGTTGCAGGAGTGTGTAGAGTCGCACTCAGCCCATAGTGTCTTCCCCAAACATTCAAAGGGTACATACCCAAAGTTGAGGAATTGGTGGTGAATGAGTGCATGGGTGTATGTAGTTTTGAGAATCAGGAGAGAAATGGATAAGATGTGCATGAAGAGATTAAACCCCTACCTTATCACTCTCCTCTGTCTCACTGTAGCCATATCACACAGTGGCTTCAGCTCTGAATGCCTTCCACAATATTTTACTTCAACAAGTGATGATGGATGAAGACTGGAGAATCTCAGCCTACAACCACCCCTTACCCAGGACAGAGGATACCAAGGTTACTGTACTAGTCATGATTCAAACAGTCCGCATGCACACATTGTACCTCATCATGCAGCTCTGCCGAATGACAATATGATTTTCTCACAAATCAAATTCATGTATAGATCTACGTATGGGGCAATCCACGGAGCATTAGACATGCTCAGAAATAAATCTGAGAAACATAAATCTCTTGGCTAGAAAAATAGATAAATGAGCCTTAATTTGGCATGTTAAAAACGTCGTTCAGCCAAGCAGTAGGTCTGCATCCCCTGCCTTGAAATCTAGGAATGGAGATTAAGATAGCAGAGGTGGACTACGCACTGTATACATGACTTAATTATCTATGAGATGCTTAGAGAGAAAGAAAGACAAGGCAACACAACACAACAGAAAGACGAAAAGCGACACAACACAACTCGCCCAAGGCAGTTATTTTTCAAAGAAAAAACCGCCTCGGGTGGGATTCGAACCCACGACCGTCCGCTTGCTAGGCGACGGTCTTACCAACTGAGCTACCGAGGCAGCTCAGCTGGCTGGGCTCGAATCACATATACAATACAAAGCAACCAAAGCACCTCAAGCATCACAAATCAGATAAACTGGTGAACTCAAACTCAGTATGAAGGAGAAGGCCGCGTACATACTTGCACATGAGTTGTGAATGAGGTCTGATCTTTTTATGCAATAGGAGTGCACAATTACTAAGGTACATGTATGTTTATGTAGCCAAATGTACAATACATGTACACATGTGTAAGTGTGTGTATACAGAATAGAGTACATGTACTTGAATGTGTCAATACCTGTTTCAGGAGGACCAGACACTCGAGGCTGCATTTTATGGACTGGCATTCAGTATCTTAGGATCTTTTGGGTTTTCGTTCTTGATCAGTAGTTTTGTGGTATTCCCAGTGCAGGAAAGAGAGAGCAAGGTAAGCAGCTTCACTATACACTGCAGTGTGTGTCTATGAAATTGCCTAGTTTTGATTTGTTTGTGCATATGTTGATTCAACCCAGCCAACTGAGCTGTTACAATAGCTCCGTTGGTAAGAGTACAGTCTAGATAGAACACAGAGCATTGGATGTGTATCTCTGTATACATGTACATGCAGCTGTCCGCTGCTTGCTTGGTTTGCTCAGTGCACACACCTTTTTTCCATGTAAATGCAGTATATGTAGTACCTGTCGGTACATACATGTACGTATAACATTGTGTTCCCCAAATCATCCTCTCTCTACATTTACCTTTTCTATTAGGCCAAACATCTTCAGTTTGTGAGTGGAGTCAACACCTTCAGTTACTGGCTGGGCAACTACACCTGGGACCTCATCAATGCTATCGTCATCGTGATAGTAGTGTTTCTGTTGATTGTAGTATTTCAAACTGATGGATATCAGGGCCAGGGGCTTGGAGCTGTGTTGGTTTTAATGGTACAGTGTACAGATACGTATGTACATGTGTGTTAGACACCTGACAGTATGACCATGCAGTGCAGTTTTCCAACATTTACTACAGCTGCTAGATGTGGCTTGTGTCATTTGTTCAGATTTTGACCTGCTGGGCTGGAATTCCCATTGCCTACTGCTATTCATTTCTCTTCAAGAGCCATCTGGTGGCCTATGGAATCTTTTTCCTGCTCTTCTTCTTCCCACCAATGGTTAGCACATGATACATGGTGCTCTTCTCTCTGTCATTGTGGACCTGTGTTTTGTACTGCTTTGGACACATTTGGAACTGTATTTATACTCCTCTACTTTAATGAAGGCACTATTGAAGTGTTTGTTTTTTGAAACGGCAAAATGTGCATCAATGTGTTGTTATCCATGGTGTCTGCTTACACTTGTATACTTGTATACTACCTGTGCATGCTTGCCCCTACTGATGGTAGGCAACAACAAGTGTGTGCAGAGCTACACAGCATTAGTGGTGTCAGATGCATGGTTTGATCTATCGATAAATGTTGCAGGTAGGGTAGCTGGGTACAATTAATGTTTAAGTGTGCCTTCATAACGAGATGCATCATATCATAATCACATTACATCATCCTGGGGAAGGGTTATGTAGGTCAAGGTCTGAGGCTAGGGCATTTACCTGAAGGCAACCTGGACATCCCTCCTGAATATGAAGCTACATGATTGTATATTTATGCCATCACTCACTGTACGTGTCCCTGCAGGCATTTCAAATTGTGGTGCTTCTAGTGACCAATAACCACGTTAGGGATGTTCTCAACTACATATTTCTACTGCACCCTGGCTATGGGTATGTCCATACATATGTACCTAAAGATACATACATACATACATACATACATACATACATACATACATACATACATACATACATACATACATACATACATACATACATACATACATACATACATACATACATACATACATACATACATACATACATACATGTACATGCATGTGAGCCTGAGGAGTTCTCCACGCTTGGTATGTTTGCACCTGAGTGAGCTGTTGCTGTGAGTTCTCCATCTCGGGCTGATTGTGTGTCTCTGTGTATTTGTCTGTTAGTGAGCAACAGGTGTGTTAGTTTGTTGGTGAGAGTTTGGGCACTGGATGTGTGGGGAGAGTTGGTACCATCAAAGATCTTTAACCCACCATTTCCAGTTCTCAAGGCTGGGCATTCAGTGTCCTACTCTTATATATGTGATGTTTGTCTGGATTAATGGGTGGGTTTCTTTCTATATTCTTTCTTAAAATTCCTGTTTGGCTAGTGCACATGGTTTTCATGCATGTACATTTGTCAACATGACCTGGCCAGCTGAGCTCATCTGGTTACAGTACATGTACACATGTAATATCTATCTATCTAGACAGAGTATTAAATCTCACCCATATGTATAAATGACTGCATGCCTTGGTAGGCACACACATGTATGCTAGCTGTTGTATTATACTGTTCTGGAACTCTCCAAGGCTACATGTAGGTAGTCATAATCCCATGAGTATGTATGTAAGTATACCTCTTTATAATCAGTTTTATACTGTACATGTTATACATGTATATTGCACCGTGGTAAGTGATCTGTCTCTTCCTGTACAGATTACAAATTGGATTTGCGTACATCTACATTTCACAGACACTTGAATCACTGTGCAAAACATCCCCTGGAGCAGAGTATGGCAGGATATCATACCATTGCAGTGTATATATACATGTATATATGTGCAGTCCTCTGTATTAGCAACAATGATGTACAAAATTTGCTATACATGTATCTGAAATTGTAGCTACTTACATATATACACGTGTATATATAATGTATATTGACGTGTCTCTCTAATTATAAGTGCTCTCATAACTGAATGTACGTAAGAACATGGAAAATTTGTACTTGCAGCGTTTGTAATGGGTTATATGTGGAGAACATATTCCAGTTTGACAGACCTGGCATTGGATCTGTCCTCACCTACACTGCCATTGAAGGACTGGTACTGCTCTTCCTTGTGGTCACCATTGAGGTACATATGTATGTACATACATGAGCGTGGAATATGTACACAACTTATGTGTGTATATTCAATCTATCGAACTACTGACTTGTGAATGTACATGTACGTACATAGTACATTGTGTGTGTGCATGAAATATTCTAAGAGACTCCCAAGGCAATACAACACAACACAGTGTAAGTACATGTATATGCCATATCTGCAAAGTCATTTTCATTTGTGAGAGATTTATCCTATTGGTACATGTACGTCCTGCAGTATTCCTTCTTCATTCCACTTGTGAGGCGATGGATCCTGTACTATATGGAGAAGAACAGAGGGCAGATTCATGCACAAGAAGATATGCAGGTTACATGCACTACACTATACATATACATGTAACTGGGGGAGCTGGAGAGAGCCCATCTAGTTGTACAGCTCAAAAAGTTTGTACATTATTGTTACCAAATATCCTTTTTATACATGAATGTTTTTTCATTATCATTCACACGCACAATGTTTTATTTTCAGTTGTACAACTAGATGGGTTGGCTCACACTCACCCACAATGCTGAGCATTCATCTAGTGTATATGTACATACATGACTGAAGGGCTGAGAACCAGAGTGGCCTAACCTGCTAAACAGCAGTTTATCCCCCCAAAACTCTTTAAAATGTGTTTCAGAACAAGGGGAAAATTCACTAAATCAAAAATATGTTATGAATGCTAATAGGTACATCCAACTTTTTAATTCATACTTGGACAATTTCCAATTCTTAATTTTGGGATGGACCACTGGTTCTCACTGTGTAGTTGTACAATATGTCTGTGTATAACTACTGGAGTGTTTAGCGAGTAGTTAACCACTCAAAAACATGGCTCTAGCTGTTACCTACTGTCCACTTAGTGCAGGGTTTCTGCAATCAGAATATACATGATGAATTATGTATACGTATATTTTTATAACAGTTGTTGATGGATGAAGACGTTCGTGATGAGAGGATTAAGGTGCTAGAGGGACAAAATAGTGACTTTGATGATGTTGTAGTCCTCAAGAACTTGTCTAAGGTACACTGTACAACTCAGTACCTATAGCAGACTATACAACGCCAATCCAGATTACTGTCTCATGTCAAAAATATATCATCAAGAACACACTTTACAGCCTTTATTAAGTGTATGAAAAAAGACACCTAATCTGAATTCACCTTCTTACATACATTGTACATGTAGTTTGCTATAAATAGTGCGTTACATTGCTGTGTATATAGCTATTTCAGAGAAATACATAGCTGGGTTAAATGTTGTTTTGTTTCCTCCAACCTAATTACATACAGTACATTGTACAGATGTAACAACTCAGTTATACCATATTGCATTGTGCACTACCAATCAGGACTAGTTCTCTGGACACAGAAGACACGTCATTATTAATTCATTTCTGGTAGACAAGTATTTTGTCACCCAATATACTAGTGAAAACTTGAGCTTTTTTAAAAAGAAAGACTTACCTTGAGTTGATTTAAATACTGTTTTGAAGACATGCATGAAGGCTTCAGCTACACATGCAACATACATGTTACGTGCATGTACAGTAATATATATATATATATATATATATACATGTTTATCTGTGTGTGTTTGGCTGCAGGTATACTTACCCCAGCTCGCTTGTGGGTCAGTTGTTTCCTCCAAGAGAGCAGTAAATGGAATATGTCTGGCCATTCCACGTGGAGAGTTCTTTGGGTTTGTAGGAGTCAATGGTAAGCCCTCATGTATGTCTAGCAGCTCTGCAATAGCCTAGCTGGTATAGGCAAGCCTGAGTTGTGGCATCAGATCATATATTCAAACCACGAGCAATACAATGCAACTCACACATGACAGTCATTTTCAAAGAAATATGAGCTGCCTCAGTACATGTACGTACATGCAGGGTTTAATCCAGGGGGGGCATAGGGGGGGCAAATGCCCCCCCAAGGATTTCATTTGCCCCCCCCCCCCCAGCATATGACACCATCAACAATCCCTCTCCTGCCCTGCCAAATGTGCCCCCCCCGCCCCCCAAGTTTCTACAATTATTAATTTTGCCCCCTCAAGGACACATGTCTAGAATAAACCCTGGTACATGTACAGTATACAGTAGCACAGAGAGTACAGTCCCTCAAGACACAACTCCCTAAACTGATCAAACAGAAACTTACAGGAGGCTGTTGTGTATTATATGTGTTGTTTGTGTATTGTATGTATTTGTGGTTGGGCTCCTTTCTTTGGTCTACATCCTTTTCTTTCCTTTCTTCCCTCTTTCATTTTTCTTGCATGTAGTGTGCTATACACATGATTGTTTATGTGTAGGTCAAGTAGTTTTCATTGGAGTGTGTTTCACTGAATGGCAGGAATGTATGTGTACATGTACGTACGTACATGTGTACATGTATATGTATATACATGTATGTACTTTACCTTCGTCATTGAACATATGGTTATGAAACATGCTCTTAGGTGCTGGTAAGACCACCACTTTTAGTATGCTGACTGGAGACATCTCTCCCACTAGTGGAACTGCCATCATCTCTGGATATGACATCAGAACTGACCTCAGGAAGGTAAAGTGAAATATCACAGCTACATACAAATACATGTGCTCTGCTGTGTGTAGGAGGGAGGGAGAGAGGGAGGGGGAGGAATGTACATAGAGTCCAATGTGATTATAATTATGTAGGAATGAGTGTTGGAAGTGAATTACTTGTTTTGTACAACAGGTGCAGCAGCGGATTGGCTACTGTCCTCAGTTTGATGCTCTCATTGAGAGGATGACTGGCAGAGAGCTACTCTCCATGTTTGCTAGACTCAGAGGTATTCCTGAACGTTACATTAGAGATGTGGTCACCTCCACAATTGATAAGCTGGACCTTAGCAAACATGCCAACAAACTGTGTGGAAAGTACAGGTTAGTTCAGTCACTTGACCTTATTCACTGGTCTGAGGATAATGTGTTGTTCCTGATTGCAGTGGTGGAAACAAGAGGAAGCTTAGCACTGCCATTGCCTTGATTGGAGATCCTCCCATTCTATTCCTGGTAGGTTTGTGTGTAATATATTCATCTGTAGTGAGGTATGGACAGAGATAAGTCTTTTGTAATGTCCTCTCAGGATGAGCCAACTACCGGTATGGACCCGGCTACTCGTCGCTATCTGTGGGATGTTCTCACTGGAGTCACTAGAGAGGGAAGGAGTATTGTACTCACAACTCACAGGTACATTGTACTTCCTACCTCCCTCCCTTCCTACCTCCCTCCCTCTCCCCACCCTCTCTCTCCCTCTCCCTCTGTGTGTCTGATACATTGCATATGACCATTATTCTCTCAGTATGGAGGAGTGTGAGGCACTGTGTACTAGACTGACCATCATGGTGAATGGAGAATTCAAGTGTCTGGGCAGCATCCAACACATTAAGAGCAAGTCAGTGTGGAACAAGTGCATGCATACAATGTACATGTAGTCATATCAGCATGTTGTGTAGCCCTTATGACTGCAGTTAAGAGAGCTGTACAGCAAACATCAGGTGTTACAAGATGTTACATATACATGCGTTACTGTTGGCATTGAATTAGGTGGTGGAGTTGTGCCTAGGTAGGCTTGTGTGGTTTGTGGTGGATGAATATTATTGTTCTGAAACCACAACTACTCAGGCCTTCCTAGGGTATGTAAGTCTAGGCCATCACAGAGCAACTAGGCATACGTGCTGCTGATGAGGCCCAATCAGCCCGAAATAGCTGTTCACTGTTTGCCTGGTTTGCTCTGTACACCATATTTTCATGGAAAAGGTGTGTGTAGAGAAAACCAGGCAAACAGCGGACAGCTGTTTTGGGCTGGTTGGCCCTCATCAGTGCTGTGTATGCATGGTTGCTCTGTGATGGCCCGGACTTGGTAAGTCTGAGTACTTTGGCTTCAGAATAATGTATATGTGTACATTTGTACCCACATAGCTCTACACACACCTTATTTCCATGCACTTTTGGTTGCAGTGTAATCTGTTATTATTGTCTATATTGTATGTATAATTATATGATCCAATACTTGATAGGTTTGGATCTGGGTACACAATACAAGCTAAGGTCAATCTGGCCATGGCAGCAGGCCCAATACCCCCACCCCTATCCTCATCTCTGACGACTGCACCACCAGCACAGCCCACTAGCCCTTACATGCAGTCTGGGATGGTAGGAGGGGCTCAAGAAGGGATAATTGATGCAACACAACTTAAACTGTTTATAGAACAGAGCTTCCAAGGTGCTGTACTCTTGGAGGAACACCAGGTACATGTGGTCTTAGGTAATGAGCTTAGACCAGAGCTTTACGTGATTGTTGATACAAATAAAATATACTGTTAGAACACAGCCCCCATCTACATGTATACATACATGTACGTATATGACTAACATACCATGGATGAATGTCCCATACATTTTCCAGGGCTCAGTGACCTACCAGGTCCCCAGTACTGGACTGACCTGGTCCTCTGTGTTCAATCAACTGGAGACTAACAAGGAGAGACTTGGCATTGTCGACTACTCTGTCAGCCAGACTACCCTTGACCAGGTCAGCTGCTCTTATAGATTAGATGTTTCTGATTTAGATTTTAAAAACACGTTTAGATATACACATGTATTATGGTATGTCAATTGTGGGTTAATATTCTGCAGGTGTTCATCAACTTTGCCAAGTTACAGGAGGGTGTTATGCACTGATGAATGTAGGGTTGCTATAATATATCCAGACATATTTCTACATGTACATGATTGATTAACTCTGCATGTAACTATTAAGTATTTAATATGTATTTTGAAGATTAAAATTACTGTACAATCATATATTGTACATTTTATTTTGAGAATATCAATTTAAACTGTACACATGTGTACACATATCAGAGGTATAGTGCTGTTGTAGCAGGCTAACTATGTTGGTATGATCCTTGGCTCTTACCTTTCTCAATGCTGTGTTTCCAAACTGTGGAGATAACAAACAATTGCACAAATCATGTACCTGGTTCTTGTTAGCAAGATCTAACTGCTGTCCTGAGAGCCAAGACAAATGCCAACTACAATATTAATTCAGCATGGCAGAACTTAAGTGGACCTAGTGGTGCAGTATATAGAACTGAGGATCCCTTTTCATCATCTATATTGTATTGGTTCATTTATCAGTTTCTTAGCAAGCCAGTTATATCTACACAGAAATGTGTACAGATCAGTGGTCTGCACCTCCCTGTTGATGGATTCCCAGTGTACGTCGTGGTACCCACTATAGCAATATATTGTTGCTGGCAATAGGGTGATCAAATTAAGGGCATTCAATGCTTTAATGATATTATAATAAAGATAGAGCGGTATTCTCCATGCAAAGGTGTTAGATATCCCTCCCTCCCTCCCTCCCTCCCCTCCATTGTAGGGTTCTTCAAACGTATGCCAGACTAATTTTGCTAGTTATTTTTCACAAGTTATTCACCTAATAAATGGGGACAGACCACAACAATCCCTACATGCACACAATACTCCTCTATTGTGTGATTGTAGTACATAAATATTCACTGCAGTATACAGTCAGGAGGAGGTACATTGTCTGGCTTATTTCCCACCAGCCTAGCTGGCCTTCTCCAGTATACGGACAATGTCAGTGCTTACTTGGCACCTGGCAATGTCAATAGGCCTCCATCCATCCTGTATATAGAGATGAATGTACAGTATGAACTACAGCTGACTAGTAGGAGTGCATTGTGGTCTACAGTACCTTCTTGGCTGGTTGATGTCTGCTCCATTCCTATTAGGGTATTCACAATATCACTGTGTCCACACCCACTAGCTATGTACTGAGGTATTGCACCAGTCTGAATAAGTGATAAGTGAGTGTACCATAAGTTAACCCCCCCCCTCCCTACATGGAATGACTGGTTGATGTCAGCTCCATTCTTCACCAGTACATCCACTATCTCACTGTGTCCTTTTTGACTGGCTATGTACAGAGGAAATTTACCATCCTGTAATGGAGAGTATTATACAAGTAAACATACATAAAGACACACACTACGGAGTAGTGTGTGTCTGTACATATTATACAGAGAATCAAGTACACACAGTACCTTCATGCTGATGTTGACATCAGCATGTTTCTGCAGTAGCAATTTCACCACTGGCAGGTGATCTCTCCAGCAGGCAGTATAGAGAGCAGTCTGGCCTTCCTGTACATACATGAGAACATTACATTACATCATTACATAGAGTGTAGGGACTTCTGTAAGTGCTACATATCATTTTATCCACACCCTCAGATATAGTTGCACATGCAAACCAGACTGTCTAGTTAACTATCGATGCATTGTAGCACTATTTGATTCAACAAAAGCATACACACAACATTTCCCGTACATGTTCTCTCATCTGTCACTATAACAAAATCCCTATATATGGTTTTCAATGAGGATAGACCATAGCAATCCCTATATACACAGTACTACCATACTGTGTGATAGAGTGAGGATCAGTAGACAAATAATTGGCATTACATAGTGTATATACCTCAGTCTGTATGTTGATGTGTGCCTCAGCCTCAGTGAGGACATGGCAGGTACTTCAGTCAGTAGTACTGAGTACATGGCAGGTACCTCAGTCAGTAGTACTGAGTACATGGCAGGTACATATACATTGTTCAAGGAATGCAATTGCATGTATCTTCCAAAATGGGTTTGGTCAATTACATTATAGGACTTCTAACAATGAAAAGCACTAAACTAACTAAACCCTTGGTGTGTATATAATGTGCACATGCACGAATCATTGAAAGCGCATGCAATATCAAAATGCATTCTAATTATGTGTAATGGCAAGTATATAGAGGAAAGATGGAGACTTAGAGAAAGAAACTTGCTGGCTTGCATAGAGTTGTATTCCAGGTAGAATTTAGCCTATTGTTAGCCTTTTTAGGACCTTATGAGACTGTGTCATCAAAAGAGTGCACAGAATATCACTGCAGTACCCTCGTCACAGTAATAATAATGATAATACTCATGAAGCTACCATAGCATTACTACCATCGACTATGCACCCACAATCATGGGTGGAGCCACACACACACACATGCACATACAGACAAATCCTTACCATCTGTTCCTCCCTCACCTGAGAACTTACCATCCATTTGGCCCTCAACTCCAGCCAGCTGCAGATCCTCAGCCAAGGACTGAAGTTGACTAGGGCACGAGTCATCACCATACAGTTTTTGTTTACGCGCATCCCAGACACCTACAACATATTCCTTCACTAAGCTGAGTAAATCGTCAAATTCGTATTCCCATAGCTCACTTCCTAAGTCATAACTTTGAATGAAGTGTTTATAGGAGAATCCGTTCTTATAAAGTCTGCTCCGTATTGCACCAAAGCCATTGTTGCATTGATTTAAACATATAAGCTAACTGTGTCTGAGAGATAGGGCATCAGACAGACATGCACACATACCATACCCTCAGTGTGCATGCACGCCAAGGGTTAGAGTGTGCAGTCATAGCTACCACAAAGGACTCTATGGAGTACATGTCTATACAGGAAGAAGATACATGTATTCATAGTTGTAGCCTAGGAAGCCAGCCATAAGATGAAAACACTGACAATTAAGTACAGTGGCCCAGAGGTACTCTCGCATTTTCTGTTTGCGGTCATTCGTGTCTTGCATTTTTCGTTTGCCATCATTTGAGATCAACATTTCATGTTTGTAGTTTGTCGTTCGTTGTGTTCATTTGACGTTTGTCATTTGTAGTAGGTTGCTCTTATTTTCAGTGTGGGGTGGTTGCTCCAGGGGGAAGAGGGTGCTTTCTGAGCAGAAGGTGCATGTTAAAAGGTGCTTTCGAGGGTTCTCATATATAAAGGGAGGATGGTTTCAAGACAGAGGGTGCTCACATAGAAAGGGAGGCCATTTGATGATGGGGGTGCTCAAAAGTGAGATCTACATTGCTCCATACACACATTCATCATCCCCTGGGAACATTTAGTGAGGTTATAGTCATGCATTTAGAATATGATGCAACTGAGATAACCACACAGTTTGTGAAAACAATGACCAATTTTTTGCAGTGGATCATGTTACACATTATTGCTTCATGACTACATGTATATGTGTTGCATATTTATACCTGCATGCAAGTACACTGCATGTACAAGCTGGAGCCAGAGACCTCACTAACAAGGTACTATTATAGCAGAAACATGACTCAAGTGATGTTAAAAAATCAATACATTATCATGACTCATATTTTTCTTGATAATAGATAATATAATCAAAAGTTTGCTGTATACATGTAGTGTGTGTGTGTGCGTGTGTATGTGTGTGTGTGTGTGTGTGTGTGTGTGTGTGTGTGTGTGTGTGTGTGTGTGTGTGTGTGTGTGTGTGTGTGTGTGTGTGTGTGTGTGTGTGTGTGTTGTGCCACTCACTGTGTGTGGTGTGTGTGTGTGTGTGTGTCACTGCTGATACTGTTCTAGTAACTTAACTATGTTGGTATGGCCCTTAGTTCTAGCCAGGCTCAGGGCTGTGTTTCCAGACTGTAGAGGTGACATATATACAATCATGTATATAGGATAATGGTTATCTCTTGTAATAATACCTCATTAGTGAGGTCTCTGGCTCCAGCTTGTAGCAGTAGTTTCACTACCTCTGAGTGACCATTCCAACAGGAGACAAGGAGAGCTGTGCTGCCATTCTATGTGGAGAGAGAGATGAAACAGTATGGCGTGGAGTAGATATACAAGTATGATGTCATCATTTTACATCAACCAGCCATTCAACATATAGTAATACATTATACAGTGTTCCATATATAGTAGTCCCATGGACCATTGGTCTGCTCTACTTAACGAGCAGTTTTAGTTCTAGCTATCAGATCTCATCACCTCTGCCTGGTGGTTGATATTGGCCCCTGCCTCCAGGAGTCTGTGAACTGTGGGGAAGTGTCCCAACTGAGCGGCTGTCCCCAGAGGAGCAAAACCATCCTTTATAGTATGTGTTCATAGATGATGGTATGTTGTTTGATAATAAGATATGTACAGGCCTAAATACCTTCCTGGCCTGATGGACGTCAGCCCCAGCTTTCAGTAGTAGGTCCACTATGTCTCTGTGGCTATTCTGACTGGCCATAAAGAGTGGACTGACACCATCCTGTACAGTGAATGAGAGAATAGTATACACATGAAGATATTGTGATGTGGTGGGGGGTATAGGTTACTACATGTTGTACTGACATGTAGAAGTAGACTCAACACATCATATATATATCTGTAATTAACATGATTTAGATATACATGTAGTACATGTGCTACATGTAGACTGTGGAAGTGTCCCTTCTGAGCAGCTTTAAAGGAGCATATTACAAAATTCAGAGGTTTTGTATATGTGTATTAACATGTAACTTCTCTAGCTGTGAGGTTTGACAAAACATGCAAGTCTACAATGGAAGTACCTTGCTGGTCAGATGGACGTCAGCCCCAGTTTTCAGTAGTAGGTCCACTACGTCTGTGTGGCCATTCTGACTGGCCATAAAGAGTGGACTGGCACCATTCTGTACAGTGAATGAGAGAATAGTATACACATGAAGATATTGTGATGTGGTGGGGTGTAGGTTACTACATGTTGTATATACTAGATATTCAATTGTGCATCACCCAAAATGGGTGTGGTCAATTCCAATGGGATTTCTAACAATGTCCCATATAACCATCCCATAATGTACAGTCATACCACAGTCAGCTGTAGTGACTACATGTATGTACCTTGTCACAGATGGTGATATCAGCTTTGTTGTGTAGCAGCACCTCAGCCACTGCTACATGTCCCTTCCACGAGGCTGCGAAAAGTGGAGTCTGACCATTCTATACAGGGGAAGATACATGTATTCATATGTAAGGTGTACTAATGGACTAGTCAACATCCACAGTACCACGATCACATGTAGAAGCTGACTCTACATAGTATACATCATCCTGTATATGTCAGTACATTCTAGTGACAATATTTCCTGACCTACAGTATGTCTGCAGTGCTTCAGCAATGTATAATTTAGATATACAGTACATGTGCTACAAGCAAACTTGACTGTAACCACTTACTGCAAGACTATTTGAATTACATGTAGTTACACAGATCTCCATACCAGTGTATTTCCAGTTATCATCACCTTGTCTTGGTAGTTGACATTAGGTCTTTCTTGTAACAGTCTTTCAACAGTCTGGAGGTGTCCCTTCTCAGCAGCTTTCCCCAGAGGATCACAACTATTCTATATTATGTGTGCATGTGTATAGGGATGTGTACACATACAACTATTTTCAGCTGTTCCACTTCAGTAGTCAGTGAAGCTCAATACATAACATATATTAAAACACTGATGAAGTCAAGCAAGGAGACGTAGATACATGATGTGTACATTTCCTATGAAGAGCAGGGAAATGGAATTTTCACAATCTGTAATTCAACAAAGTATACCTCACCACATGGATAGGGAGTCATTAGGTACACTTGTAAATACATATTCTGTCAGGAAAAACCATCCCTTTTGCTTGGGAATGGCTCCAAATCAAGGTAGCTACCACATACACATGAAAGTACATGTGTAGAGCACACTAGCTAATCTAGTGGCAGAGAAAGAGGAGAACAGACCCAATATACATGTACTGCACACAAACAATACAATAGGCCACCTGGTGCCCAGCCTTGAGAACTGGGGCAGTGGGTTAAGTTAACCAACTCTCCCTACACACTACAAGTGTCCTACACCACACACAAACCAAACAGAACAGCTTCACATGTACATGTAGGTGGCATGTACAATGGAAGTACCTTGGCCATCTGATGGATGTCAGCCCCAGCTTTCAGTAGTAGGTCCACTACATCTGTGTGGCCATTCTGACTGGCCACATAGAGTGGACTGAAACCATCCTGTACAGTGAAGTATATGTATGTTATAGTGAACATTGAATATTGTGACAATGTGAGGCAAATTATGATCACCACAACTGGGACAGTGACATTCATAGGCGGCGGAATCACCGGGGCACAGGGGGCACGTACCCCCTAAAATTGGCGAGCGGTGAGCGAATTTTACTGGTGCCAATGCGATATTACACACTTGTACGCGAAACATACACTTTGTTGTCGCTCTGTGTGGGAGTTATATATTGCAACTTCTGAGGCAACACGAATAGTAAGTAATGATGATAGCTACCCTCGTACCTCTCCCCACACGGATGATTTGGCTACTGCTCACGCAGAAAGGCCAGGGTTGTGATACATGTACACAGATAAGCTACAGTATTGTGCCTCCTTAAAACTACAGTCCCGCCACTTGTGACATTCATTTCACTATCAAGATACTTGAATACCTCATCACAGATGCTAGCATCAGCATTTTCCTGCAGCAGCAGCTCAGCCACTGCTACATGTCCATATTGGGAAGCCAAGATGAGTGGAGTATCACCATTCTTTACAGAAAACAGAAGTGAATGTATGTATCCATGTCATGCACACAACGTCAGCCAGGGCTATCCTCACACACAGTACATGTACAGTGGATGACAGGGTGAGGACCTACCTTACACTGCTGGTTTATAACAGCATGAGCCTCAATCAACAGACGTATAACTGCATCATGACCCCTCTCAGAGGCTAGGTGAAGAGCAGTCCAGCCATCCTGAAATACAGACACATAGCAGTGATTGTGATGGTGGACAATGTATGTACAACTAGTGTCCATTCAGAGTGTATATGTCTCACATCCTTAGTCCTGGAGTTGACATTGACTTTAGTGGCAATGAGTCTCCTAACTGCCTGGACATCTCCTGTCTCAGCAGCTGTATGGAGTTCTGTTTGTCCCTTTGAGAGAGAGAGAGAGAGAGAGAGAGAGAGAGAGAGAGAGAGAGAGAGAGAGAGAGAGAGAGAGAGAGAGAGAGAGAGAGAGAGAGAGAGAGAGAGAGAGAGAGAGAGAGAGAGAGAGAGAGAGAGAGAGAGAGAGAGAGAGAGAGAGAGAGAGAGAGAGAGAGAGAGAGAGAGAGAGAGAGAGAGAGAGAGAGAGAGAGAGAGAGAGAGAGAGAGAGAGATCTCTACAGTATGGCACACATTCTAGAACTATAGAGATTGAGTACAGTTATTACAGACATATTCCAGTCCCTACCTCATATGGGATGGTATTCTTTGTAACTGCTTCCTTGTAGGCTGGTGTCATCTTCAGATCACTCAGACTACGACAGAGCTGGGCAACAGTGGGCCTCTCTTGGCTCTTATCCTTGAGGCAGTTGAGAGCAATGGGAAGAAACGAGTGGGTAGCAGGGATTTTATCAATGTCAGCTTTTCGGCGGTCCACCTCAGACACTGGAAAAAGAACCTTGCCTGTAGGAGAAGTAGGGTCGTTCTTTTCAACTGAAGCATCTGTTGGGTCAGGGAATGCTTGAGTGATGATCTGTAAAAGAAGGACACCGATGGAGAACGAATCTATTTTATCAGAATAGTGAGGTTGTGGGCTGACAGCTTCTGGTGGCATGTAGACCAGTGTTCCAGGACACTGGGTGACTCTACTGCAGGTCACAGTGGGGTTGTGGTCTGCAATCTTTGACATGCCAAAATCGGTCACCTTGGCCCTATGGATGTCATTCAGTAAAATGTTATTACTGGAGAGGTCGCGATGGAGGATACCATTTGTATGAAGATGTGCTACAGCTAGGGCTATGTCGTAGGCGATATTCACTTGCATGTGGTAAGGCAAGTCAGATGGGGAGTCTTCCAAAAACTTTGTCAAACTTTCCTTCATCATCTCCATTAGAAGAATGGGCTTGCTAGTATTAGGGTCTTGGATGACACACAAGAATTTGACAATGCATGGATGTTTCAGATCTCGCAAGATGCGACACTCCTGTTCGAAACGAGCCACGAAATTGTCTAGTCCTGGATCGTTGGTGCTGAGGAATATTCGGTGGATGATCTTTGCAGCGCACGGGATGCGACTGTCCAACGTGGCTTTGACTACACTGCCGTACGAGCCAGATCCGAGCTCCTGTGACGTGTGAACCACCACTTTTTTCTGGTAGCCAAAGTGTCCACTGAGGTCTAGGGAAATATCAGTAGCTGCCGCAGCAACACTTCCCTGTGTAGGACAAGTGAATAGTGACAAACGTGATGTGTGCACGCGCGTACGCTTACCTTTAACGCGGAAGTCTTTCCTCCCATGTTTAGGTGATGGCTTATCAAAGAGTCCAGCTAGCTGGATGGTCTCTACTGAGCACGAGACTGCGGGTACGCATGCGTATATATATTTTTAATACTCATATTTATTAAGGTTTACATAGGACAAGAAAATAATATATATATAACGTATATTTAGTTCCGTAATCTTTACCGTATACCATAATGTTATCAGATCACGCCATGCTAGAGATCACACAATGCATGACCCTACACTCTTAGGAATATACAATGTCTCTAACAACTACACAATAACTCACATTGTACAACATAGCCTTATATTATATGTTCATGTGATCTGATATCCATATTGTTACACTCCCAGAGCATTGACCTTGCATGGATCTCTGCACGAACACAGGGATCTCTGTACATGTGTTGTTAATTTTCTCACCCAACAATCTGTGTTAAGTCCAGGAATAATATCCACAAGCCTACACTGCCACTTTAACCCTCACTATTCAAAGCCTCCCTACCTTGGCCAGCCACTCATATAAATCCCAAAATTTTGTATCTCATCTACGTATAATCTGAGTCAGCATTGTGTCATTTATATAGACAAGTAAATAAAAAAATTAGGAAATTTAAAGTGTAATATAGGGATTGCATAAAAATAGACAGAGACAAGATTGGGACACAGACATGCTATGTATATCAACATACCTTTGTTGGGTACATTGACGTATATAGTGCGCGCGGGGCAAGCCCTAACCACACCCAACAACTGCCGCCGCCATCTAATTGTGCGCAAGCGCAGTAAATTAGGGCGTTAAATAGAATCCTGTCTCGACATTCATATCAGTATAGCTATGTGAATTCTCTGTCCACTAAAGATTGGATGTACTCTCGTAGCCTTGAGACATATTCACGCGGCCCTTATAGCTAATATTTGCAAGGAACTTGGAACAAGGAACATGAAATGTGGTCACACAATAATTCCTCAATAAAGGACATCACCCGAATGACGGACAGTAGGCCTTGCACCAAAGTGTCCGTTATTCGGAGATTTCACTGTACATCCTATGCTGTGCAAGCCCATTTGATCACCACATACACTTTGTATTACTGCAGTAGATGGAACACTAGCTAACCTTTTACCTCACTTAGTATATATACAAGTGTAAAAAAACATTTCATTAAAATGTTGAAGGATGTACGGATGCTAAAGTCTATTCGCGTTCACCTGGGCCCCGGTGTCATAGTTCATTTTTACCGTTTTGACTGCTAGGCTACATCTCATTGAAAATATGGGCACCCAGCTAGTATCATGGGAGCCTAGCTAGCATTACTAACCTGAGAATCCCGGGTAGCCCCTTTTTCTTGCTGCTTTTCACACTAGCAAACGCTTCGAGCACATAAGAAGCCTTCGCGTGTAAACAGCGCGTATGGGTGAGGTCACGCGCACTACATTCCTCGCGGTCAATGGCATCTCCATACTTTCCTTATGGGACATACAGCTATCTTCGGAACTGTAGGGATTCACATTTAGTGAGACCTATCACTAGACGCGGCAAAACGCGAGGAATCCAATGGTACTTTTTATTTTGAAATTGGGTGAAAAATTAATAATGAAGTTATTGCCAAAATTCAAGGGTCCAGATGAAGTCAAATAGATTTTAGTGCCAAATTAAAGAAACAAGATTGTAATAACTTGAGTGGTGCACAGTGAACAACTGATTATGATATGACCATACACAATGCATGCGGGAAATGAGTAAAAACCATGATTATGAAAATTATGCATGCACAACAATGGCAGACTAACATCACAACAGTTCAGAGTTGAGAGTTCATGGTACCTCAAAGATTTTTTGAGGTAGCGTGCATGCAACAATAACAACATGCAATTATCCCTTGTCTGCATACATGAATCTTTGTGGTAGCATGAACTCTAAACTACGAACTGTTGTGTTGTTAGTCTGTCATTGTTTTGCATGAATAATTTCCATAATCATGTTTTTACTTAGCCTCGTTCCCAGGTTCCCCCCCCCCCGCTACGACTGACGTCAAGGGTAGAGAGAAGTTAATTGCGCGCGCGGGCGTAGCAACCACGACGCCTACACGTCCGCTTGTATTCGCTTGGCTGCTCTCTGCAAGCTTTATCATAGATACTATAGCAGTTCCCCTGCTATAGTATCTATATCTTTATACGCGAGTTCTCGCGAGCTCAGGAGCCTTTGGCGTAATATCTATGCCCTTAACGTCACGCCCGCTTTCATGTCAGGGGTCAAAGGTCGCGTGCAGTAACTATACGCGTAGCGGGATACCCAGACCCCACCCAAACGGGAAAGGGTCTGGTGACAATTGAACGATTTCTTGGTTGTGCTGAGTCAGCTCTACGTCATATATCATGTGACTTTGAGAATGAGCGCACTTACTACGGACACGGTGGATCATATGGCGCGCGAGGTCAACCGTTCAGCTAAAGCTCTTCTTCAGTTAATTTAATACACTTTTACCCACGAGATATGTACATACAATCCATTGGTTAATTAAGCCGATATGCAGTCCTGCTGTCATGGATCACTGACCTAGAACATTAAAATTTGTAGGAGGGGCTCGTATAGGGCGGCACTTTAAAGTAAGCAGTTGCCTTGGCTACAACTGCTCTCCGACCTCGCCGTTGATCGTCCCACGCCATCTACAGTTCAGAGCAGGTGGCAGGCGTACATGTGACCTCCACATGATGGAGAGCATGCTGCTGTATTCATGTAGGGTCTGATTCCTCCATACACGTTCTCATTCTGTACTGAACATTACCTCTAGATCTACTGTTTAATAGAGAAAGGCAAGTTACAGCAAAGCAGGTACACTCTAATCTGGACCTAAATAAATAGGACGAATCTACCGTTTCAGCTGTGTACATTTCATTGGTTTCAGCATTAAATTCTTGCGCAATTTTTCCGTCGAAAAGCGGTGGGGCGAATGCCCCACCTGCCCCAATCATTATGGTAGTTACGCCACTGCTAACGTAAGGCTGATCGCTGAGGCAGCCGCATGCGTGTAGGCTACGCGATGGGGCACGCGTCAAGAGCGGGGGAGGAGAAAGAGCGTGTACCTTCCGTTGATTTTCGTCTCTCTGTTCAGTAAAAATTCGTCTCTCTGAAATAGATTCGTCTCTCTGTTCAGTATGAAATAGATTCGTCTCTCTGAAATAGATTCATCTCTCTGCTCAGTAAAAATTCGTCTCGATTTCTCTGAAATGGATTGTATTAAAAGCGAATTATTAAAAATTAGTTTGGACACAAACGGCGCGCGCCATAGATTTCTGCATTGGCAAAATAACCTATTTGAACGCGCGAAAATGAGCGTTTGGTGAACGTGCTCTAGAGATACTCAGACGTTTGGAGGACGCCAATGGAAGAAAAAAAATTAGATGTAGGTTGCTTTTCGCACTTTCCATGGACCATGTTGGAGATCGATTCACTGCCCCACCTTAGATGTGTTTGTCTCTGCATGGATAATGCACAGTCCAAAAACACGCCTTGCTTGGTCTGCTCAAACTGGGAGAAATGTCAAGTCCTTCTCCAAAACAAGGTGGTGGAGTCGTTGGGAAGTGATAAACCAATTACTTGAGCTATTTGGTGATGTGCAGGCCTTCCTAGAGCAATATGATGACCTGGGACAAACTACTCGGTCTCGTATGCTCTGCATACTACAGGATCCTTCCAAAAAGATGTACCTCGAAGTATAGAGATGGCTGCTGTAGTAGATGCAGGTAAGCAGTTCATACACACTACATACAAACTAGAGGGCAATGGGCCTCTTGTCTTGTAATGCTATGAGTATATTCAAGCTTCTACCCATGCCATTCAAGTTGGCCACTTTCGGCGAACACTGATGCTGTGATCAGAGAGTTTTCTGTAGGTCAACCTCGACACTTAGCACCACAACTACAAGCGTATGCTAAAAGCTGTGTGCAACCAGGTTTTGCTTTAGTCGGTTTCACATTGGCAGCATTTAAAGCAGCTAGATTGTTTTACCACACACAGATTGTTTTACCACACAAGATGTGTGAACTTCAATTTGATGCCTCTAGTGTTGACAGCCTAACAGCTCTCACATTCCTACGAAATGAGACTTTACTGTTAGGGATGAAGTCCGAACTCCCTACAAACCTATATCAACTGCTTCTGGTGCTGCTGCAGATGTTGATCCTGTGATGTGACTTGGTGGAAACATCTGACTTGTCTCACTGGGCACGTATACAGTACGTCTCGTATTGTTTATTCTTCCATCATCTGCAGAAACCGAGTGCGTATTCTCTCTCCTTGCCTGCTGATTTGGCATGAACCAAGACTGAGCTCTGGAAGACTATATTGAAACCTCTCTAATGTTGCAATATAATGGCCGCTAAGGTGCTAACACATTTGTCAATGTCTCATTAATTTTACCTGCACATAGTGTGTATAGCTGTGGTGTGTACATATTGTAAACATTATTTTTTACTGGGAATATAATGGATGATATATGAAAGAAAAATAGGTGAAATCTTTGAGAATGAGGGAATAGAATAATAGGTTGCATTTTGGGAATATTATATCCTCAGGCCTAATTTAAGCACACATGGTTAAACCTTCAGCAGTAGCACATGTGCTTAGCTGCAAAATACGTTTTGTATCAGATATCATAAACTATACAGATGTGTACACATATGTCAGAGGTAGTGGTGTTGTAGCAGACTAACTATGTTGGTATGACCCTCAGCCCTTGCCCTGCTCAATGCTGTGTTTCCAAACTGAGGAGATAACAAACAATAGCACAAGTCACATGCATGTCTGGTTCTGGTAACACATGTAATACCTTGTTAACAACATCTTTGGCTCCAGCTTGTAACAGTAGTTTCACTACATTAGAGTGACATTTCACACCAGATACTAGGAGTGCTGTGCTGCCATTCTATAAAGAGGGATAGTGGTTATGTGCAGTGGATATAAATATAGCTTCATAGTTTATTGTTACCTTGGCCTGATGGTTGATATTGGCTCCAGCCTGTAAGAGGCTTTGAACAGTCTGGAGGTGTCCCTGCTGAGCAGCCATCCCCAGAGGAGCAAACCCATCCTTTACATTCGCATAATATGTATGTCTGTATGTATGCACAATATCTTTGGCAATGTGCTTGTACGTAATACCTTTCTGGCCTGATGGATATCAGCTCCAGCTCTCAGTAGCAGATCCACTATGTCTGTGTAGCCTTCCTCACTGGCCACAAAAAGTGGAGTAGCACCATACTGTGGTGAATGGTGTGGATATATGTGCAACTGCAATTACATGTATGTACCACAAGCAATTATAGAGTTGTTCTTTCTGAGTACTGGAAGTATGCTATACTATATCCTTTTTGCATTGCATAACATATTAGTGTATATACCTTCTCAGCCTGATGGATATCAGCCCCAGCTCTCAATAGTAGGTCCACTACATCCGTATGGCCCTCCTGACTGGCCACATAGAGTGGACTGATACCATCCTACATGGTATAATGAGAGAATAGTATACACAAAAAGCATTTGCAGAGATACATACTTAAAGTACATAATACATGTGCAAGAAATATAAGTCTATGCATGATTGTATATAGCTTGGCAAACATGTAGAGCTATTACTTTTGTAGCCTGATTGACGTCAGCTTTAGCTCTCAGTAGCAAGTCCACTACAACTGTGTGGCCCTCCTGACTGGCCATATAGAGTGGACTCGCTCCATTCTGTACGGTGAAGAGGAGTACATAGTTTCTACAGCTACACGCACGTACGCTTCAATAATGTATCTCAAGAAAGAAGTGGTACAATATGACAACTGCATGCATGTAGGGTACATGTATGTACCTCATTACAGATGTTGACATTGGCACTATTCTGTAGCAACAGCCTAGTGACTGCTACATGCCCCTTCCCAGCGGCCGAGAAGAGGGGAGTCTGACCATACTGTACAGAGAGATTCATGAATATTAAATAAACTCAACTGCATGCTGTAACTGCTTACTGCAAGATCATTTAGAATGTAGTCATACAGAAGAGCACAATGAGCAGTTTACATTTTCTTCACCTTGTTCTGGTAGTTAACATTGACTCTTTCTTCCAAAAGTCTTTGAACAGTTTGGAGGTGTCCCTGCTCAGCAGCTATCCCCAGAGGAACACAACCATCCTGTATTGTGTATGTGTGTACAAACGTAAGCATATTCACATGTTAGCTACATTGTAAGTCAGTGATGTAACACACACATCAAATCACTAAAGTCAAGCAGGGAGCTATACACATGATGCACAATAAAGGTGTTGTACATGAGTATACAGTACAGTTAGTAATATTGATGCATGCATATCAAAAAAGATTCACTTAGTGCTACACTATTTATGTGCTGATGTATGTATCCTTGAAATGCAAAATGGAAATTAATTTTTTTCAGTGACTCGGACTGAAAATAATGAAACGAGGGCAGGAAAGATCAACTTCCAGTGGGAATCACATTTAGTAACTAGCAAATATTAGTGCATTGAATTTCCAGTCACTGATCCTGAATTTAATTCCCAGTGGAAGCTGGTGTTTCCTCTATATCTTTAGCCTGAGTTACTACATAAAATATCCTGTATCTACCATGAAAGTACCTTGGTGGCCTGATGGATATCAGCTCCAGCCCTTACCAGTAGGTCGACTACATCTGTATGTCCCTCCTGACTGGCCACATAGAGTGGACTGATACCATCCTGTATGTATACAGTGAAGTCATTGGTAGGGAGATGATGAGCACAACAATTATGACACTTTTTTCGACAAACCAAATTAGTCTGCATACCAAATTATTCTGCACACCTTCTGACAGATGCTGACATCAGCATTATGTTGTAGTAATAGCTTAACTACTGCTCCATGTCCACGCCAAGAGGCATAGTAAAGTGGAGTCCTACCATCCTATACAAAAGGCAGAATTAAGTGAATGTATACATAATTTATAACACAACCAAATGCTGAGCTCAACGTATAGTGGAAGAGTGAGACCTACCATACCCTGCTGGTTAATACTGATATGAGCCTGAAGCAACAAATTAAGAACTGCAACATGACCATTTTCACAAGCATGGTTGAGAACAGTTACACCACTCTGAAAAAAGACATGTCAATGATTGTCACAAAAGATATGGGACAATTTACTTATATCCAACTGTATCACAAAAATTGGAAGTTAATATACACCAACGATCGTGATAACTCTTCCAATTGCTGCACATCTACTTAGTATACAAAGGCAGCTATAGCTTACCTGGCATAACAGGTTTGTGATCTTTCTGAAAACATACAGTTATTTTACCACCACCCATGCAAATTCAGCCCATCACTCACCTCTTATGTCAACGCCACCCCCCACCTTACTCCCACTGTTCAGTATACCATACATAACCTTAAGTGCAACCTTAGTCATGACAGCTGTATAGCTAGCATGGCTTACATTGTAACTAGGTGAATGATCAGAATTTGTGGGCCAATGGGAGTGAACCCACCTAGCAGCTGCCTTTACATTTGTGTATGAAGCGGGGGCACCCAGGGTCCCATAAGGAGTATATATGGGTCAAATAGAACCACACCCAATATGACAACAGACAACAGTATGTACTGCATGTCTTATAGACATAACGCCAACATGCCCATTAAGTAGCCCATTAGCCTAATAACACATTAAATGGCTGAGAACTCAACTCCCAAATGCAGTATTTAAATACAGCCGTAAAATGATTCACAATAAGACTCAAAAATACACCGTTACACTGCTACCTTCAAAATACACCGCTACAGTGACATGCAGCAGAAATACATGTAAATGACACAATGCATGAATCTTTAGACCCTTAATATATGCATTCCCTATCTCCACTATTATTTTTTCCCTATATACCTCATATGATATGTTTTTTGTAACTTCATTCTTATAGGCTTGTGTCATCTTGAGCTCACAGAGGCTCTGGCAGAGCTGGGCAGCAGTGGGCCTCTCTTGGCTCTTGTCATTTAGGCAGTTGTGAACAATTTGGAGAAAACCGTGAGTGGGAGGAAATTTATCGATGTCAGCTTTTCGTCGAATCACCTCAGTGACAGGAACACAGCTCTTGCCTGTAGGAGAAGTAGGGTCTTCCTTTTCAACTAAAGCATCTGTTGGTGTAGGAAAGGAGCGGGTGACGATCTGTACAAGAAGAACTCCAATAGAAAATGTGTCTATTTTTTCAGAGTAGTGTGGTTGTAGACAAACAGCTTCTGGTGGCATATAGACACGTGTTCCAGGACATTTGGTGACTCTACTGGCCAGGACGGGATTGCAGTCTGCAATCCGGGACATGCCGAAATCGGTCACCTTGGCCCTGTGGATATCATTCAGTAAGATGTTATTGCTGGACAGATTTCGATGGATGATGCCATATGTGTGGAGGTGTGCTACAGCTAGGGCTATGTCATAGGCGATATTCACTTGAGTGTGGTAAGGTATGTCAGATGGAGAGCGCTTCAGAAATTTTGTCAGACTTTCCTTCATCAGCCCCGTTAGAAAAATGAGCCTTTTAATGCTAGGGACTTGTACAACACACAGGAAGTTGACAAGGCACGGATGCTTCAAGTCACGAAAGTCATTTTCAAAACGAGTGACAAAAGTCGCCAGTCCAGGATCGTCCGTATTGAGGAATATTCGGCGGACGATTTTTGCAGTGCACGGGACGTGATCTAGCGTGGCCTTTACCACGCTGCCATACGAGCCAGACCCGAGCTTCTGGGTCGTGTGAAGTACCACTTTCTGGTAGCCGAAGCGGCCGTTGAGGTTTATGGGAACATCAGTGGCTGCAGTCTTCTGATGGATGCAGATGGACACCAATGTGCATCACCTAATATAGCGTGTTTTTGAGTGCACTTACTGTAATTGAAACTCCCATGGCGAGGCTGAACAGTAGAGCAGTAGATCTAGTTACAGCTGAGGCAATATTTAAAGACCCACGCATGCGTGGATCTGCTCCACTGCACAATTGCAATTTAGTGCTATATATATATGCATCTCCACTATTGCTGCTACGTGCACTTGATCATAGTGCACATATAGATACTCATCTGTTGCTATTCTACAGGTTGCTGAAGTCCTCCCAGTGGTTGGGAAGATTAAATGTCAATGGTGTGAGGTTTTTTTAGCAGGTGAGAAGACAATAGACAAGAATAGACAATTTATATTAATCTTGGGGGCTATATAGGTGAGGGAAAGCTTCTCCCCTGTAAAGGGCATGCTAGAGAGATATGTTGACGTATCACATTGGAGTATGTATGAAACGCTACAAACATGGCAGCTATTAACTATTCACCACCCCCTGCAGAGCTGTATTAAATTTTTGAACGATATACTGTATGTAGGGGTCCAAGTAGACAATGTTTATCAAAAAAGTGATACACTGACAACAATACACTCATACACAAGATCAACACAACTCTCAGAATAAACATGAAATTATATGCAAAATATTGGGTAAGACAAAAAAGCAGACATGCACAACACAATTCAACTGGAAGATTTAGTTCTCAGCACACCAACTTTTGGTGATCCAACAATCCTCTTATTCCCCACCCATCCTTTCACTCCAACCATGCCCTCATAGTTATGAAACAAGACCGGCCGTGTGTATGTCAGTCTGTAGCTACTGAGGCTCTTGTCCCAGTATTCAAATTCCCTGTCTTGCCACTCTTCTCTGATGACTGTTGGCTGACACACGATAATGGGCGGGGAGACACACACTAGACTCCACATCAGTTTACATGCCTGGTCCACATGTCTGTGCATGGCTGAACGAGACAATTGTATGGCACGCTTGAAACGGGACTTCTCCTGAAGCTTCTTGAAAACCTAGTGAGGAAAGTGCACATGTGCGTACTAGGTATGTCTGTATACATATGTTGTGTAGGGGGGGATGTCTATGTTACTGGGTTGGGTTCCTTTCTTCGCTCTTTCTGCTACTGTGCTATACACATGTATTTTCATGCGCTAAAAATGTGTACTTACACAAGTATACACCTTCACACATGGATGTGTACCTGGTCTGATATGGCCTTCATCCGTGGAGGCTTCTGACTCTGCACTGCTCTCAATAACAATCCATAAGCCACCTGTACAGTGTGGAGTGCATGTATACATGTGTATATGTGAGTATGTATATATGAACACCCATGCACATGCAGCTACCAGTATACACATTGTGTATGTAGTGCCACTGACATCTGCTTCATTTATTACTAGTGATAGATTGCTGCCTCAGCAAAATTGTAAAATTGTTACGTAATCTTACACACCAACAAATACAAGTCATGTGATTTCGCGCATGCGCAAACAGGAGGACGTACGTGGTCGGACGGACGCGACTCCCATTGACATCATCAAGGTACTTACTATAGTTATGTCATGGTGAAGGTTAGCCTCATACACAGGCATGTATTCAAACCTTAACCTAGCCTCGTACTCAGGCTCCCCCCCTCCCCAGAAAGGGCCTGGGTACTAGGCTAGGTAAAGGTGTACATGTAAATACACGTATTTTACATGCACATGTACCTGCACATGTACACTGTTCACAGTATTCTGACCTGAGTGTCATGCAGGGCCTCGAGACTTGTGTGTCCCTCGTGTGTGAAGAGTCTATCTAGAGCCCCCCTCACCTCCTCCAGCAGGACTGTCTTACAGTGGTTGTAGGATTGCTGTGTGTGTGTATGTGTGTGCGTGTGTGTGTGTGTGTGTGTGTGCGTGTGTGTGTGTGTGTGTGTGTGTGTGTGTGTGTGTTGATTACATGAGCATACGGGTATTTTCTTGGGGGGAGGGGCGGGGGGCAATGCACCCCCCTGAAATGGTTTTGTCCCCCAGAGATATACATACATGTAGGTCTCACTCAGCAGTCAATCTCAACAGTAAACTTAACCCCCGCCTCTCTACTTTTTTAGTCCCCTCCAGATCTTTTCTAGAGTAAACACACATGCACAGTAAAAACATAGCCTAGGTTCCAGCCTTCCCCGCGAGCTTTTACATTACGCGCTGATTGAGCGTGGGAGGAGAACATTGAAAAGTCGGGGAAGGCCTGGGCGCAAACATCACGTGAGGTAGACGTTAGGTAGACGCCTGGCGGTGTGGCACTTTGCTTGTGCGGGTACTACAGACGATCTAGTCTAGCAACTCTGGTGTGTAGTGTTTGCTCAAGTCTCGGGAATACCTGGATCATCCGTTGAAGACCGTCACTTGCTCGTTAGTACACGCAGACGAAAAGTGCCACACTGCCAGGCGTCTACCTAACGTCTACCTCACGTGACGTTTGCGCCCAGGCCTTCCCCGACTTTTCAATGTCTCCCACGCACAATCAGCGCGTAATGTAAACGCTTGCGGGAAGGCCTGGAACCGAGGCTAGTAAAAACATCCATATGGAATTTCATCCCTTGATCTACTCTCTATCAACGTCTACCAACTGAGCCAAATCCGCTTTCCAGGCAACGCTTTTACCAACTAAGCTACTGAGGCAGCTCAGCTGGCTGTGCCAAATCCTGCATACAAATCAGCATAGCATCTCAACCTGATAAACAGCATGTACATGTAAACACAACCAACCTCTTTATATCATTTTCTACATAAAGATAGTCTGTGTGTGACTCACCTGTACCATGTCACAGACCATCTGGTGAGCCTCGAAATCATTTACTCCCGGAGCCATCTTGAGCTGATCTGCAATGTCATCAGCCTTGTTCAGAAAGAACTCATCGTAGTTCTTAGACAACTCATCCGCTGTTGTGTTCTTGAAGACGTGCTTCACTGTTGCCTCAAGGTGTCCCTTGGCCAGCCTGTAGACCAGCAATTAGGGATTACAGATTACTTCACAAGCATTTGTAACAGGAGCCATATAACAAATACATTGCTGGGTAGTAATTGAATCCCAGTTGCACTTGCCATGTACATACATCCTATTGCTACATTGCAGACGGTGTTTGTTTAACGGGTATCTGTGTATCATAATCAGCTGTAGGAATCACTGTATTGCTAGGACTAGACTCGCAATGTGTACAGTCATGTAGTACAAGTACATGTATGTGATTCCTTCCTTGGAGTGATGTACATGTACATGTACACTCCCTAACTGTTGCAAGCTCCTGTTTGCCACACTCTAACACAGAGACACTATATACCACACTCTAACACAGAGACACTATATACCACACTCTAGCAGAGAGACACTATATACCACACTCTAACACAGAGACACTATATACCACACTCTAACACAGAGACACTATATACCACACTCTAACACAGAGACACTATATACCACACTCTAACACAGAGACACTATATACCACACTCTAACACAGAGACACTATATACCACACTCTAACACAGAGACACTATATACCACACTCTAGCAGAGAGACACTATATACCACACTCTAACACAGAGACACTATATACCACACTCTAACAGAGAGACACTATATACCACACTCTAACAGAGAGACACTATATACCACACTCTAACACAGAGACACTATATACCACATGTACCACACTCTAACACAGAGACACTATATACCACACTCTAACACAGAGACACTATATACCACACTCTAACACAGAGACACTATATACCACACTCTAACACAGAGACACTATATACCACACTCTAACACAGAGACACTATATACCACACTCTAACACAGAGACACTATATACCACACTCTAGCAGAGAGACACTATATACCACACTCTAACACAGAGACACTATATACCACACTCTAACAGAGAGACACTATATACCACACTCTAACACAGAGACACTATATACCACACTCTAACACAGAGACACTATATACCACACTCTAACACAGAGACACTATATACCACACTCTAGCAGAGAGACACTATATACCACACTCTAACACAGAGACACTATATACCACACTCTAACACAGAGACACTATATACCACACTCTAACACAGAGACACTATATACCACACTCTAGCAGAGAGACACTATATACCACACTCTAACACAGAGACACTATATACCACACTCTAGCAGAGAGACACTATATACCACACTCTAACACAGAGACACTATATACCACACTCTAACACAGAGACACTATATACCACACTCTAACACAGAGACACTATATACCACACTCTAACAGAGAGACACTATATACCACACTCTAACACAGAGACACTATATACCACACTCTAACACAGAGACACTATATACCACACTCTAACACAGAGACACTATATACCACACTCTAACACAGAGACACTATATACCACACTCTAACACAGAGACACTATATACCACACTCTAACACAGAGACACTATATACCACACTCTAGCAGAGAGACACTATATACCACACTCTAACACAGAGACACTATATACCACACTCTAACACAGAGACACTATATACCACACTCTAACACAGAGACACTATATACCACACTCTAGCAGAGAGACACTATATACCACACTCTAGCAGAGAGACACTATATACCACACTCTAACACAGAGACACTATATACCACACTCTAACACAGAGACACTATATACCACACTCTAACACAGAGACACTATATACCACACTCTAACACAGAGACACTATATACCACACTCTAACAGAGAGACACTATATACCACACTCTAACACAGAGACACTATATACCACACTCTAACACAGAGACACTATATACCACACTCTAACACAGAGACACTATATACCACACTCTAACACAGAGACACTATATACCACACTCTAACACAGAGACACTATATACCACACTCTAACACAGAGACACTATATACCACACTCTAACACAGAGACACTATATACCACATGTACCACACTCTAACACAGAGACACTATATACCACACTCTACTCTGGAGAGATCAAGTTTCACTAAATATGCGATGTGGCTACACATGTATGTGGCAACCACACCTGTTCTGTTCTGCATGTTAACTGTGCATGTCCCTAGTTTTCACTTACATGTACACATGTACATTCGCTACATTACACCAGACGGATAATCAAAGTAGTCTTATTCTTGCCGCAATTAGTACTTACGAAACGACCACTGTAAATCTCTATTCAATAGCGGGCAGACAGAGCCAACGTAAACATGTAACCACAATTAGCATACACGCAAACCAAGGCAATATATGTAGGTATTGACCTTCTACAGGTTTACACAAGGTGTTTGCATACACTCGTGCCCCTAATATACTGGACAACACAGTGTACAAGAATACAATTCTTTTGTGCAAAGGACCTTCTAGTACAGTGTACATGTACATATTGACAGGTTATATTGTGACAGTAAATACAGACACACGTAGCCAGCAAATTCACAAGTTCAATCGGTGAACAAGGAAAAACAGACTAATACAACTTAGTACATATTTGTACACATACACGTACAACACAGCCCTGGTGTGGTCTCAATCTCATGCAAGTCTCATTAGTAGGAACTTAGTGAAAAGTGTTCACACTATTGGTAGCTTAGTTGGTAAACCTAGAAAGTCAGGGTTTAATCCAAGGGGGGGCGCAGGGGGGCAAATGCCCCAAGGATTTCAGTTGCCCCCCCAAGCATATGACACCATCAACAATCCCTCTCCTGCCCTGCCAAATGTGCCCACCCAAGTTTCTACAATTATTAATTTTTCCCCCTCAAGAACTCATGTCTAGATTAAACCCTGAAAGTGAATGATGTGGGTTCCAATCCCACCCGAGGCAGCAAAATTTTTCTCTGAAAATGATTGTTTTGGGCGAGTTGTGTTGTGTTGTTAGCCCTCTGTCGCATAGTTGCTATGTTGCTTTGCCTTCATAAGCATCTCCATGATTGAGTTCTCATGCATATATTTCCTGGTGGTAAGAGCATCCCCCCTATCGTCCATATAAAACACACACATTAAATTTTACTACCTATTCACCTCTTTAGCACAGCCTCTCTCTCTTTGCTGGAGGAGGTGAGCTCATTCTGTAGCTGTCTGAGTCGAGTGAGGGACTCGTGGCTGTGCTCCTGTGCAGTGCTAGTGGCACTCTCCAGCTCCACCGACAACTGCTCCACTCTGGACCGAGCGTCGCTCAACTCTCTCTCCAGCTCACGAATTGACTGGTGCATGCGCTTGTTCTCACTCTGTAGCTCCAAAACCTATTGCAAATTTGTGGTTGAGACAAATTGTGTACCACAACTATTCACAATATTACTCAGTTACATGTATCTCTATGCTAATTCTCTCTGTTGCCAGAGTTTCAAGCCAACAATTTTCCATACATAGTCAGTTTTGATGCTCACATGCAAAATACAACAAATCTTGTTGTAAACAAGCATGGTAGAGTGCCAGACCAGCAGTTGGATAGGTCTTGGCCTTTGCCTTGAAAAAAGTGCCCATATTTACATGATATATTCAGATCTAGAGACTTCCAAGGCAATACAACACAACACAGTGCAGTAATTTTATGAGCATGTACACAAAAATGCATGTGTATAGCACACTAGCTAACTTAGTGGCAGAGAAAGGAAACCAAGACGACCCAATCTACGTAACTTTAATCATCCATGAAATGCTTAGAAAGACAAGGCAAGACAGCACAACACAACAGAAAGACAAAGCAACGCAACAAAACTCGCCCAAAGCAGTTATTTTTCAAAGAAAAATTAGCTGCCTCGAACCCACGACCATCTGCTTTTAGGTGATGTCCTTACATGTAGACCTTTACTACACACAAACATGTAAATACAAACCAAATGGGACACCTGAGTGGTGAACCTTGTCTAATGGGCATGTAGCAGTATGAGTGATACTCAGATGTACATGTATGATCTCAAAGGGCTATCTTATACATACATACATGCATGTACATGTATGTCTAAATGGAGTGCATGTATGTAAATGGAGTGTAGAGAAAGACTGGCTACTGTTATACAGGAGGCCTATGGATTGGGAAATAGTACCTCAAAACTTCTGTGTACATGTACTGTATGCCTATGTACATGTGTGTCTGTGTACATGAATATCAGACTTCAGAGACTCAAAGCAACATACATGTACATATACATGTACATGTGCAACCCACCCGAGGTAGTCAGGCAGTCTGAGGTAGGATTTGAACCAGCAGCTTACATGTACTTAATTAGGTGAGTGGAGCATGCCCACCAAGTCATACCACTGGAACAATTTCATTTTATGGCGGTGGTGTTGTTAGCAATATTTCATCATCCAGCACATGTGTTCTGGATATATAAAGGTGGGCTCGCCCTCACTTGCCCAAAATTCATCTAGTTATACATGTACAAGTCACTACTAAGTGTTTATACACATCCACACACCGCATGCACAAGTATATGCTTCGGAACATAACTACATATACTATATTTAGGGCTGCAACTACACATACTATATTTAGGGCTGTTATCATTCTTGCAGGGCACAGAACATAGACAAACATGCACAGAAGAAGTATGCAAGCACACAAACAGACAGGGCACAAAACACTCCACGGATTGAATTACATATACACGTGTGTATATGAATACATGTATGTGCAAATACTATATACATGTACATGCACATATGTAGCATGTACATTTACGTATTTGTATATATCCTGAATTAAATGTAGGGCTACTCAGCTGTACAGCACCAAGACCGTATTCATCTACAAGGTTGTATTACAGCTGATGAGGAATTGAGAATATTGGCTCAAGAGTAGAGGGTTACGTATGTACATGTACAGTGAGTTTTCATGTACATGTCGTGTTGAGTTGCTTTGTCTTAATTTCTGTTGTGTTGTGTTGCCTTGCCTTTCTTTCTAAGCATCTCATGGATGATTAAGTCATGTATACATCAATGTGCAATGTACACACATGCAACGAACTTGAGTACTGTGTGTAAAATAAACACTGTATTAAGATCGAGTACCTGGGCTTCTTGGAGGACTCGGGAACTCTCCAGACACACAATCTGTTCCCTGAGGGTCTCAATCTCACCAGCTGTTGTGAACCGTAAATTCTCAACCTCGTGCTCCTTTTCGTGGAGAAGTTTTCGAAGTTGGTCGACCTCCAGCCGCAGTCGGTTGTTCTCCTGTTCGTCGTGACGAATTCTCTCCAACATTTCCACATGGTTGTCAAAGATTGGAGGGTATCGAGCCACCATGGTGCTGACTTCATTCAGAATCTCACTCACCTCCGGTCTCTCGGCTGGTATGTTTCCAAGGCAACGTCGAATGAGAGGGATGAGTGGATGGTTGTATCCAATGTGACGAAGGTACTTTTCTCTGCGTTCTATTTCCGTGAGGGGCACGTAACGGCCAGGATGAGAGGCATCTGGTTGTAGATACTCCAGTGCAATTGGCCACTCCCCACAGAATATGTGGATCATCAACACTCCAAATGAGAAGCAATCAAGCTTTGTATCATACAGGGGCTCAGCAATTAGTGCTTCTGGTGGCATATAGCTGATTGTGCCTGGACACACCGTCATTCTGTGCGTCATCTGTGCAGGGGCGAGGTTCAGAATCTTGGCCATGCCGAGATCGGATATCTTGGCCTTCATTGAAGACGAGAGGAGGACGTTGTTGGCAGTCAGGTCGCGATGGATGATGGGCGGCTCGTGGTCGTGTAAGTAGCGCAGGCCCAGGGCCACGTCGTGAAGAATGGAGTAGCAGATCTCGCTGGCGAGATGACCGTGCATGTCTATGCAGTCAGAGAGAGCACACGACAAGTATTCCATCACTAGTATCGGAACGTCTTCCCCAACGTCTAGGAAGAGCCCCAAGAATTGGACGACGCAGGGATGACGTAAGTGACTCAAAAGTTCGCACTCTTTCTCGTACCGTTCGAGGATCTCTGGACCGACTGCAACGCCTTGGTCATACAGACTGCGGTGGATCTTCTTCCCCGCGCATCGCATTCCCTTGTACTTCAACTCCAGCACAGAGGAGTAGGAACCGACGCCCAATTCGCGACCACAAATCTCGACATCTTCGAGAAGGAACTCTTGAAGAACGTGAGTCGACATACCGTCCTCTACATCGCTCCCTTCTGCCTCGGCCATCCTTTGTCGCACACTAACTAACAACTTACTTGTTATCACTCTGTTTCCCAATATAGGCTATCTATTCAAAGAGCGTTTAGTGGCCGTGTTTAGCTACACACTGTTATTGCCTCGAATTAAAGCGCAGTCATCAATGAACACTAACATCCGGTAATTATACGCGTGGGAGTAGAAGTGTGGGTGGAGCTGGTTTCACTGCTCTTGTGCAAGAATTCTTGAATGATTCTGTGATGGTGCAATCTCATACTATATAGTGGAGAGCATTGGTACTCCAACAGTACTAGAGTTGTATGGTCTTGTTCGGTGAGTTAGCAATTAGATCTGCATTCACTTCATAATTTCTCACTTTCTCTTCCTCTCATCAGGTATACATTGTATGGAAGAAACATTCAGCTATGGAGATGCAGCGGCCTCCAAAACCCGTCCCACCCAATGTTCTTCTCTCCGTAAAGGTGGCTATGTGCTCTTGAAAGGCCATCCATGCAAACTAGTCGAGAAATGCATCACTGCCCCTGGCAAGCATGGTCCTGCTAAGGTAATAGAAGTCATGAAATGATACGTAGTTACAATGGCAAAACTGAGGAAGAGTCACAAGACTTTACCAATGCTTTGCTAGAATTAATTTCTGGATATGTAATGAAGTTTACAAGCAGTAGAACATTGAAGCACTGTGTAATATGTGTGCTATAGGCCCATCTAGTTGGCCTTGACTTGTTTACTGGAAAGAAGTATGAAGACATCTGTCCAGTGGCACACAAGGTGCCTGTTCCTATCATCACCAAGACTGAATACCAGGTAAGGAAATTTGACTCAACCCCCATAATTAATATCTGAATAGATATACTATATCAAGGTCACATGCATAAAGATTCTCATCTGCCCAACTTTCTGTTACTGGAGTGGCAAGTGGCTGTTTATTTGATTTGTTGCCCACTTCCTTGGCATGCTGAGTATATGTTTTGCGTATACAGCTAGAACAGAACATCTAGTTTAGAAGTTTATTAAAAATACACAAATGTATGGCATGTCTGAGGATTTGTAACTGAGCTCTTTGTTGGGTTGCCCATAGGCAGAAGATATTATTTCTGTGGACCATAATGGTTTGTAAACTACTTATTTCTAATAGTTGCTAGATGTCAGTGGACGCTATGTCAGTGTCCTTAACGATGATGGGCAGGTTAGAGAAGACCTCATTATTCCATCAGGTGATCTGGGGCAAGAGATGAGGAAGAGGTTTGAGGAAGGACAGGATCTGGTGCTGTGTGTGATGACAGCCATGGACACAGAGGCCATTATCAGCATTAAGAGTGCAATACACTAAATATAAACAGGATTTTGATGCGTATGTATCCGAGTGCAAATTATACTTTCGTGCGAAGATATTAAGCGCAGAAGGCGTGGCACCGCGAATTGCGCACCACACCTGTGTATAGACTTCCTTCTGAATCTCTGAGATAGGCTAGTTGTCATCACCTCCACTTTTTTCGTTTGAGCTAGTCGTCTTCGTTATAAAATGAAGCTGATTATGTTTGCACTCGTCACGATAGTCTCTGTCACTCCATCTGCTGGGAGAGGTAATAATTATTGACCATTTGGCCTCTCACATAGCGTATCGAAACTACGTAATTAAAAATAGCTTCCATGACCCACCAGATACGTTTTTTTTCATGAAATAGAATAACCTGTATTGTGCATGTATCAGCGAGTCAGTAGAATAGACCATTTCTTACTTAAAGTATTTACAGCCTTCCACTGTATTTCTCCATTGTAGTTAGAAATCTACTGTTATGAACTTTTCACATGTTGTAGAGCTACTACTTATTAGAAATTATGGCTTTGTTTACTTTTCACTATTCTTAGATGACTACTGCAGTCCAGCATATGAATATACAGATGGGTTTATGAGTCTGGACAGGATAGATGCAGTGTTAGACAAGTACATGAATGGGAGTTTTGATTACTCTCTCAATGGATTTCAAGCCATCTTCCCTGGTGTGACCTTCACATGTAATGGTAGTATTCAGAGCTGGATATTTGGGGCTAGAATGGAAGGTACTGCTACTAGTTCACTCCAGAGGAGGTTGGCCACGATTAATTATGCACGCGCAACGTAATGACGTCATCGCAGCTGTTGACCGAGATGTCCGTGCAAATAAGAAGGCAGCGTTACGGCGTATTGCAGCCACACCTTTTTATGGACTTACTAACTCTCTAGTCGTCTTCGTTTATAAAATGCAGTTGAATATATTTGCTCTCGTCACAATAGTCTCTGCCACTCTATCTGCTGGGAGAGGTAAATGGTCGTTTGGAATGACGTATTATACAGAAACGTAACAGCGTCCATAAGTATTAGTTGTTGCATGGGCCCGAGTGCCAACATATCCTGTGTGAGCACGAGGGCCCATGCAACAACTAATTTGTTGCCATTTCTATGGTTTCCCAGCCCCTAACCACTCCCTTACTAGCCTTATGTGATTAGTGATGTAATAAGTGTGCCACATATGATATGTTGGCACACTTTAGCCTTTGATCTGTTACTCAGCCAGGCAACAAAATACAATGGATCACAGTGGAAGTGTGTAGTTGTTAGGTTACAAAATAAGCCAGACAGAGATTCTGTAAGTATATATTAAGTCAATACATGATTTACTCATTACTTAGGTGGCAGTCCAGAATGTACGGATGGGTTTATGAGTCTGGACAGAATAGATGCAGTGTTGGACAAGTACATGTATGGAAGTTTAGTGTACTCTAACAATGGATTCCAAGCTATCTTCCCTGGTGTGAACTTCACATGTAATGGTAGTATTCAGAGTTGGACATTTGGGGCTACAATTGAAGGTACTTCCACTAGTTCATTCCCTGAGCTACAGATATGGAGGACCAATGGAAATGGATCATATATTAAAGTTGGAAGCACTACAGTCAATGTCATTGAAGAGAATGCAGCACGACTCTATCATTTTCCCCTCTCTTCTCCTTTGGCATTTCAAGCAGGAGATATTCTGGGCTACTATCAACCTCAGATAAGACAGAGTCAATTGAGATTACTTGCTGAGATGGATGGACAAGGACGCCAACTTGGATATTACATTAGCTCTGCTAGTGCATCTAGTGAGCTTTCACTCTCTACAGAATCAAGTGATGACAAACTTCAAAGTTTCATTGATGTGCAAACCGGTAAGTGTCCATGCATTCTATGCCATGCATCTATTTGCTAACTTACATTATTCAGTTTTGGCTTTTTTTGACTAGATTCTCCAGGTTGTGAGTGTGGTTTCATGAGTGTAGAACAAATAAGAATTCTTCTGGGACTGGACACAGTCAATGAAAGGAAATCATACCCACAACGTCAACAGATTACACCCTATATGAGGTTCACATGTGATGGGTGGATTACCAAATGGATCATTGGAGCTAGTGTAGCAAATGGCTCATTGTATCCTGAGATACAAGTGTGGAGGAATACCAGTAACACATATCAGAAGATTAATGGAACATTAATAGTCATTCCATCGACAAATGGTATTCAGAGGTATGAATTCAGCAATTTCCATCCAATTGCAATCCAAGCTGGAGATGTACTGGGAGTGTTCCTACCACCAGCCACATCTTCAAGACTCACTCTCCTATCAGAGGATACCACCAGTCCTACCAACTACTACCTGACTACTAATAGTACTGACTCAGAGTCACCATATGACATGATTGATTTAGAGAACAGTCCATCACTGATGTCACAAACCTACCATCTATTGGTGTCTGTTGAAATAGGTAAGAAGTGAACTTCTGTATGGATTTCACATTGCTCTTACTCTGTGGGGTCATGCACATCACACTTGACTCTGAGAGCCCGTGTCAAATAATCTCATGATCCCCTTTGGATGACCCTGAAAATGGAGAGTATCAGTCAGCTCAATATAAAATTCAGTGCAACTAACCCCTGTAACTATTCCTACACTAAAAATGTTACAGGATTAGCTCTTTTTTATTCCTTAGTTGCATATATAGTTGTCTCAGTTACATCAACTGAAATAGTCATACGAGCTACCATTTTAGTGGGTGTTAACACAAGTTACTAGGCTACTGGGAACTGGTCCTGGTAGAGAGCCAACATGTAAAATTTGCTATGCCTAGACTAACATGTACTATATACAGTGAGCCTTTTGTGGATTCTAGAACATCCTCATTTCAAACAAAGCACATGCGGCACTCTTATGTGCTTAAAATCTCACAGATATTGACTGTGGCTCTTTGGATAACCCTGAAAACGGGAGAGTGTCACTCTCTGGTACAACATATAGTTCAGTGGCCACTTACTCCTGTGACTCTGGCTATGGTTTGATAGGAAATAACACAAGAACATGTTCAGGAACTGGGAAATGGTCTGATAGAGAACCAACATGTATGAGTAAGTTATAGGCTCACATGTACTCCTTGGTTCCAAGACATCCCCACTACTTTTTAAAGCAAAATCATCCAATTTTACTCTTCTAAACATGGTTTGCCTCACATATTACAGATATTGACTGTGGCCCTTTGGATGATCCTGAAAATGGGAGAGTGTCACTCTCTGGTACAACATATAATTCAGTAGCTGCTTACTCCTGTGACTCTGGCTATGTTTTGATGGGAAATGACACAAGAACATGTTTGGGAACTGGGAGCTGGTCTGATGGAGAGCCAGCATGTATGAGTAAGTTGGACTCTCAGACTATGATATCAATTAATTGTTACCATTCATTCAAAGGTTCCACTGGAGGAAGTGATTTCACATCAGTATATATCAGTGTAGGAGCATGTGGGACAATGGTGGTAGTAATAACCACTGCTGTTAGTGTGATCTGTGTTAGTTTGTGTCTGAGGAAGAGGAAGATCAAGGCAAAGAACACATATGAGATGACATTGAGTGACAATATTGCCTACACTGTCACGAGTACCAGTTCCAAAGATGGAGAGGCTGACACAACTTATGACTATGTATCTACCACTGAGAGAAATGATTCTAGTATTATCACTTTCCAAAATGAGGCCTATGAGATGACTTCTGTTGTTCCTGTGTCCACCAATCCATCCTATGGAATACACCACTGATTATTAGCAAGTCTGTACTCTGTGTAGGTACTTTGTCTTTACTTAGAATGTATCCATAATAGAAGTCTGTGGTTTGTTATACAATACATGAGTCTATATATATATATATATATATATACATATTTACTATGACAATTTTTTGCCTTTTGCCACATGTTTTATATAGATACTGTTGATGAGGGAGCACCCCCTCCCCCCCCAATAATTAGCCAGCTACTTATTAGAGTCAAGCAATATGCAATCAGTAGACAGTAAGAGTTACTGGTCAATAGACAAATTGGTTGGGTTGCCCCCCCCCCCTAATATATTTGATCTTCCTACTCCACTGTGTATGGAAGAAACCTTCAGTCATGGAGATGCAGCGGCCTCCAAAACCCGTCCCATCTAATGTTCTTCTCTCCATAAAGGCAGCTATGATCTCTTGAAAGGCCATCCATGCAAACTATTTGAGAAAAGCATCACTGCCCCTGGCAAGCATGGTCCTGCTAAGGTAAGAGAGAAAAGTGACAAAATGATACGTAGTTGCAATGGTAAAACTGAGGAAGAGTCACAGGACTTTACCAATGAATTAATTTCTGCATATGCAATGAAATTCATAAGCAGTACAACATTGAAGTACTGTATAATATTTGTGCTAGGCTCATCTAGTTGGTCTTGACTTGTTTACTGGAAAGAGGTATGAAGACATCTGTCCAGTGGCACACAAGGTGCCTGTTCCTATCATCACCAAGACTGAATACCAGGTAAGGAAATTTGACTCAACCCCTATAATTAATATCTGAATAGATACACTATATCAAGGCCACATGCATAAAGATTCTCATCTGCCCAACTTTCTGTTACTGGAGTGGCAAGTGGCATTTGTTGCCCACTTCCTTGGCATGCTGAGTATATGTTTTGCGTATTCAGATAGAACAGAACATCTAGTTAGAAGTTTATTAATAATATGGCATGTCTGAGGATTTGTAACTGAGTTCTTTGTTGGATTGCACATAGGCAGAAGATATTATTTCTGTGGACCATAATGGTTTGTAAACTACTTATTTCTAATAGTTGCTAGATGTCAGTGGAGGCTATGTCAGTGTCCTTAACGATGAGGGGCAGGTTAGAGAAGACCTCATTATTCCATCTGGTGATCTGGGGCAAGAGATGAGGAAGAGGTTTGAGGAAGGACAGGATCTGGTGCTGTGTGTGATGACAGCCATGAACACAGAGGCCATTATCAGCATTAAGAGTGTAACACACTGATACAAACAGGATTTGATATGTATCTGAGTGCTAATTATACTTTCGCGCGCGCACCCGTGTGTGAGACGTTCGTCAACGGTGCACCTCCTCCTTTCGTTTGATCTAGGGGAGGTTCGTTGGGTTCCGAACCCCCCCTTTACTGATTTATTAGACTTACTGGTTCTTATTGTTACTCCCAGCGTGTTTGACACTCAGCGCTTGCGTGCCAGTCTTGTTTGGCTACTCCGTCAAACCGCGCGCATCGATATCGCCACCGGTGTATTCGGTGAATTGAAGTTAGTACCTTAGTATGACTATTTTTTTGCGGGTACTAAAGTTTGATATTTCTGCGGATTTGCACCAGAACGCAAAATTCAATACTCGTAAAAATTTGGACTGGCACCGCACGCGCGCGAGTATATACGTAAGAGCGCATTTTTACGCGTGATCGAACGTGCAGGGAATATGGCAGCGACGTGGTCCAAAGGAGGCTGCAATAAAACGTCCTTCGTGTAACTTCTGATGCGTTCACGGAGCACAAACGGAGAGTGTCTGGTCGAGGTAAGCCAACGTTATCGCATATTGGCCCTCTCTGCGCATGCGCGCCGACGAGGGTGGCTAGCAATAGCATACCGGTAAAATGCACGGAATCCTAAATCCGCAAAAAATGTACTTGCAAATAATTGTCACCTTATAAGGTTTGCTTGCGCGCGGCATGCGCGCGATACAATGCGCGCGCGCGCGATCTATAGTGGGGGGTGGAGCTTCCAGCTGTTAGAGAACAGTTGGCAGTTCCGCCCTCTAATTCTGCTGCTAGTTTATCGCAACACGTGTCTAGGTCGGGGTATATATACCTTAGTACGATGAAGCGAACTAGAGCTAGTGACCAAACTTCAAGCCCCCAGAAGTATGGTTCTTCACTGTAAAAAATTAAAGGTGGTTTTAACCCTTCTGTGGTTGTTTGAGTTGCAACTTGAGTATACTATAGCTACAGCTGGCAAATACTTTCGAGATAAACATAGAGCTACGAGCAACCTGGCTTCTGAAAACCACCATCCACTAGGAACTCAACCACATGACAACTCAGGAATGTATGTAGTAATATAGCAATTCATCAAGTTTCCCCTAGCCATTATTGAGTTTCTCCTCATTAACTGAGAATGTATATAGTGGCAGTATTATTTTCATGCAACTGAGGCCGCTACATGCAACTGAGGTTTTACTGCTGTTCCTTTGTTAATGAGAGAGAAACTTGATGAATTGCTATATTACTACATACATTCCTGAGTTGTCATGTGGTTGAGTTCCTCAAATCACTAGTGGATGGTGGTTTTCAGAAGCCAGGTTGCTCGTAGCTCTATGTTTATCTCGAAAGCATTTGCCAGCTGTAGCTATAGTATACTCAAGTTGTAACTCAAACAACCACAGAAGGGTTAAATCCACAGTGTTCCATGCGTTTTCTCAGACTAACTTCACTTTTCTTCACGTTTGTTTGTTCTAACTGTCTGTCATCAAGGTCTTGTGTAAAATTATACGGGCACGGTTGGACACCAACTCACGTATATACGCGAAAACGACAAAACCGGTTTGGTATGATAATTGCTGCGCGATTTAATTAAAAAGGGCGTGGTCACCAAACATTTTCGCCGCGCTTCGTACCAGTACGCCCTTTAAAAACCCCCCATCTGAAAATCCTGGATCCGCCCCTGCTGAGAGATAGACTAGTCCTTCGTTATAAAATGCAGCTGATTGCGTTTGCTCTCATCCCGATAGTCTGTGTCACTCAATCTGCTGGGAGAGGTAATAGTCGTGACCACCATTTCGCCTCTCACATACATACCGTATCGAAACTACGTCAGAAATAGCTTTCATGAAATATAATATTATAGCCTGTATTGTACATGTATCAGCGAGCCAGTATAGAGCAGACCTGGTAACTAAAAGTACCATTATTAAATAAAACATAATTATAGCTTTGTTTACCTTTCACTATTTAGATGGCTACTGCAGTCCAGCATATGAATGTACAGACGGATTTATGAGTCTGGACAGGATAGATGCAGTGTTAGACAAGTACATGTATGGGAGTTTTGAGTACACAGTAAATGGATTTCAAGCAATCTTCCCTGGTGTGAACTTTACATGTAGTGGTAGTATTCAGAGCTGGATATTTGGGGCTGCAATGGAAGGTACTGCTACTAGTTCACTCCCTGAGCTACAGATATGGAGGAGCAATGGAAATGGATTGTATTCTAAAGTTGGAAACACTTCTATCAATGTGACTGAAGAGAATGCAACACAACTCTATCATTATCCCCTGTCTTCTCCCCTGCCATTTCAAGCAGGAGATATTCTGGGCTACTATCAACCTGATATACCACAGAGTCAATTGAGATTATATGCTGAGAAGGATGGACGAGGACGGCAACTTGGATATTACATTAACTCTGCTAATGCCTCTAGTGAGCTTTCACTTTCTACAGAATCTGGCAGATTTCAAAGTTTCATTAATGTACAAATAGGTAAGGAGCAAAATACCATCCTGTATGCGTTCCATGCCATGCATCTATTTGCTAACTCAGTTTTGACTTTTATGACTAGATTCTCCAGGTTGTGAGTGTGGTTTCATGAGTGTAGAACGGATGAGAATTCTTCTGGAACTGAACACAGTCAATCAAAAGAACTCTTACCCACAACGTCAACAGATTACACCAGATATGAGGTTCACATGTGATGGGTGGATTACCAAATGGATCATTGGAGCTACAATGGCAGGTGGGTCTGTCAATCCCGAGATACAGGTGTGGAGGAACACCAGTAACACATATCAGAAGATTAGTGGAGTACCAATAGTCATTCCAGATACAAATGGTATTCGGAGATACGAAATTAGCAATTTTCATCCAATTGCAATCCAAGCTGGAGATGTACTGGGAGTGTTCCTACCACCAGCCACATCTTCAAGACTCACTCTCTTATCAGAGGATACCACCAGTCCCACCAACTACTACCTGACTACTAATAGTACTGACTCAGAGTCACCATATGACATGATTGATTTAGAGAACACTCCATCACTGATGTCACAAGGCTACCATCTATTGGTGACTGTTGAAATAAGTTTGACCTTGGGTAAGGACTTCACATTGCTCTGTGGGGTCATGCACATCATCTGTCGGACCATGCACATCATCTGTGGGATCATGCACATCATCTCTTCGGACCATGCATATCATATGCGGGGTCATGCACTTCATGCACACTTGACTCTGAGAGCACCCAGAGTTCATTAACCCTTTGGATGACCATGAAAATAGGAGAGTATCAGTTCATTCTCTGGTACACCATACAAAATCAGTGCTACTTACCTGTAACCATACAAGATTATATAGCTCCTTTAGTCCTTACATATTACTGCAAAACATGACGGTTATTTTAACACAAAATCAGTCGCACTCCTTTCATGTGTAGTCACTCATGTGTAGCCTTGTGACTCATGTGTAGTCACTCATGTGTAGCCTTGTGACTCATGTGTAGTCAGTCATGTGTAGCCTTTCATGTGTACAGTGGTGTAGGCAGGAAACGCTCAGTGGTAGTTCGTATAAGTGACAATTTAGTGGCCAAGTATTAAAAATGTTACTTATGTTGTTGTTTCAATCTAGTATGACTCAAGGATGACATGTTAGAGTCTAATTGAAAATATGTGAGGTCCTTAATTTAATCAGTCAGTCAGTAAAGGATAATGGTGATTGCAATTTACAGGTTGAGTGAGTAGATATGCTGTTATTACATTCCAAGTTCCAGCATTCTGTCTAACAACTGATAAGATATGCAATTGAGAGAACTTGTTAAACTGCCAATTGTCATTTACATGAATGAGAGGCTACACATGAAAGGAGTGTAACTGACATGAAAGGAGTGTAACTGACATGAAAGGAGTGTAACTAACATAACAAACATTTTGTGAATAACCATCATGTCTTTTGCAGTGGTGCATGGTTGTCTCAGCTACATCTGCAAGTTGTCATAGGGGTGACTGAAATAGTTGTACAAGGGCTAACATAACTTTCAGTGGGTGTGATAACACAAGAATGCATTTGGTTAATGGGAACTGGTCTGGTAGAGAGTGAGTTTGCTATTCCTATTCATGCAGTCTTGAACTCACATGTACTGTATTACAGTCTATTGGTGGTTCAAGAACATCACCATTTCACATGCACTCTTACTCTTCCAATATGTGCTTAAAATCTCACAGATATTGACTGTGGCCCTTTGGATGACCCTGACAATGGGCAAGTGTCACTCTCTGGTACAACATACAATTCATTGGCCACTTACTCCTGTGACTCTGGCTATGGTTTGATAGGAAATAACACAAGAACATGTTTGGGAACTGGGAACTGGTCTGGTGAAGAACCAACATGTATGAGTAAGTTAGGCTCACATATTCTGTACAGCCTAATATCCTTGGTTTCAGGACATCCCCATTAATTTTAACCCTTCAATGATTTACCTCATAATAATATTATGCATACACACAGATATTGACTGCGGCCCTGTGGGTCACCCTGAAAATGGGGTAGTGTCACTCTCTGGTACAACATACAATTCAGTGGCCACTTACTTCTGTAATTCTGGCTATGGATTGATAGGAAATAACACAAGAACATGTTTGGGAACTAGAAAATGGTCTGATGGAGAACCAACATGTATGAGTAAGTTAGGCTCACATGTCCTAATATCCTTGGTTCCATGCAGGACATCCCCATTAATTTTAAGCAAAACACTTCAATTTTACCTCATAATAATATAACATATACACACAGATATTGATTGTGGCCCTTTGGATGATCCTGAAAATGGGAGAGTGTCACTCTCTGGTACAACATACAATTCAGTGGTCACTTACTCCTGCGGCTCTGGCTATGATTTGATAGGAAATAACACAAGAACATGTTTGGAAACTGGAAACTGGTATGGTGGACAACCAATATGTACAAGTAAGTTGGACTCTCAGACTGTGGTATTAATTACTAATCCTTGCTATTCATTCAAAGGGAGAAGTTTCACAGGAGAAAGAGATGGCATATCAACATATATCAGTGTTGGAGTATGTGGGACAATGGTGGTAGTAATAACCATTGCTGTTAGTGTGATCTGTGTTACTTTGTGTCTGAAGAAGAGGAAGAGCAAGGCAAAGAACACATATGTGATGACATTGAGTGATAATATTGCCTACACTGTCACTAGTACAAGCTCCAATGATAAGGAGGCTGACAAAACTTATGGCTGGGTATCTACCACTGAGAGAAATGATTCTAGTATTTTCACTTCCCAAAATGAGGCCTATGAGATGACTTCTGTTTTTTCCGTGTCCACAAATCCATCCTATGGAATACACCACTGATGATTAGTGTAGGTACTTTGTCTTTACTTAGAATGTATCCATGATAGAAGATTGTAGTTTGTTTTACATGAGTCCATATATATGACCATTTTTTTACCTTTGGCCACATGTTTTATGTAGATACTGTAGATTGTGCTTCAGCATAAATTAGCTATAAGTAAACCATCTATGTGAAAAACAATGACTATTTCCCAGATGTTTGTTTTGTTTGTTTAGAGTACATATAGCTTGACTTCTTTGGGTTCACAGAACCAATTGTGGCTGCTGACTGCACAGAAGTCATACTGAAGCTTCTGAAACTTATACAGGAATGGTCATGTACCACAGATGTTGTTGAAATTGTCTTATAGTTGTAATTGTGTCCAGAAAAGAGCTTCTTTATAGACATGAAATCATTCAATGGCAAGATTATTGTTACTGTACCATTCATAGTCACATCCAGTTTCTCTGTTGAGGTTTGACTGGCTGGTATTCTGAAACAAATATTGAGAGTGCAATGTTACCATAATGAGTACTGCTTCCCTGACGTCAGTTGTTATGATTTGATATGTTTATTATGAAAGTGTTTGCAATACAAAAATTGTGTTCTTGTAACAAACATGTTTATTTATATCTAGGCTATGCATGGAGTGGCATACTCTTCAATAATGACATTTTATTGATTTGTCTAAATCCTAGTAGACATCGGCATTAATTCAGTGAGTAGTCTTCAGTGCAATTTGGCATATTCTTTGGCTGCTTGTGAGGAAATGATATTAATTGTTCAGTAGGTCTCCCTTAGGAGATGTGCTTGATGATATGATGGTTGTAAATTGACTAGAGCCTCATAGTTCAGCCAGAAGAAGAGCTCTACCAGCTATGAGGACCACTACCCAGCCTCCCCTCCATTGAGCATACAAGTATAACCTCTGCCACCCATACAGTGGCAGAGGAGACTATTCACTAATGTACACTTCAAATGGTAATTATAATCTTTCCATGCATGCATGTAGAAAGATTTAGGGTGAGACATGCCAACAATATATATGATAAGTGCAGAACCCTGGGCGTCATGAGTTCATGCCGAAGACCTTGCGTAGAAGCATGAGCAATGGCACTCAGCAGTCACGCGGTATTGGCAATAATGCGCATGCGTGCTTTCCGCAGGACGACGGAGCAGCGCTGGATCTCTGCAACGTAGCGGTTCAGAGAAAATCCATTTGACCTCCGTTGCCCGCGCTGAGCACGTGACAGTACTTTCAGGACATAGGTATATTTTTGAGCATTTAAGATTTTGAAGTCATAGACACAGAGATGTATTACATGTCGACCACATATGGAGATTGTGGAATCACAGTGGAAGTGTGTAAAGTTGCTGTTGTTACGAATAAACCAGAGAGATATTCTGTAAGTATATGTAGGTAAATACATGATTTACTCATTACATATAGGTGGCAGTCCAGTAGATGAATGTACAGATGGTCTTATGAGTCTGCTGGACAGGTTATATGCAGTGTTGGACAAGTACATGTATGGGTCTTTAGTGTACACTGTAAATGCTGGATTTCAAGCTATCTTCCCTGGTGTGAACTTCACATGTAGTGGTAGTATACAGAGCTGGATATTTGGGGCTACAATGGATTATTGAATGATACTGTGATGGTGCAATCTCATACTATATAGTGGAGAGCATTGGTACTCCAACAGTACTAGAGTTGTATGGTCTTGTTCGGTGAGTTAGCAATTAGATCTGCATTCGCTTCATAATTTCTCACTTTCTCTTCCTCTCATCAGGTATACATTGTATGGAAGAAACATTCAGCTATGGAGATGCAGCGGCCTCCAAAACCCGTCCCACTCAATGTTCTTCTCTCCGTAAAGGTGGCTATGTGCTCTTGAAAGGCCATCCATGCAAACTAGTTGAGAAATGCATCACTGCTTCTGGCAAGCATGGTCCTGCTAAGGTAATAGAAGTCGTGAAATGATATGTAGTTACAATGGCAAAACTGAGGAAGAGTCACAAGACTTTACCAATGCTTTTGCTAGAATTAATTTCTGGATGTGTAATGAAATTCACAAGCAGTACAACATTGAAGCACTGTGTAATATTTTGCTAGGCTCATCTAGTTGGTCTTGACTTGTTTACTGGAAAGAGATATGAAGACATCTGTCCAGTGGCACACAAGGTGCCTGTTCCTATCATCACCAAGACTGAATACCAGGTAAGGAAATTTGACTCAACCCCCATAATTAATATCTGAATAGATACACTATATCAAGGCCACATGCATAAAGATTCTCATCTGCCCAACTTTCTGTTACTGGAGTGGCAAGTGGCTGTTTATTTGATTTGTTGCCCACTTCCTTGGCATATTGAGTATATATGTTTTGCGTATTCAGATAGAACAGAACATCTAGTACTGTTAGAAGTTTATTATTAATATGGCGTGTCTGAGGATTTGTAACTGAGCTCTTTGTTGGATTGCCCATAGGCAGAAGATATTATTTCTGTGGACCAATGGTTTGTAAACTACTTATTTCTAATAGTTGCTAGATGTCAGTGGAGGCTATGTCAGTGTCCTTAACGATGAGGGGCAGGTTAGAGAACACCTTATTATTCCATCTGGTGATCTTGGGCAAGAGATGAGGAAGAGGTTTGAGGAAGGACAGGATCTGGTGCTGTGTGTGATGACAGCCATGGACACAGAGGCCATTATCAGCATTAAGAGTGCAACACACTGATGTAAATTAAAAACAGGATTTGATATGTATCTGAGTGCTAATTATACTTTCGCGCGAGGCACCTCCTCTTTCGTTTGATCTAGGGGAGGTGCGCATGCGTTGGGTTCCGAACCCCCCCTTTACTGATTTATTAGACTTACTGGTTCTTATTGTTACTCCCAGCGTGTTTGACACTCAGTATTGTGGGTTAGGGAACATCCTCATTTCAAACAAAGCACATGCATTCTTAATCTCTCTTATGTGCTTAAAATCTCACAGATATTGACTGTGGCTCTTTAGATAACCCTGAAAATGGGAGAGTGTCACTCTCTGGTACAACATACAATTCAGTGGCTACTTACTCCTGTGACTCTGGCTATGAATTGATAGGAAATAATACAAGAACATGTTTAGGAACATGGTCTGGTGGAGAACCAACATGTACAAGTAAGCTATAGGCTCACATGTACGCCTTGGTTCCACTATTTTTTTAAGCCAAATCATCCAATTTTACTCTTTTTTTCCTAACATATTACAGATATTGACTGTGGCCCCCCGAAAATGGGAGAGTGTCATTCTCTGGTACAACATACAATTCAGTGGCCACTTACTTCTGTGACTCTGGCTATGGATTGATAGGAAATGACACAAGAACATGTTTGGAAACTGGGAACTGGTCTAATGAAAAACCAACATGTACAAGTAAGTTGGACTCTCAGACTGTGGTATTAATTATTAATCATTATCGTTCATTTAAAGGGAGAAGTTCCACTGGAGGAAGTGATGACATATCAGTATATATCATTGTAGGAGTATGTGGGACAATAGTAGTAGTAATAACCATTGCTGTTAGTGTGATCTGTGTTACTTTGTGTCTGAAGAAGAGGAAGAGCAAGGCAAAGAACACATATGAGATGACATTGAGTGATAATATTGCCTACACTGTCACTAGTACCAGTTCCAAAGATGGAGAGGCTGACACAACTTATGACTATGTATCTACCACTGAGAGAAATGATTCTAGCATTATCACTTCCCAAAATATGGCTTATGAGATGACGCCTGTTGTTCCTGTGTCCACAAATCCATCCTATGGAATACACAACTGATGATTAGCAAGTCCTATATGGGTACCTTGTCTTTGCACCCATGGTACAAGTTTGTGACTGCACATAAGCTAGGTCTCTCTGCATATACTGTGACAAAAAACCTTTTGCCGCATATACATGTTTTACATATTGTTAATTTTGTTAGTGTTTTGATAATTCAGCATATAATAATGTTATAGTAAACCAACTCTGGGAAAAACGACGACTATTTCCCAGATGTTTGTTTTATTTGTTGTAGAGTCTGTAGCCTGACTTCTTTGGGTTCACAGAACCATGTGTGGCTGCTGGCTGCACGGAAGTCATATTGAAGCTTCTGCAACTTACACAGGTCGAGTGTTATGTACCACAGATGCTATCTAAAGTGTCCTATTATGTGTTCAGAAGAGCTTCTTTATAGACATGAAATTATTCATCGGCAAGATTATATAATATTCTAAAAAGGCATCTTATAAGAGGTTACTGTACCAGTCATATAGTCACACCCAGTTTGTCTGTAGATCATGCAGTATTTTAAAACAAATATTGGAGAGTGTAATGGTACCATATATTATGAATACTGCTTCCCTGAGGCCAGTTGTTATGATTTGATAATGTTCATTATGAAAGTGTTTGCAATGCCAAAATTGTGTTCTTGTAACAAAAATGTTTATGCATCTGTCGACCAGGCTATACATGTAGTGGCATACCCTTCAATAATGATATTTTTTTGGTCTTCAGTGGAATTTAGTAGATTCTATATAGTGGCACACAAGGTGCATGTTCCCATCATCAAAGCGGAATACCATGTAGGTGAGGAAATTTAGCTCAACCCCTATAATTACAAGTAAATAAAAAAAAATTAGCTCTTTGTTGGATTTCACATAGGCAGAAGATATTATTTCTGTGGACCATAATGGTTTGTAAACTACTTATTTCTAATAGTTGCTAGATGTCAGTGGAGGCTATGTCAGTGTCCTTAATGATGAAGGGCAGGTTAGAGAAGACCTCATTATTCCATCTGGTGATCTGGGGCAAGAGATGAGGAAGAGGTTTGAGGAAGGACAGGATCTGGTGCTGTGTGTGATGACAGCCATGGACACAGAGGCCATTATCAGCATTAAGACTGCAGCACACTAAATAAAAGTTCCGTAGCTAATTAATTACACTTGCGCAAGCGCAGAAAGCGCGGTTCCGTGTAGCCCCACCTCTAGTTGGTTGTCACCTCTTTACAGGTCGTCTTCGTTGTAAAATGCAGCCGATTATATTTGCTCTCGTCACGATAGTCTCTGTCACTCTATCTGCTGGGAGAGGTAATAATCATGTTTGGACTCTCAAATAGCTACGTATATACCGTGCCGAATATTTATACAGAAAGAGATTCTATGATACTAGAGCCTGTATTGTACATGTATCAGTAGATTAGGTTCTCCGATTAGGCTCGGATGGCACCGACAGGCCTTTATAAAGGAAACGGCTCAGAACACCTGAAAGATTCACCTTTTTTTTGACAGGTGACATGGCCTACGAGCGTTTCTGCACCCGATAGGACCCTAGATCCATGAGATTAAATGTTCTAAGGTAGAGTGTTTCGTAAATACAATGTGCAAAGAGACGAAAAGCTACTAACTATTAGTATATATATATGGTTAAAGTTAGATTGTAAGAAATTGAGATGCTAATTCAGCAGCTAGGTAATGAAGTAAAAGAATAGACAATTACTACAGATGACTTAAGATATTTACAAAGTACCATGGTCTTCCATTAATATTATTATATATTTAAATCTTCGTGGGAAGCACAAAAATTATTGTGATCTGTTCACATGATGTATACTTTGAAATGCTTTTCACTATTCTTAGATGGCTACTGCAGTCCAGCATATGAATGTACAGATGGGTTTATGAGTCTGGACAGGATAGATGCAGTGTTAGACGAATACATGTATGGGAGTTTTGAGTACACTATCAATGGATTTCAAGCAATCTTCCCTGGTGTGAACTTTACATGTAGTGGTAGTATTCAGAGCTGGATATTTGGGGCTGCAATGGAAGGTACTGCTACTAGTTCACTCCCTGAGCTACAGATATGGAGGAGCAATGGAAATGGATTGTATTCTAAAGTTGGAAACACTCCTATCAATGTGACTGAAGAGAATGCAACACGACTCTATCATTATCCCCTGTCGTCTCCCCTGCCATTTCAAGCAGGAGATATTCTGGGCTACTATCAACCTGATATATCACAGAGTCAATTGAGATTACATTCTGAGAAGGATGGACGAGGACGGCAACTTGGATATTACATTAACTCTGATAGGGCATATAGTGAGCTTTTACTTTCTACAGAATATATAGCTAGTGATTACAGATTTCAAACTTTCATCAATATAAAAGCAGGTCAGTATACAGGATTATGATGCCATGGCATAATGTATTTAACATGTTCCAGAATAAATAGGAAACAGTTATTTCTATTGGAAATCTTAAATCACAGACCACTTTGATGAAAATCAACCCTTCACTTTAAAGGTGTAGGATACATGGTTCCTACACTTTGTTGTGAGTTTGAAGAAAAGTGCAGGAAATTTTCCTACACATCCAAATGCAGCCATAAAAGTGAAGGTGATATTTAAGGAATTGATAGGAACTTTAGCCAAACTGCAGGGCATATTTCATGTATTATTTAACTCAAAAATGGTGCTTTAATTGTATATTTGACGGTCATACCATTTGCCTATTTAAAATGGAACATGTTATTTACAAACATAGACTAGTTTCAGTGTTCAACTTTGTGCATGACTGTATAGATTCTCCAGGTTGTGAGTGTGGTTTCATGAGTGTAGAACGGATGAGAATATTTCTGGGACTGGACACAGTCAATCAAAGGAATTCCTACCCACAACGTCAACAGATTACACCAGACATGAGGTTCACATGTGATGGGTGGATTACCAAATGGATCATTGGAGCTAGTGTAGCAAATGGCTCATTGTATCCTGAGATACAGGTGTGGAGGAATACCAGTAACACATATCAGAAGATTAATGGAACATTAATAGTCATTCCAGATACAAATGGTGTTCAGAGGTATGAATTCAGCAATTTCCATCCAATTGCAATCCAAGCTGGAGATGTACTGGGAGTGTTCCTACCACCAGCCACATCTTCAAGACTCACTCTCTTATCAGAGGATACCACCAGTCCTACCAACTACTACCTGACTACTGATAGTACTGACTCAGAGTCACCATATGACATGATTGATTTAGAGAACAGTCCATCACTGATGTCACAAGCCTACCATCTATTGGTGTCTGTTGAAATAGGTAAGAAGTGAACTTGTGTATGGATTTCACATTGCTCTTACTCTGTGGAGTCATGCACATCACACTTGACTCTGAGAGCCAGTGTCAAGTAACCTAATGTGCCCATTTGAATGACCCTGAAAATGGAGAGTATCAGTTAGCACAATATAAAATTCAGTGCAACTAACCCCTGTAACTATTCCTACACTGAAAATGTTACAGGACTAGCTCCTTTAGTCCTTACATATTTGTCTCACAGGGGCAGAGACACCATATCAAAAGTGGGGGGGGGGGGGGGGGGGGCGGTGTTCATGTTCACTATATACATTCATTCTGAAATTTTACATTCTTCATTTGACCCATTGACAACCAAATTTTGGGGGGCCTCAACCCCCCCTTATCAAAAAGTGGGGAGGGGGCTCAAGCCCCCCCTGCCCCCCCAGGTTCTCTGCCTCTGTCTCAGTTACATCAACTGAAATAGTCATACGAGCTATCATTTTTAGTGGGTGCTAACACAAGTTACTAGGTTACTGGGAACTGGTCCTGGTAGAGAGCCAACATGTAAAATTTGCTATGCCTAGACTGACTTGTACTATACAGTGAGCCTCAGTATTGTGGGTTAGGGAACATCCTCATTTCAAACAAAGCACATGCACTCTTAATCTCTCTTATGTGCTTAAAATCTCACAGATATTGACTGTGGCTCTTTAGATGACACTGAAAATGGGAGAGTGTCACTCTCTGGTACATCATACAATTCAGTGGCCACTTACTCCTGTGACTCTGGCTATGAATTGATAGGAAATAATACAAGAACATGTTTAGGAACATGGTCTGGTGGAGAACCAACATGTACAAGTAAGCTATAGGCTCACATGTACGCCTTGGTTCCACTACTTTTTTAAGCCAAATCATCCACTCTTTTTTTCCTAACATATTACAGATATTGACTGTGGCCCTTTGGATGATCCCGAAAATGGGAGAGTGTCACTCTCTGGTACAACATACAATTCAGTGGCCACTTACTTCTGTGACTCTGGCTATGATTTGATAGGAAATGACACAAGAACATGTTTGGAAACTGGGAACTGGTCTAATGAAAAACCAACATGTACAAGTAAGTTGGACTCTCAGACTGTGGTATTAATTATTAATCATTACCGTTCATTTAAAGGGAGAAGTTCCACTGGAGGAAGTGATGACATATCAGTATATATCATTGTAGGAGTATGTGGGACAATAGTAGTAGTAATAACTAGTGTGATCTGTGTTGCTTTGTGTCTGAAGAAGAGGAAGAGCAAGGCAAAGAACACACACGTGATGACATTGAGTGATGGTATTGCCTACACTGTCACTAGTACAAGCTCCAATGATAAGAAGGCTGACACAACGTATGGCTGGTTATCTACCACTGAGAGAAATGATTCTAGTATTAACACTTCCCAAAATGAGGCCTATGAGATGAATTTTGTTGTTCCTGTGTCCACAACTTCATTCTATGGAACACACCACTGAAAATTATTTTAGGGATGGTCTTATCCACAGAGACCTAACTGGAAACAATGTCCTAATGATTGGCACTCGAGCCAAGATCACAGATTGGTACTTTGTCTTTACTTAGAATGTATCCATGATAGAAGATGGTGGTTTGTTATACATGAGTCTATACTATGACCATTTTTTACCTTTGGCCACATGTTTTATATAGATACTGTTGATTGTACTTCATCATAAATTATAATAATGTTATATATAGTAAACCATCTAAAAACAATGACTATTTCCCAGAGGTTTGTTTTGTTTGCTTTAGAGTATGTAGCCTGACTTCTTTGGGTTCACAAAACCATTTATGGGCTGCACAGAAGTCATATACTGAAGCTTCTGAAACTTATACAGGAATGGTCATGTTGTTGAAAGTGTCTTATAATAGTTGTAATTGCGTTCAGAAAAGAGCTTCTTTATAGACATGAAATCATTCAGTTGCAAGATTATTATTTTAAAAGACATCTTGTAAGAGGTTACTGTACCGTTCATAGCAGTTTCCCTGTTGAGGTTTGAATGGCCGGTACTCTGAAACAAATATTGGAGTGTGATGTTACCATGAGTACTGCTTCCCTGATACCAGTTTTATGATTTGATAATGTTCATTATGAAAGTGTTTGCAATGCCAAATTTGTGTTCTTGTAACAAACATGTTTATGTATATCTAGGCTATGCATGGAGTGGCATACTCTTCAATAATGACATTTTATTGATTTGTCTAAATCCTAGTAGACATCGGCATTAATTCAGTGAGTAGTCTTCAGTGCAATTTGGCATATTCTTTGGCTGCTTGTGAGGAAATGATATTAATTGTTCAGTAGGTCTCCCTTAGGAGATGTGCTTGATGATATGATGGTTGTAAATTGACTAGAGCCTCATAGTTCAGCCAGAAGAAGAGCTCTACCAGCTATGAGGATCACTACCCAGCCTCCCCTCCATTGAGCATACAAGTATAACCTCTGCTCCCCATACAGTGGCAGAGGAGACTATTCAATAATGTACACTTCAAATGGTAATCTTTCCATGCATGCATGTAGAAAGATTTAGGGTGAGACATGCCAATATATATATATATTGAATGCAATAAAAGTGCAGAACTCTCGGCGCCATGAGTTCATGTCACAGATCTTGCTTAGAGGCATGACCAATGGCACTTAAAGCTTCACGCTGTATTGACAATAATGCGCATGCGCGCTTTCCAACGGAGCAGTCTGCAACGGAGCGGTTTCAAAGCTCCGTTGCCCGCTGAGTACATGACAGTACTTTCGGGACAAACAGACGCTCCAGAGGTGAGATGTGACTTAAAACAGATGCACAGACACACGTCAAGACGTCGTCAAAGTTCATATCGATTGGCCCACCCAGGCATGACATACAGACAGAGCAGAGGAATGTTGACACAAAGTAAAGCGAAATGCACAAATGTTAAAATAAATGTAAAAGGCATAAAATATGACTAAAACAGTTAGGGTCCATGGTACACAGAGAGTCCAGCAGAGAACTCCAGGACGAGTCACTATTAGTATGGTTTGTGGTAACATGATCAATCAGAGTTCACTGTTGGTTGGTCTAAATTCTGAGCAGTGATTGGTCAATCTTGCATATGCTCTTCTGTGCATTCCTGATGATGTTAACTCCCTCTTGCTCTTTAGCACAGAGAATTGCAGAAGTAAAAGTGGAGTTGTATCTCAGTTCTAACTCCCTGCACTCTCTTACGAGACTCAGTGACTCCACATCGTCTACCATTGCAGAGAAAGCACGATGACAGATGCTTTCCTGATTTGTCATGACTCTATGCAAGTATCTCAGCTTTCTGATGGTGCAGACATAATGAAAGGAATTCCACCCAGGTGCTACGATTGCTGCGGTGTTAGAGTACCACTTGGACAAATGCAGGATCCTCTTTGCAATTTCTCCCTGGAAAGAGTCGAGCGTCCGAATAGATTCAGGTGATAGAACACAGTTCTCAACTCCATAGAGGAGGACGGGTAGAACACATGTTTCCACTATTGAGCAGCAAGAGACAGGACTTAACTTGCCTTGAAATGCATAAATGCTGCCATATTGAAAGTAGGCATTCCGAGCTTTCTGGACACGAATTTGAATCGCATGAGAAGATGACAAATCCTTCCACTGATATCACACAGACTCGCTGCGCATGCGCGCCGAGCCCGCTATGCGCATGCCAATAAGAAGGCGTGGCTCAGTGTATCCGCATATTGCAGCCATACCTTTTTATGGACTTACCAACTCTCTGTTAGACTAGTCGTCTTCGTTTATAAAATGCAGTTGAATATATTTGCTCTCGTCACAATAGTCTCCGCCACTCTATCTGCTGGGAGAGGTAAATGGTCGTTTGGAATGACGTATTATACAGAAACGTAACAGCGTCCATAAAATACAATAGTGTTGTGGGATCAGTGTGTAGAGTTACTGTTGTTACGTTACAGAATAAACCAGAGAAAGATTCTGTAAGTAGCTATATATTAAGTCAATACATGATTTACTTATTACTTAGGTGGCAGTCCAAACTGTACGGATGGGTTTATGAGTCTGGACAGGATAGATGCAGTGTTAGACAAATACATGTATGGGAGCTTTGATTACACTATCAATGGATTTCAAGCAATCTTCCCTGGTGTGAACTTTACATGTGATGGTAGTATTCAGAGCTGGAGATTTGGGGCTGCAATGGTAGGTACTTCCACTAGTTCATTCCCTGAGCTACAGATATGGAGGAGCAATGGAAATGGATCATATATTAAAGTTGGAGGCACTACAGTCAATGACATTGAAGAGAATGCAACACAACTTTATCGTTATCCCCTGTCTTCTCCCCTGCCATTTCAAGCAGGAGATATTCTGGGCTACTATCAACCTGATATACCACAGAGTCAATTGAGATTATATGCTGAGAAGGATGGACGAGGACGGCAACTTGGATATTACCTTAGCTCTGCTAGTGCATATAGTGAGCTTTCGCTTTCTACAGAATCTGGTAATGACAGATTTCAAAGTTTCATTGACGTACAAACAGGTAAGTATACATGCATTCCATGCCATGCATCTATTTGTTTTGGCTTGTATGTATAGATTCTCCAGGTTGTGAGTGTGGTTTCATGAGTGTAGAACGAATGAGAATTCTTCTGGGACTGGACACAGTTAATCAAAAGAATTCTTACTCACAATGTCAACAGATTACACCAGACATGAGGTTCACATGTGATGGGTGGATTACCAAATGGATCATTGGAGCTAGTGTAGCAAATGGCTCATTGTATCCTGAGATACAGGTGTGGAGGAACACCAGTAACACATATCAGAAGATTAATGGAACATCAATAGTCATTCCATGGACAAATGGTGTTCAGAGGTATGAATATAGCGATTTTGATCCAATTGCAATCCAAGCTGGAGATATACTTGGAGTGTTCCTACCACCAGCCACATCTTCAAGACTCACTCTCTTATCAGAGGATACCACCAGTCCCACCAACTACTACCTGACTACTGACAGTACTGACTCAGAGTCACCATATGACATGATTGATTTAGAGAACACTCCATCACTAATGTCACAAGGCTATCATCTCTTGGTGTCTGTTGAAATAGGTAAGATGTGAACTTGGGGTATTTGCTACGGCTGCCTTGTAGGAATCGTATACAGCTCATACATATATCATCTTACTGAGCTACAGCCAGTCCTGTGTACATTTTTTCTTCCACAGCTACAACCAGTCCTGGGCCTCCATTGATTGTATGTAGTAAGAAATTACATTCATATTTTGCACTATATGCTCATCATGTGTTTTTCAGCTATTATTATAAATACACACTTCTATCTACAGATTCTCACTTCAGTGACATCACCTACAACCAGTCCTGGGCCTCCGTTGATTGTATGTAGTGAGAAATTACAGTTATATTTGCACATCATGTGTTTTTCAGCTATTTCTATAAATACACACTTCTATCACAGATTTCTATCTCAATGACATCACCTACAACCACCACTATAATGAATAATGCCCTCTCCAGTTCACACTCAACTGACTTACCCTCTTCTACTCTCCTACCATCTCCATGTAATGAAATCTCATCACCTGAGTTGTGTAATGAGGATGAAAGAAGTGGAAGTTCACACCAATACCTTGCAGTTCCACTGACGCTAATTGTTGTTGGCGTTGTAGCAACACTCATAGTTGTAGTACTTGTAACAATAATACTAATATTAGCATGTCTGTTGAGAAAAGCAAAACACAAAAAGACAGTAGACCTTCAGAGGCCAAATGACCACGACTCAGGTAGGCACAATCTTCGTACTTTCTTATATGTACAGCTGCAGGCTGTCTGGTTCAAGTCAGACATAATGTACATAATGTGGAGCCTGTAGAGCATTCATTGATGAATTAAATAGTGCAAAAGTGTATTGTTTGAGCCATGTTTGGATGTATATATATTCAATGTGAAGCAATGGACAATTACACACTTTAGCTAGCTATGTGGTCTATGCTTAAGAATTTGTTGTCAACAAATAGCAAATTGCCTAAAGCAGTCTTATTGTCTGCATTAAATGAATTCATTGATTACTTTTCCTTATGGGCTCATGATTAGTAGATTGTATAAACGTTTGTATTTTGCATGAATTCAATTATATTGCCTACATTTTATTTGTTTACGTTAGCTGTAACATTTGTGCACATATTCACACATGCCCAATCACATTCTGAATCAGTGGAGCTGGAACCACACAGCAGCAATACGTACTATCTGGAAACCAGTCCTATTTACTCAGGTGAACATTATTGTCAATATGTGCAGGTAGCTATTCTGCCTTGTAATATAGTACTAATGCAGAAATAGTGTCTGATGTAATACCCCACATACATGCATACACATAAGGTGTTGGTCATAAGGAGATGTACAGTACTAACCCGTACTATCTGGAACAAAACCCAATTTACTCAGGTATGTGAGACATTACTATACCATAACATGTCATGAATACAGCATGCTGTATAGTACATGTACTTGTCTACTCAGAGATTAAGCATCCTATAACTGATACCATGTTCAGTTGAGTAGTGGATGTAATACTGAGAAATTGTACTATGCATTATGCATACATATAAACCATGCAGAGGGACTTCAGTTGCACAAGAAAGGCACCAATGAACACTACTTAGAAGAAAATCCCATTTATTCAAGTATGTATAGCGATAGCAGTTTTAGTGGTAAATATTACCAATAATACTCAGATGACAGTCATGCAGTAATACCATAACTGACTATACTCTATGTGCGTATATTATTCTGTGATTGTGAATATGTTAATTTTAATTATAGCTCTTACCCATTAAATGAGCCATTTGTGACTCTAGCTATAGCCCTCCAGCTGCACTCATTCCGACACCCACACACTAAAACACATTTATAGCAATTTTTCATGTGTGTGAATATCACATATACAAATTATGAATCACAAAGAATGGCTAGAATCCCTGATGTTGCTACAAGCAACCAGACTGGAATTCATATCAGACTGTTTACAAACAGCAGCTCAGAATAATTCATGTGATTTTGTCCGGTGGCTTAAATTCATAGATAAACAATAACACTCTAGTGACATGATTTAGGTTTATATATGTGAGTGGCATAGGAAATAAGTATATAGCTGATCAGATATGCAGCTGCAGAGCATTTATTCAATGTCTTGTTAGTTGTGTACATTATTTTGTTTATTTATCATATATATCATGTGCACACACATTTCAGCTTCCAAAAAAAGTGCAGGTGTGCATAATTCTACAAAGAATATTCCACCTCTTCATCCAGAAGGTACTCCAGAAGGTGAGTATGAAGTGTTACGACATGGGAAGGGAACAGCCTGTGCGTCCGACAGTGGTAAAATAAATACTGCACAGCACCATCTAGCAGGCACCCAGGAAGGTCAATATGAAGTGCTACAACGTGACACTATGATGGAAAACGGAGAGAGCAATGGATACGCAAAAACTTCTCATAACATAACTTGGGGAGGTCAATATGAAACAGTATGTCACGAGCCCAACTATAAGACAGAGTCAGAAAGCAGAGAAAACAATGGATATACTGAGGTATCTCAAAACAGAATGATGAAGCCAACGGTGTCACACATGGTGGAGGTGAATGATAATCCTGTATATGTAGAAGCAGCTCTGCATCCATCTGACAGTGGAATGAATGCTAAAGTAAACACTGAACAGCACGGTACTCAGAAAGGTCAATACAAAGTGCTAGAACAGGAGTCTATGACAGAAAGGAGAGATAGCACTGGATATGCCAAAACCTCTCATAATGTAATGGAGCCAAAACTTTCGCACAAGGCGGAAGTTAATGATAATCCTCTGTATGTAGAGGCATGCTGGCACTGACTCAAACCATGGCGTACATACATGTCAACATCTCTGATACATTTTATTCTCTTTATGAATGCCCTTTCTTGTGTATATTACACAGTTGATTTCCTTGGTAAAATGTATTGTGTATCTTTAACATGTATAACTCTTTCAGTTTCTATTATTATGTGTAGAAACATTACAAGGAAGTATGTACCCATATATGCAGTAAGACAGGAAATGATGAAATAATAAATCATGCATAACTCCATAATAAATGAAATGACTAAAGCGATCGGGCGCGATCAGCGTGTTCCCTTTAGAATGGGCACAGCAGATTGCAGATTACCTGAGCGGCAGGAGACAGAGAGTATGTATTGGAGGTGTTAGGAGTGAATGGGTAGAGGTGAAAAGAGGAGTTCCCAAGGGTCAATATTAGGTCCCTTACTCTTCATTTTGTATGTGAACGATCTCCCCCAGTCTGTCCGAAACAGCTCAGTAAAGCAGTATGCTGACGATACTATACCATGTCATTCTTGGCAAAGGATGTAAACACTCTGAGGAAAGGACTAGAGGAAGATGCAGAGAACGTGATGAGGGGGGCAGATAGAAATGGACTGCAGCTGAATACAAAGAAGACGCAACTCCTACTTCTAGGAAGGAAAAGAAGGGAGAGGGAGCTCGCTCAAGTGAGGGTGTCGATAAGAGAAGAGGTAGTGGAGAGGAGTAAATGTGTGAAGTGCTTAGGAGTGATGCTGGATGATGGGTTGACATGGAGGGAGCAAGTGCAGTATGTGAGAAAGAGGTGCTTCATAGGACTATCCAAGCTGAGGAGGCTAAGGAATGTAGAACCAAAAAACAGCTCTATAACGCTATGGTACTCCCCACGTAGACTATTGCTCAGTTATATGGCAGGAATGTTCAAAGGAACTGAGACAGCTACTGGAGAGGGTGCAGAACTATGGCATGCGACTCATACTATCTAAGGCACCCAGGACCCATAACGAAGAACTTACACAGGAGCTGGGCTGAATGACATTAGAAAGGAGGAGAGAAGTAGCAAGGATGAAGCTGATGGATGCACGGATGTGTAAAAAGACAAGCCCCGAGATGTATTTATGACAGAATTCAACCTATAAAACGAAAAACCATGCAGAGGGGAATGTAGGCTTTTTTACCAAGGGCAAACACAGATGTTTACAAGAAATCCTTCACATTTAAAGGAATACAAGCCTGGAACACTTTTACAGAGGCAGAGAACCTGGGGGGGCAGGGGGGGCTTGAGCCCCCCCACTTTTCGATAAGGGGGGCTGAGCCCCCCCAAAATTGGAGGTTGTTATGAAGAATGTATTAAATACTAATAGCCTATTCAGAATGAATGTAAATAACCCCTACTTTATGAACGCCGAGCCCCCCGCTGCGCATGTGCGCACTGACAATAGATAGATAGATAGATAAATTTTTATTTTTAACAGGATATATCCTGTCAACTTTTTTTAGCTGGTCTTCCTGGGAGTCCTGCATATATGAGACAAAGTTAACATATAGATGAGACAGAGTTAAAATATAGATGAATTGTGACATGCATATATATGATTTCAAAGCTGTGATTTAAGTATTAAAAAATACATTACTTGTTTACATTACAGTCTGTATGTGTTTAATAAAAGTACTGGTGGATATAACTCTGAGGTGTGATGGTAAAGCAGAGGCAGAGACAGCATGTCAAAAGTGGGGGGTCTGAACCCTCTGAAGAACGCTCCCAAATAATGCCCTCCCTCCTTTGGTTGGATGCAGTGACACCACCAACATGTACCAACCAGCAAACTTACTGGCAGGGAGATCAGTGAAGGAAAACATCATTAGAGCCAAAGAGCTTTAGGGTGCAATTGATGCTTTCTTAGGACACTTGAATCCCTTATCTTCCTCAATTGCTAGTATCTTTGAATCATGTGTGTTGCCATGCAGTCTTGTATGTTTGTGCGGCATGGTTATTACACTGTAAAAAAGAGGTGGTTGTTTTGACCAGTGTGTGTGGTTACCTCTGTTGCATTACATGACTACAACCTGCATGTCATGGTATTCAAAAGATATGTAGAACATAATTAAAGTGTAAAAACATTTACACTGGAAATGTTGAAGGATGTAGGGATTGAAGTATACAAACAAGGTCAAAGTGCAGCATGCATGCAGACAAAGGCAGGGGATGATAGCATGCAATAACCCCTTTTATTGACTTCACCTGAGCCCTTGAATTTTGGCAATAACTCTCTTATTTCAAAATAATAAGTACCATTGGATTTCATCGCGTTTTGCCGCGTCGAATGATAGGTCTCACTAAATCTGAATCACTACAACTCGAAAGATAGCTGTATGTCCAATAAGGAAAGTATAGAGATGCCATTGACCGCGAGGAATGTAGTGCGCGTGACCTCAACCATACGCGCCGTTTACGCGCGAAGGCTTCTTACGTGCTCGAAGCGTTTGTAGGTGTGAAAATCAGCAAGAAAGAGGGGCTACCCAGACAACACAAGAATTCTCAGGTTAATAATGCTAGCTCGGCTCCTATATTTACAATGAGATGTAGCATAGCAGTCAAAACGGTACAAGTGAACTATGACATCGTGGATCAACGCGCTTCCAGCACCATGGCTCACCTTTAGCCACTTATCCCTAGCCTTCGGCCTAACTAAGCCAACAGCACTCGTAAAAACGCACTTCACGTAGCGTTCAGCTCGGTTCAGCACTGCTTCGTGGTTTCCCTCCAGTTACCTGCGCATACCACTACCCGCAAACATGCAGGAATTGTCAAAAATAATAATATAGATCAGCCAATAATAATAATATAATAATAATATAATAATAATATAGATCAGCCAACACAGAAGACAGTGCCAGATTAGACATCAAAGCAGATAATTTCTGGAACAGGGACAGACAAAGTGCCTTTTTTGACATACGTGTTTTTAACCCACTTGCACCATCTTATCGGAATCATTCGCTTACCTCCTGTTACAGACAAAATGAACAAGAGAAGGGACGCTCATATGATCAGAGAGTACGCGAAATAGAACATGGAAGCTTCACTCCTCTAGTTTTCTCCGCTTCAGGTGGAATGGGGCCCTCTGCTAGAACCTTCTACAAGAAGCTGGCCTCTATGATTGCTGCTAAGTATAACAAAGTCTACAGCAGGACCCTGAACTGGTTGAGGTGTAGGATAAGTTTCTCACTCTTGAGATCAGCTGTCATGTGTTTGAGGGGTTCCCGCTCTTCCAAGGGACGTCCAGCCCTTCCGGTACTTGACGGGGGGGACATTGAACTTGCAATCATTGAAGGACATGTTGGGCACTAAGTCTTTCATGTATATATATTCTTTGTCTTTTTCTTTTTATTTATTTAATTATCTATTGTATATTTTGTGCACTGCTGGCAGAATAGTATTTTCACTTTTTATGTTCCTGTATATATTATTAGTTATTATCAAAAAGGAATTGTCAAAATGACGCGCGGTTGCGTAGTACGTAAAACCTCAACTACTTCCGGGGCTCAGGTGAACGCGAATAGACAATAGTATTTACAGATGTATGGGGATATGGGGTTACGCATGTTATGATTGTTGCATGCTATCATCATCCCCTGCCTTTGTCTGCATGCATGCTGCACTTTGACCTTGTTTCTATACTTTTTGGCACTTCAATCTTCAACATTTTAGTGTAAATGTTTTTACACTTGTTTCACTTGTTTTTACTGTGTGTAGCAACACATATAAACCTACTGACTTTCGTGCAGAGTTCTACCTCCCTTGCATACCTAGAAGCAGGATATCTAGCAATTGTCAGTGACTCCTACATCCTGTCCTGTACGAATATTGCCTACTCAGTACACCCGCGGGTCCAGTTGCCTGCAAAAGTTAGTCGTTCAAAGAAACGGAGCAACGTAGCCAAAAAAGACAACACAGCGCTCGAAACAGCAGCAGCTCGACGAAGTCCCCCCTCTATGGCGCGCCGTTTGTGTCAAAACTAATTTTTAATCAGACGATCTATTTCAGAGAGACGAATTTTCACTGAGTAGAGAGACAAATCTATTTCAGAGAGACGAATCTATTTCAGAGAGACGAACTTTTACTGAACAGAGACGAATCTATTTCAGAGAGACGAATTTTTACTGAACAGAGAGGCGAATCTATTTCAGAGAGACGAATATACTGCAATAACTCACTTTCAGAACGGTGAATCTATTTTAAAGAACTGGTAATCTCTTTCGTAGAAATACAGTAGGCGCATGCGTTCATATCATAGAGAGGCGTGGTCAGTGCAAGATGGCCTATTGACAGATCTAGCAGAAGTACTTGGACTTGTGAATACATCTACAGTTGAGGAAAGGTAAGCGTTGGAAGTCAATTGCTGAGTATGTTAATGGGCAATTTGACCGCTATCTAAACGAGGAGGTGAGCATTAATGGGAAAGTGTTCCCATGTCCAGACGGTATATTTACATCAAAGATTGCTCAGCTATCTGTGTGTACATACATAATGGTCTGTATGTTAAAATCTGAGCAGCAGTGTCAGGAGCAACCTTGTAGACCTTTTGCACACCACTGAATTTACATGTTTGTTTTTTGTATGTGTGTGGTTCAGATTGCCTGCACGTCTGCTACTTGAGGTGTCAATTGATGAGGTTGAATACCTTCGTGCGTTGCGTTTTACATGGACAATGATTTCAAGCGTATTAGGGATCAGTAGGTCAACACTATATCGTTACCTGGATAGAGAAGGTATTGATCTAACCTGCACCTATTCAGAAATTTCCAACAGTGATCTTGATGGTAGAATTCTTGCAATCAAGCAAGAATACCCCAATGATGGGGAGAGATTGATTACTGGTCACCTCTACCGCCTTGGTATTATCCTCCCACGATCTAGAAAAAGAGCATCCATTCATCGTGTGGATCCAGGCCAGTGAATACTGCAATTAGAAGTGTTACAATCCGTAGGCGTGTTTACTGTGTTGATGGCCCCAACTCACTTTGGCACATAGATGGGCATCACAAATTGATCAAATGGAGGTTTGTGGTACATGGGGGAATAAACGGTTTTCGAGAACCATTGTATATTTACATTGTTCCACAAATAATTTCCCTTCAACTGTAATGGCTTACTTTCTGATGCTGTCTGCAAGTATGGTGTTTCCAACCAAATCAGATCAGACTGTGGCGGGGAAAATGTGCAGGTTTGGGAATATATGTTAGAACAGCATCGTTCTGAATCAGCTGTTTTAGTTGGATCCTCTACTCATAATGAGAAGATAGAGCGCCTTTGGTGTGATGTGTACAGGTGTGTAGGCGTATTATTTGCTGATCGCTTCTGTTCAACCAAGCACAACCGAACATCGAATCAACTGTTTGTAGACCGTGCTCTGAGGCAGAACATAATACCAACACCTCATATCCCTACATATGCTGTCGGTAATATTCCCATCCCAACATCATCTGAGGCAGTCGAAGTTCCAAGATCTGCTTTTCTTCCCTGTGATTGCCTACTTGAACGGCATGACATGCTACATGCCTCAGATGAGTTTGGCTATTTAGTGTATAAGCATGTGTGTCGCATTGTTGGTAGTCATCTTCATCACTGTAATGATTGTAGTTAATTTTACCTTTGTATATGAAATGTTGTGCATGTCATGTAGTATTCACCAGATACACCTGTCACCATGAAATGTTGTGCATGTCATGTAATATTCACCATATACACCTGTCACACTTTGGGAACAACACTTTTGTCCTTTCTTCGGAGGTTGTCCTTATCTCAGAGGTTCATGAAATATTTTAATTTTATATAATGGGGTGGAATACAAGTAATGTAGTGAAGTTTGTGCATGAGTTAGTGTGTAAAATAGTCAAGTAAAGTTGTCTGTCTTGCTAATTGATGTGTAATATTGACAAATATCTGGCCAATACACACTTCTTCAGTTTCCTTTGACTGCAAGAAACTTGTACACGTACATTTTCTAAAGGAAGTACTGCTTCCTTGTAACGCGTGCAGGGCCGTTCCCAGGATTTTTATGGGGGGGGTTCTTTTTGCAAAAATATGGGCTCCTACGGGTGATTTTAAATGCCTTTAGCATTAGCACCAGTACATGTGATTGTAGCTGTGCGTGAACAATAATCATGGGCAATTCTAGAGATATGTTTGAGTACTTTCTAGTTATGCATGTGGTAGCTATATATGCATGTGCAAACCTAGGGGGGTCTGGGTGCATGCTCCCCCAGGAAAATTTTGATTTTTAGATGCTCTGAGACCACTTCTAGTGCATTTTCAGGCATGATGAACAGCATACAGGAAAAAATATATTATGCATATTCACAGAACAATATACAACACATTCTGACTTGTAAAGGCATTATGAATCCAAAATGTTACATAACTTCATACGACGTGGCTCATCTCCGTCAGATCTGCTATAATAATAGCTACGTAGACTAATACACGTGTCCACGTTGCATGTATGCTCCGCCCACTTAGTTTTGTGATCGATCGTGTAGTGCTAGTGATGCGACTCGAGGAAAGCAACCGTTAGTAAAGTTCTCGTTTAGTATCTATGGTATAACGCACGATTTATAATAATATGCTACGCTCACGTGGTCGCGTGTTTTACACAATTGCGCGCGATTAGAGAAGGTGTGGTCATGCGTGGATCCCATGGAGTGTGCGGCGACTGTGATATACTACGGACGAGCGAAAGCGGACCTTTACCTGTTGCAGGGGGGGGGGGGGGGGGGTTCGTCCGAACCCTCCGAACCCCCCCTGGGTACGGGCATGGCGTGTGAGGTTTCGCTGTATACACAATGAATTTACTGACGTTGCGCTCGTACATAGCGCCATCTGCGCAAGCGCAACTTTGCAATTTAGGGGAGTGGCTTCCGGGTGTCCGCTATTTAGAGGCAAAAATGCATGGTGGAGCGCCGTTCGGCGCAAAGATTTTGTCCGCTGTCCGGAATTCGGAAGCGTCCGCTTCTCGGAGGTTGCTAATGTATTATAGCTATGGTTTTTCAATCCGTAACACGGCAAGTGTCCGTTGTAGAGTGGGTGTTCGCTTCTCGGAGGGTCCGTTATAGGAGGTTCCACTGTATATATATATATATATATATATATGTATTGTTGCGTGGATGTTTCATACTTCTGATCATGGCCGTACGTAGCAAGCGGTCCGGCCGGTCCGGTTAAACGATCACTTTCACACCTGCGCATGCGCAAGTGATCAAATGTTCAGGGTTAACATGTAGTCTAGGTGTATGCCGCGCTGGCCTGGCCTTGGACAGGGGTACTCAGGGCACTAAACAATTGCAACAAATTGTCTATAACATTGGTCGTCCCATAAGCTAACTCTCCTACCTGCAATGTGAACTAACACCACCCATGCTGTGCCTACTTGAGAGTCATCCTCCAACTCTACGTGACAGTCTCGTCCATCAGTCGTCAAAAATATCATTGAGGCATTAAAATGTGAAAATAAGGACTTCATATATTCAGTATTGTATTTTAACCTAACTGTAGATGTTTTTATTTTTATGCTATACTCTATGCTTCTACATTAACTCTTTGAGTCCTGTATATAAGTTATTATACTATTAATATTATTATATTATTATTATTATTATTATTAATCATTATGGTACTTGGTTTGTGTGTGTGTGTGTGTCTGTCTGTTTATGTGTGTCCATCTGATGCTATTTACTATTTTCTATTGTCACTGTTCTTTTAACAGTCAATGACATTGATTTTCAATTGATTGCACCATTTCCTGCTTCCTGCCGGTCTTGCTCTGCCTGCTGTTGCTGCTGGTCTTGCTCTGGCTGCTGCAGCTGCTGGTTAGTCTGGCTGCTGTTGCCATTTCCTTGATGCTGCTGACCATCTAGCTGCTGCGGCTGCTGGTTGCTCTGGTTGTTGTTATCATTTCTTTGATCATGCTGACCACCATCTATATCACCTACCACTTTTAGCAAAGAAGTAATACCAGTAGAAAACCTCTGGTGCAGTATCGCCTTGTGGACAATGAGATGGAATGCATTTGTGACTTTCTTTCTATCATTAACAATAGCACGGTCTAGACTGGTTGATTGCGTAAGGTCCTCAAGTGGTTCAAAAGCCCACCAGGGAAATAGACCCAGAGTAAAGACAATAGTTACTGGTGCAAGAACAGTCACTGAAAAATTGTAGAATTCTTCTCCACGCAGGTAATCGAAAGCTGAGTTCTTTGTTGAAGTGATTGCATGAAGAAGTGCAATCACTATTATAATTAAAGCAATAAGCATGAAAGAAAGAAATAGCTGAACTGCTTGTGCTCCCAAAATTTTATCATCTGGAAATTCATTGCCCTTCAGACAGTCACGATATTTTTTTGTAGCAATGAAAATAACGTTCAAACCTATCATTATTACAAATGCGATAGTTTTCATCGCACCATAAGCGATTCCTGCAGCTGCCAAAGGGTTTAGTACGTACTGATAGCAAATGACTTCCAAGTCAAACGTACTGTTATTTTCGTCAATATACTCCTCTACTTTTTCGCAGGGTACTACATCTCCTTTTTCATCGTCAATGATTTGCTGGATTCCCTCAGGAACGTCCTCATTAGAGAGAAGAAAGCAGCTTAAGTCAGTGTCTTCCATATCCAGATCTGTGCAGCTGGTACTTTTGCGGTACAAAACAGAGCTGGAAAAAGTAGCAACAGCCCAGAATATGATCAGGAAACAAAGAAGGACAAAGTACAAGTGAACCCATTTCCTTGTAATCCGTTTCTTTTTTTCGCGTTCTTGGCGACCCATGAACACAATGTTCACTTCTGCGGTCTTCTTCTCTGTCTCCACCGGTGTGAAAGCGATTGCTGCAGGAAGAACATTCTCAAATAGTGGACGCAGGGTAGAAATAAACTTCTGGTTCCCGTCTAGGTTCAGGTACACCAGTGCAAAGGAAAGCGTAATTGCGATAACGATTACTAGGCTGGCGAGAATAAACAAAACCATCTCTGTAACGGCGTAGTGAGCGCGTTTGTCCCACTCGAGCGTATTCGTCATTTTGACTTTCTCGGATTTGGAAAACACTATTGAGTAGTACGCGGTAACGATTATATACGATACATCTTTAATGTTTTTTTATGTATGATATACATGCCCTCATGTTTAATTACCTTGTGAGCCAGTTCCTGTGGTCTTTCTATAATGAATAAGGACTTGCAATATGGATACAAAGATCCCAAGAATGATACAACCATTATTTTTGCAAATGTTGCATCTTACACTTACTATAACTAGAGCTGCATGGCTTGCCACTGTCATGGATGTATTTGCATCTCACATGACAGATATATGTAAGCAAGGGTCCTGTGTCATAACAAGGAAGGTGATATATGTGAAGTGTATGTAGTAGGTTGGTACACATATGAACATTTTATGGTCATCTTAGTTTCATTCATTCTACAGTAACATTACAAAATTGCATGCATCTAATCATTCTTTCACACCTTGTCTTAAACATATGAATGCATGATGTAGTCACTACCACATAAAATCTCTATACCACACAGATATAGTTGATAATGGCAGACTAATGGTGCATTATATAATTACATGCTAAGTCTAATGCCTTACTATGCATGTAACTGAGATGACCATAGTGGTTAAAATAAAATTGCAGTACTATAGGGTACAGCAGGTACAGAGTGTAATAGAGGGTACTACCGTACTTATGGGAGTGTAATAGTAGGTACTTACTACCTAGTATACATAGGTGATGGATTGGAGTGTAACATGTTCATATAGGCAAGAAATATATTTACCACACTTCTAAATTTACTTCCTCATAAGAAAGTATTCTCCCAGAATACTCATCAACCCATATAAACAGCATCCACAGATTTACACATACTATATCCATACAACATTTCCTCCAGTGAATAAAAAATGCATTCAAATATCTGCAGGATTCGGGTAAATACCACAATGGGTGCATACTAGGTGTACATGGGTATACATATCAAGTGAAGCTTTATAAACCCTTTTGTACAGCACTATACTCTAACTATATTCTTAAGGTAGATAGTCTTACTTTTACTTTCCTTCTTGCATTTCCTCCATGTGGCAGCAGGTCTAATTTACACTAGCATTTTGCACCATACTAATAGATGTTCATGTAGTATGATACCTTAGTATACTAGATAGTGTTTCAGTTTCCTTATTCTGGGGAAATCATACTGTTTTTTTAGAAGCAGCCATTTCCTCTGGAGACAGTATTCCTTCTGATTGTGAGAAATGTCATATTAGCTCATGCAACACAATTCCTATTATACACTCAAGCATAATATACTCTACAAACAGCAGATGATTATACGTATTAGTTAAATCATCTAATGGAAGGGATGTAGCAGGTTTACGTGATTTGATTTCCCCTGAATACAGGATAAATTACTAATAATGAAATGAGAACAAGAGAGGACACAAAAACTAACGTGACCACAAAGTTTTATTTTGTAGAGGGTATGACCATTTTCTATACAATTAATTAGAGAATGAACAATCAACACAAATTGAGAGGGTCAGTGTGAGTGGTTGCAGAGTCATTGCGAACAGATGATTACAGGACACGACAGATCTGTGTGGTTGCAGAGTGAGTCATTGCAAACAGATCAGTACAGGACACAACAGATCAGAGAGGTTTTAGCATGGTCAGGGCACTTGAAGTTCCAAAATAACCCTATACATCCCATATACTTTGAGCCAACTGCTCCAAGAGCTAGCACAACAGCATGTGATGAACACAACAGCATGTGATGAACATGATGCCAGAAGCAGCTTGGTTGAGTGGGAAGGCAGTCGGAAGTCTTGATCAATGATCTGACATTTCATTGATTATGATGAGGTGCTTGAAGGGGATGCAATATAATGGTGAGGTGTGAGGTTAGACTCATAGACTCAAGAAGGCAACACTTGTGCACCAAAAGATGAATGAATTCTAAAGATGAATGAATGCTAAAGTAAACACTGAACAGTACGGTACTCAGAAAGGTCAATACAAAGTGCTAGAACAGGAGTCTATGACAGAAAGAAGAGATAGCAATGGCATATACCAAAACCTCTCATAATGTAATGAACCCAAAACTCTTGCACAAGGTGGAAGTCAATGATAATCCTCTGTATGTAGAGGCACTGGCACTGACTCAAACCATGATGTATACAAGTAAATAAAAAATTTAGGAAATTTGAAAGGAAATATAGGGATTGCATAAAAAGGAAAGGAGACAAGATTGGGACACAGACATGTTATGATATATCAACGTAACATTATGGGTACGTCGATATAATCATAACATGTCTGTGTCCCAATCTTGTCTCCTTTCCTTTTTATGCAATCCCTATATTTCCTTTCAAATTTCCTAAATTTTTTATTTACTTGTCTCCTGTCATTTTTTTTGTGGACCTAGGTACATACATTTCGCTATTTTGCAGTTTACTTGGTTACAAACGTATTAGCTAATGCATTGTACATCAGTTAAACTAAATTAGCAGTACAGATAATAGCGTGTGCATGAAGAGTTACATGTAGTCTCTGTTTAACTGCCAGTACTATGTAACTGCCAGTACTTAGGTTTACCATCATACAAATATTTACATTTAGTGAAGCTTTTGTTAGTGAGATACGGTAACGCTTGCCTAAAGCTATTTGTTGTTATATTACGAGACTTACATTGTTTACAGAGATCTTATCATAACATTGATCATTGGTGCATTACACTTTACCAGCATACAAATTTCCACATTTAGTGGAGCTTTTGTTAGTGAGATACGGTATTGCCTGCCTGAGGCTATTTATTGTTATATTACAAGATTTACATTGTTTACATAGATCTTATCACAACATTGATCATTGGGGTATTAAGCTTTACCATCACACCAATTTCCATATATACCACAGCTTTTGTTAGTGAGATACAGTAATGCTTGCCTGAGGCTATTTTGTACAAGATTTACATGGTTTACAGAGATTTTATCACAATGTTGATCATTGGGGTATTAAGCTTTACCATCACACCAATTTCCACATTTAGTGGAGCTTTTGTTAGTGAGATACAGTAATGCTTGCCTGAGGCTATTTTGTACAAGATTTACATGGTTTACATAGATTTTATCACATTGGGATATTAAGCTTTACAATCACATCAATTTCCACATTTAGTGGAGCTTTTGTTAATGAGATACAGTAATGCTTGCCTGAGGCTATTTTGTACAAGGTTTACATGGTTTACATAGATTTTATCACATTGGGTAACCATCACACCAATTTCCACATTTAGATTTTATCACAATGTTGATCATGGAGGTATTAATTATAAGCTTTTCCATCATACCAATTTCCACATTTAGGGGAGCTATTGTTAGTGAGATACTGAAATGCTTGCCTGAGGCTATTTGTTGTTTTATTACAAGATTTACATTGTTTACAGAGATTTTATCACAACGTTGATAATTGGGAAATTAAACTATACTATCATACAAAACTTCACATTTAGCAGGGCTTTCATTAGTCAGATATAGGATTGTGTGGCCTCCACTATTATACATGGCCTGAGGCTATTTTTGTTTATTTTACAAGAAGTACATTGTTTTAACATGGCGATGCACTATACCCACAGTGTAACTATATCACTGTACCAAATTTCATGTTTAAATGTGTTACCATTAGTAAGTTATGCTTTTTCAAGTGGAAGAAGTAGTGTCGGAAGGTGAATAGCTAATTTACAAAATAGACTTTTGTAACCCCTTTATCTACCATTTTATAATCACAGTTAGTTTCTACATATTTATGTTAACAGAAATCCAGTAAGCAGCAAACTGAAAGAGAAAGTGATGAAAAACCTTTATATGTTTTTTTAATGGGGATGACTATAGCAATCCCTACATACACAGTACTACTGTACTGTGTAACATGTACATGTATTGCATTGAGAGGAGTGTTAACATCAGTATGACAAGAATCACAAGGGTTAACAACATATGATTTTATTATGTTGCCATTAGCGATGATATCTCTGCACATGCTGACTTTCAGGTTGATGGTTACCATGGTTGCTGATTTTTGCTCATTAGTTATCCTCATTCATAATACATTGCTGGGAGAGATAACGATCAGTAGTACATGAACTACAAGGGTTATAATGTCTATTCCCCAGTACGTATTGATATATTTCTACATGCAAAGATTCAAGTTTATTGATTTTACGGTTATTGAGTTACGCTGATTCAAGAAGAAGAAGAAGAAGAAGAAGAAGAAGAAGAAGAAGAAGAAGAAGAAGAAGAAGAAGAAGAAGATGAAAACATGGACAAAATGTGTAAATAATTTTTTCCGATATTATGTACATATTACATCACAACACAACCAATTTTTGTGTACTGGTTATTTTTCACACTTTCTTCACCTTGATATTATTAAAAGTAAAATCAACTTCAAATTGAAAATGAAAATGAACAAAATCCTTATATATGGTTTTCAATGGGGATAGACCATAGCAATCCCTATATACACAGTACTGCCGTACTGTGTGATACATGTCAACATCTCTGATACATTTTATTCTCTTTATGAATGCCCTTTCTTGTGTATATTACAGTTGATTTTCTTATCGTGTATCTTTAACATGTAACTCTTTCAGTTTCTTACTTATCATTATGTGTAGAAACATTACAAGGAAGTATGTGTCTATATATGCAGTTAGACAGGGAATGATGAAATAATAAATTAAGTGATCGGTGCGATCGGCGCGCTCGTGTTCTCTTTAGAATGCGCACAGCGGATGGTTGGCGCGCGCGCATGCGCAGCGAGGGTCAGAATCCTCCGAAGAACCCTCCCAAATAATGCCCTCCCTCCTTTGAGTACAGATTACATGCCAACCAGCACAACTTACTGGAAGAGAGATCAGTGAAGGAAAATATTAGAGCCAGAAGAGCTTTTTTCACTCAGGGTGCAATTGATGCTTTCCTAGGACACTTGAATTCCTTATCTTCCTCAAGTATATTTGAATCATGTGTGTTGCCATGCAGTCTTGTTGTAGGTTGGTGTGACATGGTTTTTAAAGCAAACCATCCTATCCTCTCTAGAATCACTTCAGATGGAAATGAGACGAAGACTTTTGAAACGACTATCTTTCTCCTTCAACTCCTCTGTTCAACTCTGCCTTGGATGGCCACCTATGGTGTCCAGGATTCTGATCAGGAAATTCAAAAACTTCCTAGCTAAAATGCTCCATCTGCAAACCTGTTCAATGAGTTCTTGCATCTTTACCTCAGGCTCCACTCTACTCCATGGAACGTTTCATCATACAGCAGTGTAGAATGCTAGAGGAAAATCACAAAAACAGATACCTTACAGCTCTGTTTAGAGAACCATGAGGATGCCTTTTCGATAGTGAGACATAAGGAAAAGAACATCTACAATCTACAAAACAGATTATAACTATCTCATTAGTGATTCTCTCTCTCGACCAGATTTATCCGTCCTCTATGTGCCACTTGTGGGACCTGACCTTGGACAGGGGTACTCAGGGCACTAAACAATTGCAACAAATTGTCTATAGCATTGGTCGTCCCGTATTTGGAAAGTCTAACTGTCCTACCTGCAATGTGAACTAACACCCCCCATGCTGTGCCTACTTGAGAGTCATCCTCCAACTCTACGTGACAGTCTCGTCCATCAGTCGTCAAAAATATCATTGAGGCATTAAAATGTGAAAATAAGGACTTCATATATTCAGTATTGTATTTTAACCTAACTGTACATGTTTTATTTTGTGCTATACTCTATGCTTCTACATTAACACTTTGAGTCCTGTATATAAGTTATATATATTATACTATTATTATTATTATTATTATTATTATTATTATTATTATTATTATTATTACTATTATTATTATTATTATTACTATTATTATTATTATTATTATTATTATTATTATTATTATTATTATTATTATTATTATTATTAATCATTATGGTACTTGGTTTGTGTGTGTGTGTGTGTGTCTGTCTGTGTATGTGTGTCCATCTGATGCTATTTACTATTTTCTATTGTCACTGTTCTTTTAACAGTCAATGACATTGATTTTCAATTGGTTGTGCCATTTCCTGCTTCCTGCCGGTCTTGCTCTGGCTGCTGTTGCTGCTGGTCTTGCTCTGGCTGCTGCGGCTGCTGGTTGCTCTGGCTGCTGTTGTCATTTCTTTGATCATGCTGACCACCAGCTATGTCACCTACCATTTTTAGCAAAGAAGCAATACCAGTAGAAAACTTCTGGTGCAGTATCGCCTTGTGGACAATGAGATGGAATGCATTTGTGACTTTCTTTCTATCGTTAACAATAGCACGGTCTAGATTTGTTGATTTCGTAAGGTCCTCAAGTGGTTCAAAAGCCCACCAGGGAAATAGACCCAGAGTAAAGACAATAGTAACTGATGCAAGAACAGTCACTGAAAAATTGTAGAATTTTTCTCCTCGCAGGTAATCGAAGGCTGAGTTCTTTGTTGAAGTGATTGCATGAAGAATTGCAATCACTATTATAATTAAAGCAATAACCATGAAAGAAAGAAATAGCTGAACTGCTTGTGCTACCAAGATTTTATCATCTGGAAATTCATTACCCTTCAGACGGTCACGATATTTTTTTGTAAAAATGAAAATAACATTCAAACCCATCATTATTACAAATGCGATAGTTTTCATCGCACCATAAGCAATACCCGCAGCTGCCAAAGGGTTTAGTACGTACTGATAGCAAATGATTTCCAAGTCAAACGTACTGTTAGTTTCGTCAATATACTCCTCCACTTTATCGCAGGGTACCAAATCTCCTTTTTCTTCGTCAATGATTTGCTGGATTCCCTCAGGAACGTCCTCATTAGAGAGAAGAAAGCAGCTTAAGTCAGTGTCTTCCACATCCAGATCTGTGCAGCTGGTACTTTTGCGGTACAAAACAGAGCTGGAGAAAGTAGCAACAGCCCAGAATATGATCAGGAAACAAAGAAGGACAAAGTACAAGTGAACCCATTTCCTTGTAATCTGTTTCTTTTTTTCGCGTTCTTGGCGACCCAGGAACACAATGTTCACTTCTGCGGTCTTCTTCTCTGTCTCCACCGGTGTGAAAGCGATTGCTGCAGGAAGAACATTCTCAAATAGTGGACGCAGTGTAGAAATAAACTTCTGGTTCCCGTCTAGGTTCAGGAACACCAGTGCAAAGGAAAGCGTAATTGCGATAACGATTACTAGGCTGGCGAGAAGAAACAAAACCAGCTCTGTAACGGCGTAGTCAGCGCGTTTGTCCCACTCGAGCGTATCCGTCATTTTGACTTTCTCGGATTTGGAAAACACTATTGAGTAGTACGCGGTAACGAGTATATACGATACATCGCGCGCGCGCCGTGTTATGGGTGGTTACGGTTGAGCTGTGTGACTCCTAATAACTGAGGGACCACACATGCATAGTCAAAACAGCCACACCCATTTTGGCAAAAAGTAGTCATGCATGATTATGTATTGTCTTATAGAGAGACTGTAGTATAGAGACTAATAATGCTACTTTGAAGTTAGGTGATAATTCTTAGATATTCATGTATTAATTCATGTATCACCCATGCACTCTTTATTCTTAGTACCTGTATGTCTACACTTGCTCGAACTAATCTCACTACTTGTGTCCAGTTTACCTTCTAGACGTTTCTGTATCATGTGCTCAACCAGTATATAAGTGTGAAAACAATTTCTATAATCAGTCAGTATCTAGCAAAGTTGAATACATTTTTTAATGTATGATATACATGCCCTCATGTTTAATTACCCTGTGAGCCAGTTCCTGTGGTCTTTCTGTAATGACTAAGGACTTGCAATATGGATACAAAGATCCCAAGAATGATACAACCATTATTTTTCCAAATGTTGCATCTTACACTTACTATAACTAGAGCTGCATGGCTTGCCACTGTCATGCATGTATTTGCATCTCACATGACAGATATATGTAAGCGAGGTTCCTGTGTCGTAACAAGGGAGGTGATATATGTGAAGTGTATGTAGTAGGTTGGTACACATATGAACATTTTATGTCATCTTAGTTGCATTCATTCTACAGTAACATTACAAAATTGCATATATATCTAATCATTCTTTCACACCTTGTCTTAAACATATGAATGCATGATGTAGTCAGTACCACATAAAATCTCTACCACACAGATATAGTTGATAATGGCAGACTAATGGTGCATTATATAATTACATATCTTACATTCTTCCCATATGCAATATTATTAGGTGCCTGGCACCAACTATATTCATCAGTCCCTCCCTACATGCTAAGTCTAATGCCTTACTATGCATGTAACTGAGGTGACCATAGTGGTTAAAATAAAATTGCAGTACTATAGGGTTCAGCAGGTACAGAGTGTAATAGAGGGTACTTATGGGTGCGGGTACAGAGTGTAATAGTAGGTACTTACTACCTAGTATACATAGGTGATGGATTGGAGTGTAACATGTTATTTTATAACTAGCTATAGGCAAGAAATACATTTACCTCACTTCTAAATTTACTTCCTCATAAGAAAGCATTCTTCCAGTGAGAATTCAGAAATGGAAGAATATACTCATCAACCCATATAAACAGCATCCACAGATTTACACATACTATATCCATACAACATTTCCTCCAGTGAATAAAAAATGCATTCAGATATCTGCAGGATTCGGGTAAATACCACAATGGCTGCATACTAGATGTACATGGGTATACATATCAAGTGAAGCCTTATAAACCCTTTTGTACAGCACTCTAAGTAGTAATACTCTAACTACATTTTTATGGTAGATAATCTTACTTTCCTTCTTGCATTTCCTCCATGTGGCAGCAGGTCTAATTTACACTAGCATTTTGCACCATACTAATAGATGTTCATGTAGTATGATACCTTAGTATACTAGATAGTGCTTCAGTTTCCTTATTCTGGAGAAATCATACTGTCTTTTTAGAAGCAGCCATTTCCTCTGGAGACAGCATTCCTTCTGATTGTGAGAAATGTCATATTAGCTTAGAATGGCCTGTATATCATGCATGTGTATATAAAGCCTATTTTATTGAACCTTGCCAACCTGTACTGGAAGAACAAAGGAAGGTATAAAATGAGACCATATTATACACAAGATACCCAATAATCTCTTTTACTTCATGTCAAGTATATATATGTCTTTATTAGCCATATTTGCATCACACTCGTGACACTCCATAAGCCTTTTGTTGGACCATATAATCTTTTCAATATCAATGTGTATATTACAGAACACCCTTTTATGCACCTATATACACTGTCTCATCATCATTTTTGTTCATTGTAACTACAAAAAAATCTATAGTTTGTGGTTGATTTCAAGTGTTAGCCTAACTGCTATGTAGCTAGATGTCCTCCTCGCCTTGGGTTTTGTGTGTAGTACGTAAAAATGCACAGGACTTTTAAATTGGACTGTTTGTTTAATCTGTACGAACATTGTTTTGTGGTTGTTCCTTTTGATCCCCATCACTACCACTCTTAGTATCATTGCTGCTGAACCTGTCGACTAATTCGTTAGCTGCTCCTTCAACAACAGTTTTTATTAGAGGCCCCATACCAGTAGAAAACTTCTGGTGTAATATCATCTTGTGGACAATCAGACGAAACTCCTTTGTGAATTTCCCATTTTTTTCATCAAAATAAGCTTCTTTAGATTTTGTGGGGTCCTCAAGTGGTTCAAAAGCCCACCATGGAAACAGACCCAGAGTAAAGATAATGGTAACTGGTGTAAGAACAGTCACTGAAAAATTGTAGAATTTTTCTCCGCGCAGGTAATCAAATGCTGAGTTCCTTGCTCCAGTCACTACATGAAGAAGTGCAATCATGGTTAAAACTATAACACTGATCACAAAAGAAAGAAAAAGCTGAAGAGTTTGTCCAATCACAATTTTGCAGTTTGAAGGGTTGTTACATTTCTTAGTAAGAATGAGAAAGACGCTCAAAATGAGTATGATTCCAAATGCGATAGTTTTCATTGCACCATAGGCAACCCCCACAGCTGCCAGAGGGCTTAATATGGACTGATAGCAAATGACTTCCAAGTCATACGTACTATTCTGGCTGTTAATATAGTTTTGTACTTCTTTGCATGGTACTGGGTCTTTCTCATCATCAATGATCTGCTGGACTCCCTCAGGAATGTTCCTAGTAGAAAGAAGGAAGCAGCTCAGGTCAGTATCCTGCACATCGTGGTCTGAACAACTGCTGGTTTTGCGATACAAAACAGAATCCGAGAAAACGGAAACGGCCCAGAGCACGATCAGGAAACAAAGAAGGACAAAGTACACTTGCACCCAGAGCCTTCTAATCCGATCCTTTTTGTGCCTGTTTCTTTCCTTCTCGCTCGTTCTTTCTTGGTGACCGAGAAGCACGATGTTTACATTAGGGCCACTCTGAGCCTTACGGCTAGGCTCCCCAGTTTCGTTCGTGGTCTCCGCTGCAGGTAGATCTACTGGCGTGAAAGCGATTGCCGAAGGAAGAACATTCTCGAATAGTGGACGCAGAATTAATAAGTACGCTTTGTTACTCTCGCCACGGACCGTGCTCCAGTAGACCAGTGCAAAGGAAAGTGTTACAGCAATGACGATCACTAGGCTGGTAAGAATAAACAATACCAGCTCTGTAAGAGCGTAACTGGCACGGTTGTCCCACTCAAATGTACTAGTCGACATTTTGGTACTTCACTGGCAGCATTGTACACTGACCTCTAAATCACCTTTTCGCGCGCGCGCGCGCGCGCACAGATTTTTATACTCATGCGTACAAGGCCAACGAAATATGTAGCTATATATACCCTCTTCTGCACTTGCCATTAGCTAGCTCTACACCTCCACCATGTCACGCCTAGGCTGTTGTATGACATGCATTTTCATTTCTAAGTTCAGCAATTCAGTGTATAATTATAAGAGGTTTCCGTTCCATGCTGCTCAGCGCACATACTCTCATGTCAGTATAGAGTAATGTAGTATAGTAATAGTGTATTAAATTCCGGATGGAGGAAATGCAAGAAGATAAGTAAGATTAGCTATCATAGTCAACATAAAAGTATTCACTGCATGCATACTATACATTAAATCACTATTACACCAACATTGCAACAAAGAGACTAAGCTAAATTATGTATATATAAAATAGCAATGACAATAATAGATTCAGAGCCGCCCAAGTTGACCAGAAAGAAGTGACTAAACACTTGGTCGCATGTCCACAGCTTGGAGTGTGGAACTTGAATTTTCGCAAACTATGATTTGGTCTGATGGTGATATATGTAATATCAAAAGGTTGGGGAGTAACTTCCAACACTACCCAATAGAAGCAAGATACACACCCAAACACCACACACTGTTGTATGACACAACACACAGCATTCCTCAAGTGACAAATTGTAGTACACCCTAATCCTCTGGATAAACTATGATTTGGTCTGTTGGTGATATATGTAATATCAAAATGTTAGGGAGTAACTTCCTACACTACCCACAGTAATTTACACATACACACATCACAAAACATTCCAAACTTTTCCTCAAGTGAGAAATAGTAGTAGATGTTTACACAACCAAATAGATGCCCAGTAGGTTTCTGTGAGGCATAAGAAATATCTTGACCTTATCAAGAAGGTACAAATACTAACTTGTTTTTGTAATAGGTTTAGTTTAGTAATAAGTCCAGAGAAAGTGATTTATTTCACCCTATAAGCATATAGTCGTGATATACTTGCGCAAAGTTCTTTACAACAAAATGACCTATTGCTAGTTTTCTACCACATGATCATGTAGTCTCGTACCCACCCGCCCACCCGCGAGGGGAGAGTGAACGGCTGGGCACGAGACAAATTATCATGCAGCTCAATCTCTAAATGTGTAGTAGAAGCCATAGATAGAGCCCACAATTAACATGCCGCGATGGCGGCCGGCGGCCGCCCCTTAAAACGCGTGTTCCTCGGATAGAATTAGAAGTTTACAATGTTCCTCGAATGGAAGAACCAAAATGCCTACGCTCTTACGGAGCTGGTAATGTTTGGTATTACCTGCTTCATACTCCTCGCCACTGTTTGCATCGCTCTGGTAGTATTCTTCACGTACTACAAAGAAGATTCTTCCTTCTTTTCACTCCTGCGACCAGTATTCGAGAATATTCTTCCAACTGCAGTCACCTTCTTGCCAGAGAAGACAAATGAAGTTGATCCATCTGTTGAGGTAGACGTTGTTTTCGTGGGATACAAGGAAAGGAGAGATTTTTCTGAACATAATTCTAAAAATAAGCTTGTTCGTATATGGGTGCACGTCTACTTCACCGTAATTTGTAGCATTATTATAATCTGGGCTCTTTCCGTCTTCTCCGATACTGTTCTGTATCTCAAAAGCACCAGTTGCCGTGACTTAAGTGTGAAGGACACAGACTCAACCTGCTTCCTACTATCCACCAGGGACATTCCTCAAGGAGTACAGGACATCATTGATAATAGGGAAGGTGGTTTGGTACCATGTCAGCAAGTACAGGACTACCTTATGTTCACAAACAGTACGTATGATTTGGAAGTCATTTGCTATCAATCTCAGCTCCACCCACTGGCAGCTCTCGGTGTTGCTTATGGAACTATGAAATCAATCGCTTTTGCAATCATCACCCTAATTACACTAATCTTAATTTTTACTGCAAAAATACATGATATAATACACTTGCGATGTCAGGAAGACGAAGAAAAGGAACAGCGAGTACGCCAATTGTTTTTCTACATCTTTGAAGGCATTCAAATAGCATTTTCTGTCTTAGTGATCATTGCAACTGCAACATTAGCTCCAACTATACACGAGGTCAAAGGAGCCAGAAACTCTGCAATTGATTACCTCAGAGGAGAACGATTTTACCACTTCTCTGTGATTATTCTCTTGGCCATCACTGCTATTTTTGTTCTGGGTTTGTTTCCATGGTGGGCCTTTGAACAACTTAAGCCCCCTCGATCCAACGCAGGTGTACATGGTATCATTCACAGCTTGTTGCTTCACTTCAAGTTTACTACCTCCCTTGCTGATCAAATAGTATTTGGCTTTTTTAAAGAGGAAAAAAAAGACAATCCACCTAAAACTAAAAATGGAGATGATTTTGAATTAGTGGAGATAACAGCAGAGGAAGAGGAGGATGACGATGTGCACGTGAACCCAACTACACCTCTTTTATGAAACAGTAAAGTTGATTAAGTTCTGCAATTTTCAAACATATGATTTTGTATTGTCTACTCCAACGAAATGAGAACTGATGATTGTCTTATTTTTCATGACTAAAATTGTATGCAAGCTTTGGTCAAGAAAGATCAACCACCTGGTAGCTAGCCAGATAGTAGTATATGCATTACTCATCACCAAACCACAATTATGATGGTAGAGTACTTTCCTGCTTGTGGTATTTTGTTGTAGTGCAATTTGATACTACTGCGCGCGCGCTCGTGCTTACACGTACGGGAACACATTCACACAAACTTTGGACCAGATCGGAATGCAGCCAAATGGCGTATATATATCCGAATTTTCTTACGTCAAACGCGAATGGACAATAGATATGTAGTATGCAGTAGCCAGAGCATGTATACACCTCGCCAGATCTAGAGTATGTATACACCTCATATACTTGTTTCCTTGAGGTATAGCACTACTGTCTCTGCATACTTCTATTCATGTACCTAATAGATTAGTGCTACCATATTCCTGCATTAAGCATTACTGTATTGCTGCTTATGTACCATTATAGAGTGTATGCATGTGTCTATATACTATGTATGTTAAATGTGGAGGAAGGTCAGCGCCATTGGTATATATTGAGTTTGCTGATTCTGATATAATATTAATAATAGATCTAGCTACAATCAGTTTAGCAACTCAGAATGACAAGCAATAGATTATCACTTTCAACTAAGTAGCTAACTGTATGATAAAGCAATAGATGTATACTCTATACACAGTTTATTTTGCTAGCTGTTTCTAGATCCTACTGTCCAATGCGGGGACCTGGAGGATACAAGAATGATTTATATATTGTTTTTAAGTCAACTGCAAGACTGTAGTGGGTTACTTACATTCTTTCAGTGAGATACACACGTCTTCATGCAGCACAGTTCCTCTGGGGCAGTGACAGCCCTCAACACACTGTTTTGTGCAGATGGGGTCGGGGACTTCACAGGTAGGAGTGCAGGCAGATCCACAAGTACTGTACACCTGACCAGGTATACTGCACTCCATGTCAATAGGAGGTAGTGTTCTAGGAGGAACTGTAACTAAACATATAGGTTCAAAAAATTCGCTCTGATATTAATATTTATTTGCTGTTGACATAATATATATACAGCAGATCTTACCACAAGTTTCAGTCACATTCAGGTTATTGATGAACCATTGAGCATTACATCCCCCACAATAGTCAGCTTTACACTTAGCATTTGGAATACTTGGACAGCTTGAATACTGACATGGATCCACCAGACAATTAATAGGCTGGGAGCCATCAGGACAAGTACTACCATCTGGAATAAAGCATACATACTATAGTTATAAACCATGCCCCATAGAGGAATGCTTTATCTAGTATAATACACACTTTATTTGAGCATGTTTTATGCTATATATGTGTCACAGGAATGCTAATTTGTTGATTTTGTAGACTGATAAGTGTGTGGTTTCTAACAGTTAGATAAGGGCAAGTGCTATATAGCAGGTAATCCATACTGTACAATTCATGGTGCCACTATTGATCCACTCCCACTTGGTGACATATTAAAGCATGTGCAAAATATCATGCAGCAGACATTTAGCGCACTCTTTTACAGTATATGCAGAGATTACGTGTAGAGTTTGACGTGTGTCTTACTGCAACTATCAGTGACTTCTTCGTCATCGAGGTACCATCGTGCATTGCATCCTCCACAATAGTCAGCCTTGCACACTACATCGCTTGATCCAAATGCTGGACACGTAGCTACCTGGCAGGGATCTGCCATGCATCTGTGTGGCAGTGAACCATCTGGACATGGACCTTCAACATCTGCATTGTATTATTTGATGCATTACATTAGTATATGGTAACATATTACTAGAGCACAATCATGCTGCTTGGGAAATATCTACTTTATATGCAGCAGATGTTAGCACACTCCTTTAGACGTGCATATGCACGATGGATTGTCTTACTGCAACTATCAGTGACTTCTTCTTCATCGAGGTACCATCGTGCATTGCATCCTCCACAATAGTCAGCCTTGCACACTACATCGCTTGATCCAAATGCTGGACATGTGGCTACCTGGCAGGGATCTGCCTTGCATCTGTGTGGCAGTGAACCATCTGGACACGGGGCTTCAGAATCTGCATAGTATTATAATAGTTATGCAGCTTTTTTGAAATAGAGTATATATACCCTGAATATAACTTACCACAAGTGTTAGTAACGTCCTGGTCATTGAGATACCATCGAGCATTGCATCCTCCACAATAGTCAGCCTGACAAGTGGCATTTGGAGTACCAGGGCAGCTGGCATACTGACATGGATCAACCAAACAGCTGACAGGGAGGGACCCATCAAGACATCCTATGGAACATATAAGAGTTTGCAATATTGTGCTATGGGGGTTGCTCTGAATGGAGGAAAAAACTGACACCTACCTCCGCATTGGTCTGTGACCTCCTGACCATCGAGGATCCATCGAGCATTGCATCCTCCACAATAGTCTTCCACACATGTGGCATCTTCAAATGCTGGACAACTGGCATCTTGGCAAGGGTTTATGAGGCAGTAAACAGGAGGAGTGCCAATTGGGCAGCCTGCTGCAGATTTAAAAATAGTTTTCATGTAATAAAATTCCATCCTCATTTCAGCAAAAGCTGACTTTTGAAGTGCTTCGTACCATGAGAAGGAGCAGCATTGCTGAGATGGAGGAGAGCTGTAAGTAGCAGACAAATGGAGCCTGCTTTCATAGACATCATGGTTAGGTTTGCTTATAGAGAAATCCTTATGTCTTTGAAGAATACTTGATTGAAATTAATCTTGTAGCTATGCAAAGCTGTGTTAGCTACCAGTCTTTTATACCAGTCTCTAGTCACTGAGGGAGGAAGAGAGAGTAGACAGAATTCTGAAGATGACGTCTTTATCCAGCCTTTCATCATGTAGAGAGGATGTAGATGATCTCCGCACTCCAAGTCAGTCACATAGCCGAACAGGATATACTGCACCCTCTCAACCCTATATTTGTAACTTACAGGACATCTTACAAATAATATGATGCTGTAAAATTACATCTATTTTTGCTCTCTAAGACATCCTGAACTATAAGTACATCCTCTATATAGGACACCCTTCATGTTAATTACATCCTCTATATAGGACACCCTTCATGTTAATTACATCCTCTATATAGGACACCCTTCATGTTAATTACATTCTCTATATAGGACACCCTTCATGTTAATTACATCCTCTATATAGGACACCCTGCATGATAATTAAATCCTAAGGATGGTGTGTATGATAATTACATCCTCCAGATGCCCTGCATGAAATGGGCCTCCATAGGATGTCTGCTTTATCTTGTATGAAGCATCCATAAATGTTCTTTCAAAAAGGATGATGATTGTCATTAGTTTAAATAGGTACAAGTACATTAGATAAGACAGACTTTATAATGATAAAACACACAGATTGCATAATCCCATATCTCTACATCTGTAGGGGTTACGCATGTTATTATGGTTTCATGCTGTCATCCCCTGAATGGTGCACCTTGTTTTATCTATGATTTTTGGCACTTGTTTATATGATTTTTGGCACTAGCTACCACCACCTACATCTTTCAACATTTTGTTTTTATTCTTGTAGACTATAGAACTCTTTACAAGGTAATTTGTATATCCACTCAGGTCTATAATATAGCCAAATTGTAACTGACTTTTAGTATCGTCATACCTTCATAAGGAATAATAGATAGCGCTTGCCTTAATTCTGTGATCAGAAGGTTTGATGCGCTTTAGTGCTGCTACCAGATCTAGAGTGTTGCCTGTCATTCGACTTATTCTAACTCACAAGAATCTATCTATTAAATCAAATGGGCAGCTCATGCTGTATGGTACTAGATAATTAGGACTAACATTGTTCTTCTTCAGCTGGGTATATGATTCTCTGGTTCTGTGAATCATGCTACAGAAATATTTGTGTGGGCACTGAGGTGTGCAGGATGTTAAAGTACAAATACATTGCAATTGAAAGTAGGAGGCAGGAAATTAGTGTTTCAACAGGATGGCTAGCTGAAAATTAAGTTGAGGCTTAAGTGTGAGGTATTACATGTGCAGAGTACAAAGTACATCCTGCATTATACGAGGCTTCCCTCCCAGTTAGCTGATGAAACCTTGGATTAAAGAGCAGTCTGACCTCTCCTTATAGTTGCAGGCTACAGTATAAAAGGCTCTATTCCAGAGCTGCAATAACTATACACGAGGATTCACAAGATAAACTATATAATTTGAACAATGCTGTCCGTGAAGGCTACCTCAATATGTCTGCTACTTATGGCTGTCCTCCATTTCAGCAATGCTGCTCCTCACAATGGTATATGATATATATACAATATGATAAATGCATTTGAATGCCTGAACAATCTACAGGTGGCTGTCCAATTGGTACTCTTCCTGTTTACTGCCTCATAAACCCATGCCAATATGCCAGTTGTCCAGCACTTGAAGATGCCAAATGTGTAGCAGACTATTGTGGAGGGTGCAATGCTCGTTGGATCCTGAATGGCCGTGAGGTCACAGATCAATGTGAAGGTAGGAATTACTATCAGTGTCTGCACATGCGCAGCAAGGTACTTGATCTGTGTCACACTCGGTGTGTGTGTCTCAGTTTTTCTGACACAAATACAGTAAGCTTACATTTTCAATTGAGGTTCCTACAAACTATAGTTATTCTCATTGCATGACTCTCTAAATCATTGTGTGAAAATGTGTTCTTATTATTGTGGCTGCTCTTGGAATAGTAATTCCTAAGTGCAGTATACCTGGTCAGGTATACAGTACTTGTGGATCTGCCTGCACTCCTACCTGTGAAGTCCCCAACCCCATCTGTACAAAGCAGTGTGTCAAGGGCTGTCACTGCCCCAGAGGAACTGTGCTGCATGAAAGCAGATGTGTCTCAAAGAAGAAATGTAAGAATTATTGGTGAAATATTAGTAGTACTTCTGTGGTATGATGGTGTATATCATTTTATATTTCTTTCAGGCTTGCAGTAGAACAATACGAAGACAAAAACTTATTTAAATTTATGCAGTGTATTGTATTAATATTAGTGCCTCTTACATCCATGAATCTTGAACTTGTATACATATTGCAGAAGCTGTTACGTAATCAGTCACATGCATGTCTTCTACAGTTCCCTCGGCGCGCATGCGCAGCGAGGGTTTTCTGTGCGTATCCGTTAACAACGTCGGACCTTTAAGAGCGTCTCTTCGTCCTGAAAACGATATCGCGTACTCAACAGCCAACAAAAGGTTACAATTCGTGTGGATATCTCTGAAACTGCTCCGTTGCAGAGATACACTGTTTCCTGCCATTTTGGAAACCACGCATGCGCGTTTCAATAGCGCGTGCGTTTTCATCTACCAGTACGCGTGGCGCCGAGGGTTTTGCACTTTAGTGCATTCAGTCATTGTATATACGTTGTAGTTAAAAGTCCGACACGCCCATTAAGCCCTAACAATATAAAACCACTCAGAATTCCCGAACGCTGCTGTTGACAGACATGCATTGCGTGCGCGCGCGCACCTCGGCGCGCACTATCCTATGCGCATTGGCACTTCCCATGAACCATATAGTTTGGCTGCATTATATATACGTAGGGATGTAGTTGGAGAAGGTTTGACTGTACTGAACCTTCTCTAACTGCAGCAACCACCTGTCTATTTTGTAAGTTCCACGCATTAAGCAAGTTCCACTATACAATAGCTAGATAGCTACAGCATGCAATTAATGCTTGCTTGTGTTTAGTCCCAATACAACTATTTTGTGATTCCACCCAGCAACCTCAATACATTGCTCAGTTCAATGTTGGTAAGGACATCTCTTTTAGAATTCAGTGTTGTGAGTTCAAATCCCACTTTGGCAGCACATTTTTCTGCACTGTGTTATGCATGTTCCATTGGTTTTGGAGTCCCAATATACATAGCACCAAACTCAAGAATTTTGACAACTTGATGTATACTGATAGCAGAATTTAGTCTCCATACTCCAGTGTTGGCCATATATATATATATATTGGAGATGTACGTAATACAGCCCCACATATGAGGATTATCCTGTCAGTCATTCGCCCACTCACTAAAATATTCATCATAACAATTAAACATGGTGCAGATAGAGTGGCATCTGTGGGTATAGTGAGGTATGAGGTATGTAGTAATTGACTATAAATATTTCAGAGGGAGGAAATGAATCAAACGATGGCAGTTTCAAAAGAAAATATTGTGCATCAATATCCTATTATGACATAGAGTTTGTCAATGACTGTGGTGTATATGTTCACAGATCATTATACCCCCTTTTGCTGTGGTTTGGGAGACTCCCACACCCACCATCTATTTACACAGTGGGTGGAAGTCCATTATACATGTATGTACACTACACAGGATAAACCTCACACCAGCTATGTTCTTAGCTGTACATTCCAGTTTGACTTCTCTCACTGTCCCAGTGACTGCAGGCTAGTATATATAAGAGCGTCTCTACTACATCTCTAATCACTACAGGAGTTTCTCAACACTCATCAGGAAGGATATGGCCATGATGTTCTTGAAGGCTAGCTCTTTATGCCTGCTTCTCTTAGCTGTCCTCCACTCCAGCAATGCTGCTCCTCGTGGTACATGCATATATATGCTAACCTATTTACTGAATTAAGGTATTATTCTAATACTTTAACCGCAGTTGCCTGTCAAGACGTGCACTGCTACATAAACCCATGTCAGCTTGCTAATTGCCCAGCCATTGAAGGTGCCAGATGTGTGGCTGACTATTGTGGAGGGTGCAAAGCTCGATGGTATCTCTCAGTTGGTCTGGAGGTCACAGATCATTGTGGAGGTATGGCTATATATATAGCTCTCTGTTTCCCTGTATGTATGTGTCAGTTGCCAAATCAATTGACTGAGTTCAAAGTCATTTCTTTATTTACAGATCTAGGAGAGGACTTGGTTACAGATGTACCTTCGATAGGTCCAGGTTTAGAATGCAGTCTACCTGGTCAGGTGTACAGTACTTGTGGATCTCCCTGTATTGCCACCTGTGCTGTCCCCGACCCCCCATGTACAAAACCATGTGTTAGTGGCTGTCACTGCCCCAGTGGAACAGTGCTGCATGACAACAGATGTATCTCAAAGAAGGAATGTAAGGGTTTATATATGAAGACTATAGCTATATACAACTAAATTTATTAAAATAGTGTTGCATACTCCAGTGGGACAACCATGATCAATTTATATTACAAGTTGACCGAATCAGCTTTAAGCTGTGGGTTAAAGGGCATATGGGTGCTGAGCGTGATGCCAGTTATAAATGTAGTTTGCCTGGTGTTACGCAATAATATTATTATTACATATATTTTTATTCGACAACCTATACCTTAATTTATACATGAGAGAAGCTTACTAACAAATCATGGTATATGCATGTTTGTATGCTTCAGCAGACTGATATATATCATATCACATGCTGTCAGACCTTGATACCTGTTACTCCTATATTCTCTTGTATACTTCAGGTCCTTAGTTGAAATATTACAGAGGCCACACTGGAGCAAGAAATGGACTATAGTGTTGTTATTTATATCTAATTTACCTTTTATGCAATGTAATAACAATATTTTTGCATTTAGTGGTGATTAATATTTATTGGGTATAGAGTCTTACAGTAATCTACAGCCTGAGTGTCTTATAAAAGAGGTAGAAGAGGAGAACATTTCAATTACCCTGCACATGCACATAGCTAGTGATGTTACTATGCAAACTAAATAGCATCTTTGGTTGAATTTTCATCTCGCGCGATCAACACTCAAGCAATGTGTCAGCATGCAAGTAGAGAAAGACATATTGTGACCGCATTTATATTTCTGTATAATGTTATAGTGAATCATTATAATTTTATTATGGTGTGAGTAGCCTCGGTTACCAGGCCTTCCCCGCGAGCGTTTCATTACGCGCTGATTAAACATTGAAAAGTCGGGGAAGGCCTGGGCGCAAACGTCACGTGAGGTAGACGTTAAATAGACGCCAAGCGGTGTGGCACTTTGCGTGTGCGCGTACTAAGGAGCAAGTGGTGGTCTTCAACGGACGATCCATGTATTCCCGACTCTTGAGCAAACACTACACGCCAGAGTTGCTATATTAGGTCGTCTGTAGTACCCGAACACGCCAAGTGCCACACCGCCAGGCGTCTACCTAACGTCTACCTCACGTGACGTTTGCGCCCAGGCCTTCTTCGACTTTTATGTTTTACTCCCACGCACAATCAGCGCGTAATGTAAATGCTCGCGGGGAAGGCCTGGAACCATAGATAACTAGTCCGTAGTTATCTATGCTGGAACCGAGGCTATGGTGTGAGTGTACGTTATGTCTCGCATGCCCATTACAAAATTTGCATTGCGCGCTTTCGTGTACCAGACTGTCGACACACCAATATAACAAGTGGATCTAGCTAGATGTAGAGTAAAAATCTGATGTCCAGCGAATTGTGGGTAGTTTGTGCATGCAGAATCAGTCGATAGGTTTCTATCATACAAGGCCGTTTCACTGATCGGCCTGGGAACGAGGCTAGCCACGACATCGTCCTATTGAGTGTTTAACCTGGCTTGCGCATGCGCGTGCCGCGGGTAATCACCCCTCGATCGCGAAAGTATATAATAGTTTCGATTTCTCGGCTTGCAGGTTTGCATTATCACTAGATCCATACGATTGTCGGAACAAACGGCGTGCTATAGACTACTCATCTAGACATCGCCACAAGAACAGCGTTGAAACCCGTAGGATTGACCCTTCCAAGGTAAATTCAGTGTATAGTTGTATATACTTCCATGTTCAATAATCACACATGTAAGTAGCGTTTTATATTGCCCTGCTTCAAATGTAACAGCTTGAAAATTGGTATATAGAGGGATTAAAGTGGACCCAATTTTTCATTATTAAACCATAAATACTATGGTTGAACAATGCGAAACACTACCAACTGACACATAGTATCAAGTATCTCCGAATCCCTCTTATTCTGTATTCACCGGGCTAGTATTCTGTGTAGTGTTACTTCATAGGAGATGCAGCGTGGGGCTCAGTAGCAGTAAAATCACATATTTGCAGTATAGGGCTAAGTTTTCTGTACAATTCCAGGACATTCTGACCTATACTGTATACTTTTCTTGATGTAAAAGAGTGTGAAAACCACACAGGACATTCCCAACACTTATAGGAAATCCGATAATAGCATCGTAGGCGCTGGCGTCCGTTTTGGCGTGCTAACGCTCGAACGCAAACTGAAATCGACAGCAAGTCAGCTGCGCTCGTGTGAGCTATATACAGTCGCACCAAAAGGGGGTTTCAGTGGAAACCTTGAAACCCCCCTAGATCCGCCACTGCACATTCAGTTAGCACTGCATTCACCCACATGCTGTTACTGGACTATTGGCATTCCCACATCCTACTTCACACACCCTCACACCTACTCTGTATTTAAGTAGAGTCCACTCTGTATGTAAGATAGATTGCTGCGAGCATTGCGCAGACCACGATTACACTTGACATTTCCTCACACGAACCTGCACATTTTCTTAAAACCAAAATCAGGAAATTTGGATTTTCCAGTGATATAGTAGCAATGCAGGCAAGCAATTAACACCCACAGTTCGGCTATATTAATGTATTATAACATTCCATGTCCCTCAATTCCTCTATTTCAATATTTAATTACTTGTAACTGTGCTAAGGTGTTGAGAAGGAGGTGAGATGGGCATGATCTATCATTCAGTGACAGTGTAAAGACAGCACAAGATGTCACATAAAGTTGTATATCGATATCTTTGGTTTATTAACCCTAATAAGGTTCCATTGATTGTGAAACCCTAGCGGACAGTGCCATAGCCTTTTCCTCATTTCTTATTGTTCAAACCCTAAATTCTTTCTGACTAATGGAAATTGTAGCAACTGAGGTGAACAGATCAGGGCTCAAAGATCTACATGGTACCATCATACAGTTTGTCACAATACTTGTGTATATGCTCGTAATATTTTCCGTTTATTCCCATTTTATGCTTCATGCTTTTACTAACCGATTATGCCGGAAATTATGGTGGCATAATAGACGCATATCCCTAGTAGAGACAGTTAGTCTAGAGACCAGACAAGTATGCGGTGTGTAAGACAGCATACAAAGCATAAAACAGTATATATATAAAGGAAGGGTGTAAAATAACCATATGGCAACAGGAAAAGAACATTATGACAGTTAGTAGGGCACCACTATTCATTGTGGGCAAGTGTAGAGAGGTCCTTAGAGTGCAGATTGAAGGAAAACCAAAGAGCTGTGAAGTGTTGAAATGTGCAATAGCTGAGCATGTTTGGAATGAAGGTCATCGAGTTGACAGGGAAACAGTAGGAGTTTTTGATACATGCAAGTATTTGTATCCCAGATGTCTATTAGAGTCGTGGCATGTACATAAACAGCATCATACCATCAACAGAGAACATGGTGCCTTACTGTCTGTTGATTAATGTAATTCTGTTTCATATTATATGGTTTTGTACACTTGCCCACACTGCATAGTGGTGCCCTACTGACTGTTATATATGTCCTTTTCCTGTTGCCATATGGTTATTGTACACCCCACATATTTCCTTCCTTACTGTTGTATACTTTATATGCTCAGACTATATAACTGTCTCTGATTGTTATACACATTGGACACTTGTCAGGTCTCTAAAGACTAACTGTCTCTCGTTAGTTTTCTTGTCATTTTCTATTTCCTGATGATGATACTTGTATGAGTGTTGATTAAAGTCAATTCTGGGCTAGAATAATATTGTTATAGTTATGCCCACTCAGGTTTATATAAAGTAACATGTGTAACCTCTTGTTAATAATTACAGATGTAGGGATATCGGGGTTATGCATGTTATTATGGTTGCATCCCTGCCTTCTGCTGTGTCTGAGCCCTTACATCCTTACATAGAGAACTACCAACTCTCTGACTGCTAAATGCAAAATATCAAGTTATTTAGCTATAATACCTTGGTTGTGTTTATCTACCAATTTTGTACAATAATTACAGTGTGATGGATCGATGTGGTTCCTATCTGCTGCTACTAGTGCTACTGGTCCCAGTTATCTCTCGGTGTGAGTCAGCTGAGTATTACATCAGGTCCATTGCACTTGGTAACAGTACCTCATGTCCTGGTCAGCCATGTCTCACACTCAACCAGTATATGAAGAACACCAGCTATTACATACAGTCAAATACAGTGCTCAATTTTTTGCCTGGGAAGCATGTTTTAAAGAGACCATTAAAGATCAAAAATGTAGAGAATGTCATCCTACAATCAAGCACTGATGGAAGTAGTATGTATTCACAACTACTTGTGCAGTTTTCCTGCGAGAATGCCTCATTAAACCATTGTATTTACACACAGTCAGCTATTGAGCTGATAGGTGCAACTAATGTGGTTATTAATGGTATCAATTTAGAAATGTCGACACCCAATGTCTCTGGAATCATTGTAAACGAATGTACTAATGTACACTTGCAACTAGGTGTTCAAGGGAATAATTCACATGCCATAGGAGTTGCAGCAAATGAATGCAGTCATCTTTACATGGATAGAGTACAAGCTGGCAACCTTTCCAATGGTATTATGATAGAGAACACAAACAATGTCAGTATTTCAAATTCATCATTTGATGACAATCGGAATTCTGGGGTAGTGATTATTGAAAGTGATGCTGTAGAAATATCCAATACAACCCTCTCCGGTAACAAGGAGAAGGGAATTGATTTGGAACATTGTAGAAATGTGAAATTGACCAGCATATCTGCAACTAACAATGGGCTGGATGGAATGCATTTGATTTTATGCAGTAATGTAAGTTTAGAAAACATATCTGCAACTAACAATGGGCAGGATGGAGTGGATTTGATTTCGTGTAATAATGTGATTTTGAAAGATGTATCTACAATAAATAATGAAGAGCAAGGAATATTTATGAATGGTTCATTAAATAATGGAATGCGTATGGGGTGTAAGAACACAAAAATCATGAACATATCTACAAGAAATAACCAATTCAATGGAATACTAATGGAGAGTTGCAAGACCACAACAATGATAAACATATCTGCGATAAGTAATCGATATTGCGGAATAGCAATATGGTCATCCAAGAGCACAATAATTATGCACACATTAATAAGTAATCAAATATGTGGAATGGATATAGATGATTCTAAGAACACAACAATGATGAACCTCTCTATAATACAAGGTGGAATGAGCTTAAGGGATTGTAAGAATACAACAATGACGAATATGTCTGTAATGAATAATCCAACATACGGAATGGAAATCACAGGATGCGAGGACACAACAATGATAGGTATATCTGCAATAAACAATGATGCTTATGGAATATATTTCTGGTCATGTGAGAACACTATAATGATGAACATATCTGCAATATACAATCAAAATAAAGGCATAAAACAAGAAAACTGTAGAAATACAATTCTTGCAGTTGTAAATGCATCATACAACCAAAATGGTGGAATACTTATAGAACGCCATTTTGGGAATGCTTCGTTGAGGAATATATCCGTTAATCACAATGGGAATACCCAAATCATGTTCTTAACCTCTGAAAATAATATACTACTGGAAGACTCCACATTCTCTGATATTGTTGCATTACCTACTCTTGGCATTTCCCCAAAACCACGTACTGTTCCAGCTGTGATTGAGTTAAATAAAAGTACTTTAATCATGTCTAATTGCATTTTCACTAGGAACAATATCACTTCTACAAGAGCAATTGATTCCAAGATTAGAGTAAAAGGAGAAATCATATTTTCTGAAAATCAAGCATTGACCGGAGCAGCTTTACTTTTTGCCAACAGTGTGTTAATGATCTTGGAAACCAGCAGTGTTGTCTTTATAAATAATCATGCTATTAATTATGGTGGAGCTATTTACATAATCACTGATGAAATCTATGATAAAAGTATATCCATTGAAGATGTGTATTATTTGTCTAGTCCTTCATCATTAGCTCCAAGGACTATGTGTTTTCTATCTGTAGAAGGTGATAGATCACAGGCAAGACTCTTCTTCACAAACAACACGGCAGGCAAGGGTGGAGATGTTGTCTATGGAGGACTGGTGGCACTGGGTTATGATGGAGATTGGAACTGTTTACTTAGCTTCAAAAATATATCTGACATGTCACAACAGAATGGCTTGTCTGCCATTTCTTCTGAACCATCTCGCGTATGTCTCTGTCATAATGGACAGCCTGACTGTCTGACTGTGGCAGATTCTATAACACGTGTCATCTACCCTGGACAGACCATTACACTACCTGCAGTAGTTGTAGGACAAGACTTTGGCACTGTAACAGGCTCTGTCATTGCACAGATTTTCCAGACCGATGTTACATGTTCCATACATATTAAAGAAGAGCAGAGGAGTACAGTTGTTGATAATGGCAAGTGTGAAGATCTCAATTATACACTTTACACAAGTGGAGGTGAAAACTGTACTGCAATTTTAACACTTACAACAAACAATGCACAAGTGTCCGAACACATGAGCACAGACGACAATCACAAACTGAACAATTCGTGGGCCATACTTAATTATGAACCAAACTATAATAAATTGGCTTATCAGCTCATAAATGAAACATTGACTCCAACTTTTTTCGACTATTACATTATCTTCAACTACAGTGAAGTGTTTATAAATAACTTCTTAAAGTTTAGTTCAGATTTCATCAATTACTGTGATTACTTTACTGTGTACTCATGTGTATTCTCAAATCTTCTTAAATTTGTATTTCCCAAAGAAGTCTACAGCTATCCTACATTCATTAATATTTCATTTCGGTCATGTCCTCTTGGATTTGATCTCTCTAGAATACCACCATTCAAATGTGACTGCAATCATCTTCTGCAACAGATGCCACGAGTTACATGTGACATACAATATCAGACAATCAATCGTGATGGACTGGTGTGGGTGGGAACATATGATGACGAGACTGTAGCAGCTTCAAAATACTGTCCTTACAATTACTGCAAAAGTATACACACAGAAATCAATTTGACTCCATGGGAATCTGACTCTGAGAATGGCAATCACAGCACCACTGACTTTCAGTGTAACCAGCAGCACTCTGGTGTTCTGTGTGGAGGATGTAAGCCTGGTCTCAGTCTAGCCTTGGGAACTAATCAGTGTCTACATTGCTCTAATGTCTACATCTTTCTCCTTCTACCATTTGCAATGGCTGGATTACTACTTGTATTTGTTATCAAAATATTTGACTTGACAATATCCCAAGGAACTCTGAACGAATTAATATTTTATGTCAATGTAGTCAGTGCAAATAAGCATCTATACTACAGCCAAAGCAGTGTTAATCCAACAACTCTGTTCATTGCTTGGTTCAATCTAGATATTGGAATAGAAACCTGTTTTTTCAATGGACTCACTGCATACAGTAGGACATGGCTCCAGTTTGTGTTTCCTCTCTACATATGGGCTATTGCAGGTGGCATCATCATCATTGCCAAATACAGTGACAGAGTGGCTAAGGTAATGGGGAACAATGGTGTTCCAGTACTTGCCACCCTCTTTCTCCTCTCTTATGCCAAACTGTTCAATACTATCATTACAGTCATGTCATACACAACACTCTATACTACAGAAGGTGAGAAGTTAGTGTGGTCAGCTGATGGCAATCTGGACTACCTCGGCTCTAAACACATTCCCCTATTTTGTGTGGCTATTGCTGGCCTAGTCGTTCTGTGGATTCCATACACTCTTCTTCTACTGCTAGGACAGTGGCTGCACAGACTCAATTGCCATGTCATCACACGCGTACTACTGAAGATGAAGCCATTTCTAGATGCACATTTTGCAGCCTTCAAAGATAAGTATCGCTATTGGTTTGGATTTCTTCTCCTTGTAAGAGCTGCCAATCTTGTGATATCTGCAACTATTCCTGATGAGAGTGGTGGGATTGTGGAGTTCTCTACTGCTATACTGAGTATACTGCTGGGTTTTGGGAGCCAGAGAGTCTATCGTAGCAGTGCTGTAGGGATATTTGGTACAGCATTTCTTCTAAATCTAGCGATTATGAACGTAACAAAGTTATTCTCTAACAATTCCAATGGCAACATTGCTGTAGTCTCATTCATTCTAATTGCAATTGCATTGGCCCAATTCCTCGGACTAATTCTCCATAAAGTTGTTAAAATTATCAAGGGTAATCATAAGTTAACAGCGTGTTGTGTTCGTGAACGTGAACCAATTGATGATTGGGAGCTATATGAAGAGGCTGCTCTCATGAGGGAACAGGCTGCTCTTGAGAGAGAAAAGAAATCAGACACTGATTCGGAAGTAGACAACGAGAGCAACGAGTCTGGAAGTATTGTTAGTGTCCCAACTTACTGATAAATATCATGCATCCACTTCTACATGTACAGTGATATTGTAAATGGTTTGATGCAAGTTTCAGTAGCGTAATTATACAAGAGTAAAATGTTGAAGGATGTAGGAATGGCAGTGCCAGAGATATTCAGCGTCTGATAATATACGGACGTATTGCAACAGGAATTCCGGGGCGATTGCGCGCATGCGCAAACAGGGTACGAGGCTAGCTTTTCACCGCACCCTACTTATTGCGCAGCGCGCGCCCAGAGGAAGGGGCATCCCCAACCAGGTCCGAGCGACGTCGATGTCGCTTGATATGCCGTAACAACGTCGTTCAATGAGCACAGAGAAGGCCTGGCTATCATAAATGCACTTGCCGAGTGAGTAGGCGCATGCTCAATATAATGCGGAAGTAACTGATGTGAACTCCTCAGAAGTGCGTTTTCTTGAGTACTGTAGGTGCGCAACAGCTCGCTGCTTTTCACACCAGCAAATTGAAACGCTTCTAGCACGTTAGGAGCCTTGGCGCGTAAACGCGGCGCGGGCCACGCACACTACATTCTCCGCGGTCCACGGCATCTCCAATACTTTTCTTATGGGACATAGAGCTAACTTTGAAGTGGTAAAGATTCAGATTTAGTGAGACACTAGACGCGGCAAAACGCGAGGAATCCACTAATGGCACCTTTTATTTTGAAATTGGGTGGAAAAAAGTTATTATTAAGTAATTCCATGAACTGATTCAGGTATAGCTATGAAAACTCGTGATCATGCAACAATGGGTGTCCTTCCATTATTTTACATAACTTGACCCGTGACTATTGACCATTTATCACAGTCACAGTTACGGAATTGGCTCCCCAAAACCTTAATAGACTCTCCTAAATTAAATAGTGCTAATGTGTTAGCTTTTTGAAAGTGTGTTCCTTGTAATGCAATTCAGACTTAACAAATAATCTATGCATGCATATGTGTAATAAATAATGTTTTCTACAGTACCGTCCCGTGAATTTGGAGGTAGCCATACACACAATCTAATAAATTTCCCTTCATGTGTGACTGTTGATGTATTGTGGGTTTATGTAATATTTGTGTATGTATTTATGTAATGACCTGTTCTCTTTCTTGGTTCTCACACACTTGTTTTTGTATCACATGCATGTATACTGATAAGTCTCCCAATTCTCACAAACTGTTTATGTATGTCACCTCTTGTTACCATGTTCCCATCTTTATGTCTATATCTGATTCTACAACATTCTCTGTTGCTGGTTATCATAGAGTCGGTAGACTCTATATGCGCCGACACGCCCATTAAGCCTTAACAAATGTAACGGCTCAGAACTTCCGAACGCGGATGTTTTAAGCCTTTTCAGACAAACTACATGCTCTGCGAGTCTTCTATACACTATAATACTCTCAAAGTACGTAAAATATACAGCTACAATGAATCTCGGAAATTTGTAAAAACCCGGATTCTTCTTCTTCGGCCTACCGCGAAACTGGGGTTAGTAATCGCTCTAATTCTTTCACGAAAATCATTTATACGGGAGCGTACATGATCCTTGATGCACAAAATCTTCATACCTTCTCCCAAAACCGTCAAACTCCAGGTTTGCAACCTGGATTACAAGTGTTAGTTTTAGATTTTCTTGTTTGCTCACGTGCCGAACACGTGAAGTTAGTTTTGTGCAAACTTTCATTGTTCGTCGCGAGCTGCCGCTGTTTCGAGCGCTTTTGTCTTTTTTTGTGCTACGTTGCTCCGTTTCTTTGAACGACTAACTGTTGCAGGCAACTGGACCCGCCGTTGTACTCAGTACGTACAAGACAGGATGTAGGAGTCACTGACAATCAATTGCTAGATATCCTGCTTATAGGTATGCAAGAGAGATAGAACTCTGCACGAAAGTCAGTAGGTTTATATGTGTTGCTACACACAGTAAAAACCAGTGAAACAAGTGTAAAAACATTTTCACTAAAATGTTGAAGGATGTAGGGATTGAAGTGCCAAAAAGTATAGAAACAAGGTCAAAGTGCAGCATGCATGCAGAGAAAGGCAGGGGATGATAGCATGCAACAATCATAGCATGCGTAACCCCATATCCCTACATCTGTAAATACTAAAAGGGGTTACGCATGTTATGATTGTTGCATGCTATCATCCCCTGCCTTTGTCTGCATGCATGCTGCACTTTGACCTTGTTTCTATACTTTTTGGCACTTCAATCCCTACATCCATTCAATATTTTAGTGAAAATGTTTTTACATAAATGTAGAGCTGTATTTGGTGTATTGAACTTGTATTTGTAACTGAAAAGTATATGTTAACTGTTGAGCGCAGTGAACCCGCCAGCTCTATGTACCTGCAGTGGAACCAGGGAAGACAAAGAAATTGTCTTCACTTTGGTGAGGCCCTTACACAGTTCTGGATAGGACTAGTCCAGTGAACTATAAAATACAGTTGATTGGTGGAACAGCCTGTCTTATTGTCCATCGCAATAGACTGAAGCCTTGTTATGGTGAACCAAGCCATATCAGAGTGACCAATGCTAAGCCTCAAACTCAGGAGGCAACTCTACCTAACCAGCCACATACCAGTGATCACCCAGCACGTCCAAGGAGCTACAGGGATGCTCTTATGAGTACACCCTTGCCTCCAGGTGGCTTCACGTCCTCTGATCCAGATAGTTCTGAACTCCCATCTCCTGTTTCCTCTGATACACCACCAGCTGATTCTTTATCTCATTCTCAGCCGATTCGTAATCGACAACAACTGGACCATTATGGAATCTATGTTGGACATTAGTGGTCCAGAAATCCTGTGTGGACACAAGACCTTAAAGGGGAGTCATGTAATATTGGTTTATGTAATGTATTTATATAATGACCTGTTCTCTTTCTTGGTTCTCACACACTTGTTTTTGTATCACATTCATGTATACTGATAAGTCTCCCAATTCTCACAAACTGTTTATGTATGTCACCTCTTGTTACCATGTTCCCATCTTTATGTCTATATCTGATTCTAGAACATTCTGTGTTGCTGGTTATATAAATGTAGAGCTGTATTTGGTGTATTGAACTTGTATGTTAAATGTTGAGCGCAGTGAACCCACCACTACAGTATTATAATATACTATTATGATTACATGTGCATGTGGCTGTTCTGTTGACCCTGTGAACTACAGCCCTTACTGCCTAATATCAACTGTGGCACATAAAAGGTCATTATTACTACAAACTGCAGATGGCCGTTACTATTTCAGTCACCACATTTCCTCCATTCCTGAATTCCATCTAGCCAACAGTATTGTTCAAATTGCAATCAGCATGCACTGTTTTTACCCTAGCTCTCTCTGTGTGTGTATGTGTGTGTGTGTGTGTTGAACTACAAGTTGAAAGACTCTAACTATATGACCATCTACAGTGTAAATAACTTCATAAACATGCAGTATAGTGGCTGTAATACAACATTTTGTTGATGCAAGGTGAATGCTATACCTGCCAAATTACTTCCGAATTGATATGTAGCACTACAACCATGAGGAATTTGCTCCCCAAAGATGTACATTAGATATACATAGTATACCCATACTGGAAACTATGGTAAATTGTGACTAGTGTATGTTGAATAGTTTCCAGTATGCAATGCCCTAGTCAACTAAGAATCTTTTCAGGTATATACCCTACATGCTAAATGAGTGGTAAGGCTATATTCTAATAAAGGAGCCTTCCTATCCTTAAATGGCAGTTGAAATGTGTCAAAACCAGGCATGGCATGACTAAATTAGCAACGACAGGACTACTGTACATTCAAAGTATTATACCCACGGTAACAAGCAACTGATTAGGGACTAGGGCTTTAGCTATAGCTTATTCTGTACTGCATGATGGAGAACAAATTAGATTATTTATCATAGCATAATGATATCATCAACAGAACACAACTTCTACATGACTTACTAAGTAGCTATTTAGTGTGTTTTTGTTATCTAAGAAGGTCCATGAACTGATTGAAAAGTGATGATATGTTATGACAGGCTACATTATCTTGTAAGCAATGCTAACACTATAGACGCTAAAAATGGTTACTTTAGCCCTGGCAGGGCGGTCTCAGTTGTCATTAGAGGCAACCGAAACAACCAAAAATGGTTAATAACCCCACCTACGTACACTTTGTCATGTTACGCGGCATATACAAACGCTGTATTACGGAAGTAGATGAAGTTTAGCTATATACTCGGCTATAAAAGCAGTCGTGTCTACAGCTACGGCTTCAGTAATTTAGTTGGTATACGAGAATCTATGGTGAGACCAGAGCGAATAGAAGGTAAATAGACAAACTGCTACTAAATGTATTACTTTAATCATTGCTACTTTTTTGTCAGCCTAAGCTAACCGCCCTCATCGCACAATTGTGGGACCTGCCAACATGAGCAGTGAGATAAGTGAGTTTATACTTCTCTCCTCTTACACTCAAAGTCCTCTCACAGACTTACTTTATAGATGTAGTCCCTTTCCTTGAATGCATGATATCCAGTTGCTACGTATGAGTGCTCGCAAATCTAATTCGCATAACTGCGCTAATCTGGAAGAGAACGAGGCTACAGTGCGTAGCAGTTGTCTTTACTCTGATCCTCTGATTGACAGACACTTAGAGTAAACTGTCAATTTTCGACCGTCATGTATTTTCGACCTGCCGTAGAGAGACATATAAGCCGTTGAACTAAACTGAACACCCAATACTGAGAGAATATGGTACCAGCAATAACCTACCTGAATGGTACAGAATCTTGAATTACGTACGCCCCGCTATGGTGAAAAGTATGCGAGTGGTCGAATAAATTGATTTTCGGTCGATGTGATCTTTTCCCTTATCTACTGCTGTAACTTCAATTCAATGTATTTAAAGCTCTTGCTAGTCTCTTTTTCAATTATTTTCAAGGAGCTCGGCCATGTTGGCCACTTGCGCGCGCGCAGGCTATATTAGCCGAAAACGCTGACTCCACATAATTGAACTTTTTGCGCACCGTGGAAATTCAAATTTCCGTGAGCGAAATTCGCTGTTGCGGAGCTACGTGTATCTTAGTGTACTAGGTAAAGCAAGCAACCTGGCAGCCCCACAGATGATGGACGTTGATTTGTAAACGCAGTTTAGTGGCTAGGCAATCTGTGTGAAGTTCTTGATGAATCTGCTGTAGAAACAGGAATTGCTCGGTCTCATGTTTTGACTGTGGAACAGGCCAGATCGCAACATTAACATGTGTCATAATTGTTGGTGACTATTACATGTGGAGATATAATATGGCACTTTCTGACATAGTCACCAGATTAATTGTACATATCAAAACACCAGTCAATACTCTCTTATCCATGTTTACACCTGTGGAGGAAACAGTACAAACCTGGTATTTAGGTGTACAATTCAGGACATGTACATACCTTTCTGGGTCGCTGTTGTGTACATCAAACTTGTCTGTGCCCACCTGTAACAATGTATGCATGAGCAACAAATTATTTACCTTGTAAAAACTATTAGGTTGCTAAGTAATCAGATAAGGTTGATATTAGATTTATCAACCTCAAATTGACCAACCTGAAAAGCCATGGTACAAGTATTACTTGTATTCAACAAAGGGAACATGAACCTTGGATTTGTTTGCACCTCCCTCTAGCAGATAAAGAGGAACAGACTTCAGTTTTTGGCCTCTCTCTAGTCTCTGGTGCAGATGTAGAGGAACAGACTTCACCTTTGTGCCTTCCTCTAGTCTCAGGTGCAGGTACAGAGGAACAGACCTCACCTTTGCCTAAGAATCAAGAAAAAAATGAACTCTCAATTAGCTAGTCAACAAAACAAACATGAAGAACATACACAATTGTTCTGCACACCTTTTTGCATCCCATTAGTCTCAAGTACAGATACAGAGGAATAAATGTCACCTTTACGCCTTCCTCTAGTCTCAGTTCCGGAAACAGAAGAACAGACTTCACCTTTGCACCTCCCTCTAGTCTCAGTTCCAGATACAGAACAGACTTCAGCTTTGTCTAAGAATCAGGAAACAAATGCATTCTCAATCAGCTAGTCAACAAGGGAACATGAAGGGATTGGTTTTACACACCTTTGTGCATCCCTCCAATCTGAGGTGCAGATACAGAGGAGTCATCTTTGCGAGACTCTGGTCCAGATACAGAGGAATAGACTTCACCTTTGCACCTCCCTCTAGTCCCAGGTCTAGATACAGAAGAACAGACGTCACCTTTGCACCTCCCTCTAGTCCCAGGTGCGGATACAGAAGAACAGACTTCACCTTTATCTAAGAATCAGGTAACAAATGCAGTCTCAATCAGCTAGTCAAAGGGGAACATGAAGGGATTGGTTTACACACCTTTGTGCCTTCCTCTAGTCTCAGGTGCATATACAGAGGAATCACCTTTGCGAGACTCTGGTCCAGATACAGAGGAATAGACTTCACCTTTGAGCCTCCCTCTAGTCTCAGGTATAGATGCAGAAGAACAGACTTCACCTTTGTCTACAAATTACGAAAAAAATGCATTCTCAATCACCTATCAACAAGGGAACATGAAGGGATTGGTTTTACACACCTTTGTGCCTTCCTCTAGTCTCAGGTGCGGATACAGAGGAGTCACCTTTGCGAGACTCTGGTCCAGATACAGAAGAACAGACTTCACCTTTGCGCCTCCCTCTAGTCTCAGGTGCGGATACAGAACAGACTTCACTTTTGAGCCTCCCTCTAGTCCCAGGTGCAGATACAGAAGAACGGACTTCACCTTTGTCTAAGAATCAGGAAACAAATGCAGTCTCAATCAGCTAGTCAAAAGGGAACACAAAGGGATTGGTTTACACACCTTTGTGCCTTCCTCTAGTCTCAGGTGCAGATACAAAGGAGTCACCTTTGCGAGACTCTGGTCCAGATACAGAAGAACAGACTTCACCTTTGCGCCTCCCTCTAGTCTCAGGTGCAGATACAGAAGAACAGACTTCACCTTTGCGCCTCCCTCTAGTCTCAGGTGCGGATACAGAAGAACGGACTTCACCTTTGTCTAAGAATCAGGAAACAAATGCAGTCTCAATCAGCTAGTCAAAAGGGAACATTACACACCTTTGTGCCTTCCTCTAGTCTCAGGTGCAGATACAAAAGAACAGACTTCACCTTTGTCTAAGAATCAGGAAACAAATGCAGTCTGAATCAGCTAAGGGAACATGAAGGGATTGGTTTTACACACCTTTGTGCCTTCCTCTAGTCTCAGGTGCAGATACAGAGGAGTCACCTTTGTGAGACTCTGGTCCAGATACAGAAGAACAGACTTCACCATTGCGCCCCCCTCTAGTCTCAGGTGCGGATACAGAAGAACAGACTTCACTTTTGAGCCTCCCTCTAGTCCCAGGTGCAGATACAAAAGAACAGACTTCACCTTTGTCTAAGAATCAGGAAACAAATGCAATCTCAATCCAAGGGAACATGAAGGGATTGTTATTACACACTTTTGTGCATCCCCCTAGTCGAATAGATGTCACCTTTGCAAGTCTCTGGTACAGAAGGATAAACTTCACCTTTGCGCCTCCCTCTAGTCTCAGGTATAGATACAGAAGAACAGACTTCACCTTTGTCTACAAATTAGGAAACAATCTCTGCAACGGAGCGGTTTCAGAGAAATCCCCACAAATATTTTGACTTCCGTTGCCTGCTTAGTACGTGACAGTATTTTCAGGACGAAGAGACGCTCCAGAGGTGAGATGCGACTTAACAGACACACACACACACACAGACCCAACTACCGTAACCCTTGCTGCGCATGTGCGCCGAGGGTTAATTAGCTAGTCAAAAGGGAACATGAAGGGATTGGTTTTACACACCTTTGTGCATCCCTCCAATCTGAGGTGAAGATACAGAGGAGTCACCTTTGCGAGACTCTGGTCCAGATACAGAGGAATAGACTTCATCTTTGCACCTCCCTCTAGTCCCAGGCCCAGATACAGAAGAACAGACTTCACCTTTATCTAAGAATCAGCAGACAAATGCATTCTCAATCTGCTGGTCAACAAGATGCACAAACCTTTGACTTGCTTGTGCATTGCTCTAGCATGGTTCAGTACAGAAACAGAGGTGGCAGGGATAGCAGGTGTGGAACCACTTTTGCCTAAATATATCATTAAAACGTATTGATCTACCATACACTTAACAAAAGAAAGAATGGGTCTTTAAACAAACCTTGCACTTCATTGAGACTTTTCCTAGCAACCCCAAGTGCTGAAAAAGAGGTGGAGCTTTCATCTTGGCCTGGGAATTTAGATAAGAACTACAGTTCATTCCACTTTTCAGTTGTTAAACAAGGCTAAATATCCAACTTGTATACAACTCTGTCTGACACTCTTCAGTAAATACAGAGGTTGAGCCTTCCTACTGCCTAAGTATTAGTTATAACATCCCTTCGAGTGATATGGCGCGTATATATGCACGACGCCTGAGGGCATGTAGTGCCCAAGGGTGGAGTGCGTATATACCAGCCAGATCACGAAGAGGGGATGTTATGAGCGATTTATAGCCTAGCTCCAAGCGGTTCCTGGTACGCAAGCGAGCGGCAGAACGGTTGTTTCTGGTTGGGAGACAGTTGGACAGACTCCAGTGCCAGTGAGAGCGAGGTTCAGGCTGCTGCACTACTTGTAGATCTACCCCCTGTGAAGTCACCCGTCTCAGTAAAAAAGCTGTTGTCTAAACTGCTCCGTTGTCTAGTGTGAGTCAGGCTGCTGCACTATGTGGCTATACGAATCAGTTAAAACATGTATTTCTAATTGGGCCAGTAGGAACAAGCCGACATGATTTTTTGCTATAATATGTCACCAAAACCTTCCACATGATTATTAATTGCTGCTAAGGTTTTATGTGATTAAAAGGTCAACTTTGACTTAATGATAACTTACGATAACTTACACGAGGGACAGAGCCATAAAATTTCTTCTACTTCAAATACATTGTCAGGGACTTCAACACATCCTGAATGATACCACTTATCACAGCAGTCGCAGCAGACCATTGGGGGGTGTTCAGGCTGTCTACACAGGCAATGGATGTCCACGTATAAAGACTTCACTATTCTCCTCTGTATGCCACGGCGAATGGAGCTCGGAAACTGGGTCATTGATTGTTTCTTAATGCAGTTTTCTAAATGCTTTCTCATCTCATCTTGGCAATACTTGACATCAAAGGGATCAATTCCTCTGCATAAGTCAGATGCCATTGCTATTGCAAATAAGCCACAATCAGCACCACCAAACTGCGGTTGAACATCGATGACATTGATCGTGATACTGGAATTCTGAGACTGAGCAATCCGACAGGCTTGTCTTACAATAGTCCCCTGTTGAGTGGGAATGGTGTGCATTGAATCATACAGATCTATTTCCTCCCCAGAAAATTTGTTTGATAGACAGGCCCAATGTCCTGGATCAACATATATGATTTGCACAAATTTGTTAGGACTAGAATCCCATTGCAGCTTCTCCAGCAAGTAATGAGTGTCTTGCAACCCATTTTGTGTAGGAAAGCTCGCTCTTAGTAGCTTGCTTGCTGCTGAAATATGGTTTGCTGACAGTAACTTGCCACTGCTTAAAGTGTCTTGGTCAGCCATAGTCAGGCCCAGGTTGCCCACCCAGTTTGTTAAAGCTGGGTTATCTGAAAACAATGATCTTGAGAGTGATGCTGGGGATAAGCTTAGGCATCCATCAGAACCACCACGGTCAGCTGCAAAGGTTGAAAGCATTTGAAGTACATCAAACACAAAATAACACTGCATTGAGATACATTAATCTTCAAGTTAATGCAGGTTCAAATGCACGATTTACCATAAAGAAGCAATGCAAGTGGGAGACATGTGTACCTTATAGAAGAGATCTACATGTATATACAGGTATTTTAACCTGATACACAGACTAGCTCTCTAGCCAAGAATCAAAGTGGGTGAGACATAGTGCAAATGAGGGAAAGGGGGAGGCTCTATCTATAAACAGTGATGATAAAACTGTACATGTGGATACATGTATCAATATTACTCATGCATACATTTCGTTTTCCTTGCTTTTTTGGGCACTCTTTCCTCTCTTAACTGTTTTCTGTGCTGTTTTGCAGCTAATTTAGCATCCTTTTCCCTCTGCTTCTCTTCTAGTCTCGTTAAATTCTCTGCACTTGTGAGGACTCTCTCTGATGTGTTTGTTGGTCCCCTTTCCAGTTCATACTTTGGTGTATCTACATGTAAGTCCACAATATTCACCAGTGAATTTTGTCTAACACTGGGTTGATACTCATCACATGTAGAAATAGGTGATTCTGAAAGGAATGAGTCAGAGTTACCACAGGTGGACATGTCTTCTTCTGGAAATGCTTCTGGCAGAGAGAGCTTCTCAATGTGACGTTTTGCAGGAGTGAAAAGGGGAATGTATGTTAAATCACTCTTTTCCAGGATTCTAGCAGTGGATTCACCGGGGAGCTTCACTGCATTTCGATTCAATGGGTACACTCCTGTTTTCCGAAAACCTACCATTATGTTGGAACATGTCATGGACTCCATCCATGCCCTACTAAATAACCTTGAGAAATTATACCTTGTCACAACCTGGCCAGGATGACTCACAAGGAAATCGTGACAAACCTCTTTCCATCGACCCTTAAATGGACCGAATACACCCTTATCCAAGGGCTGGGTGAGGTGTGTTGTATTTGGTGGTAGAGTGAATATCACAACATTTTCCTCAGCTGCCAAGCGGATTGTCTCCAGACAATAGTGACTTGAATGCCCATCCAAAAGTAAAAGAAGTGGACGAACTGCTGGGGCATACCTTAGAAAATGCCTCTGGAACCACAAATGGAAGAGTTCACTGTCCATCCAACCTTTTTTCGAAAGACCGTAAATGGTACCAGGCACCTCCCCCACTGCCAAATCTGGACTGAGGGTTTTTCTGTCCCACACTACCATTGGAGGAATGCATTGCCCTGATGCGCTAACACATCCTACCACTGTTACTTGGGATTTCTTTCCACTAGAGATACTGCTGGGATTCTTCTCTCCACGAATGTGGACAATTTTAAGTGGCTTTGGATCCAATGGAAATCCTGTTTCATCCATGTTGTAAATTAATGATGGTTTACCATGGAGATTGTACTCATCCAAGGTGTCTTGAAGCATGTCAAAGTACTGGTTGATAGCTTCTGGGCAGGACTCTTGCTGTTGAGATGGTTGCAGGTGTCCTCAGTGAAACCTCTGGGTGTCTTCTACAAAACGACACCCACCACCCATTTGTAACAGATCGACTCTGACCTTTAGACTTCAAAACACGATCTACCATCACCAATACCTCTTTTCGTGTTCTACCATAGCCAATTACAGCTGAGTTACATAAAAACCAAACGAGCTGCTGCTCTTCTTCAGCTGTGAGCAATGTGTGTGGGCCACTTTTGGCCCCAGGTAACACATCTCCACTTACACGGTCACGTAGTGTTGACCTCGGAATTCCATACATTTCAGCTGCTTTACGTGCACTCATCTTATTGTAGACTACAGCGTTCATAGCTTCTCTCATACTAAGTTCCTCCCACTGGCGGTACTTGGAGGGTCTGAATGACTTGAGCTCTTTTCCCTCGGGAATTGGACATAACCCACATTGTAAACTGGCAGGTCTAAAAACACGGTCTCGAATAGGGCAGTGTTGACGTTGACCAAAACCAGGGACCAATAGCGACCTAAAAAGTTAGTTGGCAAAGGTATCATTTACACAACACACACCACACACTCGCGCTCACACCACACATACACTGCCTAAATTTAATCACCTTCCACTATCCATGGATATCTGACTTCACTACAGACTTTCTGGGTGCCACAACAGCTAAGCTCTGTCCGGATACTCGCACTTGTACGGTGGAAAATTCTGGAACTCAATAGTGTCGAGTCAGCGTTTTCGAGTTGACTATTGCGTGTGCGCGCGTATGGCGAGCACTAAGCGCAAGTAAACGTCTTGAGCGGGGAGACCTAGACATGCCACTAGGTGGCTAGCAGGAACGGAAACATGCATGATGTTATGCATATTGGGGAAAAGATCACATCGACCGAAAATCAATTTATTCGGCCACTCCCTTTCTCCCCACTTTGGTTTAGCGTGCTTAATCTAAGACTCTGCGCCGTTCAGGTAGGTTATTGCTGGTATCACACACTTTCTGTTTCATGCATTCAGTTTAGTGTAGCGCGGCTTTCATGCCCCTATACGGCATGTCGAAAATACGTAACGGCCGACAATTGATAGTTTACTCTAGATATCACTGACAAGTGATAGAGTAAACGGCATAGATCTACTTCAATTATAACTGCTAGCTAACTGTCGGGCAGTGCTTGACAAAACGTCTCACTGCCAACTGGCAAATAGAGAATCCTCAGCGGTACGATCACAATCTACATGCGCGATGCAACACTCAAGAGACGCAGCAGACTGGAAAGCTCCAGCGCCTGACAGGTTAGTTCCTGGACCTTAAAGAGCTTACGGTATAATGAAGGGGACAGGAGCATGAAGTCCTTACCGACTGTACCAGCTGTAATGAAACTACTATACTGTTGTTGCCTTGATTATTGGATCCGGAGCGCAGATTAGTGTCTCAGGTTTGGTAGTACATCAACGCCTAGCTTGGGCTTTTCGAAAAATAGACTGCTACCAAGACCGCCAATGTAGGTAAGCTTCGAGTGGAACAACTACTGTTGCCCCTAAACTGACGCCCGTCTACTAGAGTCTTCTAGAGTCTGGGACAAAAAGGCCATTCAAGCTTAGATTTAACAAAAATTTGGCAATTTGTAATTTGGGCATATTTGCAAGCTAATACCTCGTTCCCAGGCCGATCGCCTGGTATCAACTGTTCGCGCATGCGCAAGAATCCGTTTGTTTCAACGATGTTGATGACTGACGACAGTCAAAACTCAACTGCACGCTGAAATTAAGCAGTTTCGTAACCAGCCTGAGCGTACAAGAAATGATTTACCAGAGCCTGGTAGCTCTTACTACACAAAGATCCTGGCTGCCATGTACGTAGGGTAGACCTGTGGTGCTTCCTTTTCGAGCCATAACAACACTTGTATAGCGCGTTTTTTCAAAAGCGGCAGCTTGGTGACAATTAATGGTGACACAGCAATATTACTCGAATATACGAAAGTGCACAGTAACATGTAGCAGAAATATACTAGAAGTGCACGTTTGCGAATGTGCGAATAATCGATACCAGGCGCGGCATTGAATCGGCCTTGGAACGAGGCCAAATCATGCCCACTACAAACAAAACGGGGCTCGTCATAAAATTCCTCGGAACTGGGAACGTATATATAGGGTTTTCCCAATGGTTGCAAGCTATTTGGTAGGACGCTTCATCTACAGATCGCGACTTTAAAGTGCTAAGAGAGGCACGTGATGCATTTTGTAAGCGCACATCTGTTTGTCTATTCGGCCACGATACATAACTCCGCGAATGGGCGCGGTTTCTGCACGGCTGATCTGCAGAAGATTTTTGGACGGGCGTAGACGGGGGGGGGGGGGGGGGGGGCAGGGAGGCTAAAGCCCCCCAGTTTTTTCATCGCAGTGTCATATCATAGCACACAACCGATGATTGCCTCGCAGTTTCTTGCGTAGCTCCTTGGCTTCAGTCTACTCAACAGAGGCTGTATCAGCCGTCACTGCCAAACGTTTGCTAATGAATGAAACTGCACCTTCATTGCGGTCTTTTGAGGAGCATCCATCAACTTCGACGAGCCCGTGACGAGCAACAGTAGGCGAGATCAAAGGGTACATGAATATCAAGTTCGGAACGTCGCGACTGGACTGTGCTACATATGATCAGTCTCTATGATGCAGTGCCATAGAAGATACACCTAATTCTGTGTCCGCGTCCGTGTCCGTGTCCGTGTCCGTGTCCTGCTTTTCCATGGGCCCCTCCTGTAAGCGGGAGCAAAGGTGAGCCAAACACGGCATGTATCACGGAGGAATGCTGTCTTGGAGATCGATTTTGATTCTTATCTGTCACTTACATGATTAGGTACCCTTCATACTTCCCTACTGTGGCAGTTTATATGGTGTTGGGGCCTACAGTGGGCCCATAAATGGTGGTAAAATGCCAGTTCCATTTAAACTGAAAGTGGGCATACTTTTGGACATGCAGTTACTGATGAGATATAATATGCAGCACTTGATAATAGTTTAATAACAAAAACCATGTTTAAAGACATCCACTATGTCTCTGTGTGGTCCAGGTCACCACCTTGATTCTATGTAGCTGTGAATAAGAAGGAGCATGGGCTACAAATGTCATTAGATCATTTATAGTACATTCTAGTTCGCTCGTTCTTTCTGCTTTGTGCGAGTTGTGTTGTGTTGCTTTGTCTTTCTGTTGTGTTTTGTGTTGCCTTTGTATTGTTGGTCTTCTTGTCCGGTCCCTGCAGCAGATCAGCCGTGCAGAAACTGTGCCATTTGACATCAATTGTGCTGTGTTATCTTGCCTGGTCTTTCTAAGCATCTTATGAATAATAAAAGTCATAAACAAGCTCTATCTTCAAATCTAACGATGTCTATCCATATTACAGAAACCCTCGACGTAAAAGTGCATGTGGCAGTAGCCTGTGTTAGGGACATAAGAAATCACTCTCTAAAGACCGGTGTGGTTATGCCAGACTAGCATACCACTTTAGCAATAGGTAGGCAGAGCAAATAGATCTAACGCTCTCTCATGCTAGGAGTTACATGAACACAACTGGCAGCCTAAAAAAGATTGCAGCTGACCTAATGAATGCACTAAAGTGCATGTGTCACGGGTAAGCAAAGAAGAAGACTTTAGAGGAAGGACGGAGACTAAAGAGAAAGAAGCTTGCTGCCTTACATCCAGTCGTACTCCAGGGAGTGTTTAGCCTATTGTTAAGCCTTTTTAGGACCCTCAGAAGGCTATGCTGTCGAAAAAGTGTGCGGAATGTCGCTTCAGTACCCTCGTAGGATGTCACCAGTAAGCAAATGACGCCATAACTTTTGAACGGAGCGGTTTCAGACAAAACACCACAAATTGTTTGACCTCTGTTGCCCACTGAGTATGTGACAGAATTTTCAGGACGAACAGACGCTCCAGAGGTGAGATGTGACTTAACAGACAGACAGACACACACACACACACAGACCCAACTACCGTAACCCTCCTGCGCATGCGCGCCGAGGGTTAATAAGGCTGTACCTGGAGAGTATTTTGTGTACAAAGAAACAGTAACCTTCAGTGACAGACAGGTTGACCCACTTACACATGCATTATCATATTGTTTCCATGGCAACCATGCGAACAAGTTGATTAGTTAGGCATGTTAACGTCCAACTTCATTACAAAATGTGGATGGCAAAGTGCACCTAAATGCTATATCAAAATGTTCTTTATAAGATTTTCTATTACGTTTTGGGTGGAAAATTTAGCACAGATCTACTCTCAGCACACCCCGAACCCAGATATGGAGAAAATGTGGGTTTTTAAAAATTTTTATCCAATAGTAAACGAATATTGCTCGTACCTGTCAAAATTTCCAGTCATATATAAGTAGCGTAGTCTCGGTAGGTTCTAAAACAACGCTTTTCACCTTGGGTTTAGGGGTTTACCATTCACGTAGAGCAAAGTTGTCAACGACTTCAACCGACAGTCATCAGCCGGCTAACAGCTGCTTAGCGTGAGGCCAACAGTAGGTGGAGTCAAGCTTTCTCATGCGCCAGTGCGGTTCAACCAATCACACTGCCGCTACCATGCTTTCCTGGGAAAGCAGTCGCCGGTTGCCATGGATATTCCTCACGGCGTGAGCACATTCAACAGGACACGCGATTATCTGAAATAGCACACCTTAACTGTGCCGAGAGGTCTTTTGGCATTACTCTGCAAGTATACCTGTAATATTACACACCCAAGTAGCTAATCCGTACAAGTTTCCTCACTTACATGTATATAGTGACTCTCCACTACATACATGTACAGCTCCAACAGAAAAAATCCTCCAAGCTGCCCTCCAAGAAGGTTACATTCCTCATCGTGATGACAAGTTCCTTATCCATGGACCAGGAGGGGTGGGCAAGTCTAGCCTAATTGCCATGTTCCTTGGAACTCAACGTGACCTCATCCGTATCAGCACCCCAGTTGCTACTAAGCCCCTCCATTTGGCACCCACCCAAGATATCTCTACTTCTAAATTCACTACTGATTGGCAGAGGGTCAATTATAAGCGTCTCTCCGATATGATTGCACACACCAGCAACCAAATATTTGTCCGCTGGAAGATTGAGAAACAGAAGAAAGAAAATGGTGAAGGTGAAGAAAGCTCAGCCACTGAAGCATCTCCACAAGTAGGCTACCGTTCTGAACCAAAGGTGCTTAGACCTTCAAAGGAAGTTGATATGAGTGCACTTTCTGATCGGCTTAGATTTGCAATTAGCAAAGTCTTTAAGACTTCTCTTACAACTTCACTAGGTGACGACCCTTACAACATAAAAGAGTTATTTAATGAATTTCAACAAGGTATCTGCGACATAATGCTTGAATCCACAGAATTAAATGAATTGATAATGTCCTACTCCATCCGTTTGGTGGATTCTGGAGGCCAACCTCAGTTCCACGACATTGTTTCAATTTTCATACCTGAACCATCTGGCTTGGTTTCTGTCTTCAAGCTCAATGAATATCTTGACAGTTATGGAGAAGTAGCCTACTATGAGGATGGAATGTCAACCAATGATCCATATAAGTCCCACTACACCAATGAGCAGGTGATCCGCCATGATCTACAGGTCATCCAGTGTAAAGCCACACAGCCAAGCCTTGCATTTGTGGGTACATTTCTGGACCAGCAAGACAGCTGTCCTGAGACACCAGATAAGAAGGATGAGCGACTGCATGCTATCATCACTGAAATGCTCCCAAAGAATATGCAGGAAAGAGTGATCACCAGTGGAGGCCTGAAGCATGTTACATTCCGAATAAATGCCCGAATCCCAGGCAATCAAGACTTCAAGAAGGTTGATCAACTGAAGGAATCCCTGATGACTAAATCTCAAACAAAGTGCAGAAACCTTCCTTTAAAGTGGTACAGTTATGATGTAGCTCTCCAAATGCTGATGGAGGAGCTAAAGCGGTGTGCCCTGAGTCGAAAAGAATGCGAGTTTATAGGATATAAGCTTGGCTTTGATCGTACCTCACTGAATGCTGCACTCAGCTACTTGCATCAACTCAATATCATTGCCTATTATGATGTGCTACCCAATGTCATCTTTGGCAGCTCACAGATAATCCTTGACAAGATCACAGAGCTGGTCTGCTATAGCTTAAAGCTAAAGGAAGAGCAACAGTCACTAAGTGGGGCTGAAAGGAAATTTGTTCAACAAGGTATCTTATCCCTTCAGTTCCTTCATTCACCTGACTTGGGCAAGCACTACACTCCAGAGCTTTTTCAGCCAGAGGATCTCTTAAAGGTGCTTATTTCACAGCTTGTTGTATCTCAAGTTGGTATGAAAGAGTTCATCATGCCATGTGTCCTTGAAGTTAGCAGCATTTATCCCTCTACCCCAGTTCCCGAGGGTAGTATGCATTCCTCATTCATTCTCCACTTTTCCAAGAGGAGCCCAATGTTTGGTGTTTATTGCTGCACAATCTCTTCACTATTGAGTGATGCTGGCTGGAAATTACTGACTGAAGATGGGGAGGTGATGCAGGTTGCCAGAAACAGCTTTACATTTGAAGTACCAATTGCAAAGAATTCTCACGGAAAACTGACTTTCCTTGATCCAATTTCCTCTTACTTAGAGGTCATACTTGAGGTTGCAGCCAGTGTAGCAGTTGAACAAAGTGTAATGTGGTATATCCGGGATACATTTCTTGAAGCAGTTAGGAAAGCAATGAAAACACTGCACTATGATGTGCAGGTACCAAATGTGTCATTTCTCTGTCCGAAGCAGAGTTCCCAATGCTCTGTTATACCACATCCTGCCACAGTAGATGACACTCAGAGCTATCTGATATGTCCTTTCAGCAGTGCCCATTTCTCTCTCACTGAAAAGCAAAAGATGTGGCTGCTGAAATTAAAAGGTGCTGGTAAGCTACTGATTTAAAATAATTCCACTACACTAACACATTACTCTGCTCTTATACATTGTATTCTCAGGTGGGTCTCCATGGCAATTGAGCTCTGCTCCAATTGAGAAAATACTTAAGCGTGTTTCTCGAGCTGCAAATACTACCTATGGCTATGGTTAGTCATCAGATACCAAAGATGTACATCAGTGTCCACACAAGCATATAGTTTTCTTAGATCATCTATGTACATGTTCTCAATCAGCTGTTATGTAACAACATATCCTCCTACAAATCAATACCACTTTTTCTCCTATACTTTCAGTTGACTCTAAACTGAGATCTATACAAGTTGAAGTAACTCCAGAGCCTCCATTTCCCAGCACTGACACTGGTGAGTTGTCATCTACGACAACAGAGTAACATAGTGTAACTTTGATTACAAAAGCAGTTGAGGATTACACAGTCATTTCTGTACACATGCAGTAGTAGTCACAGTATTGTTGTTTGTCACATCACAGGTGAGGATCCCACCAGCCAGCAAGCAAGTAAAGTCAAAAATGAAGAGTCAGAAGGCAAATATTCAAAAAAAGAGAACTCTCCACCAGAGTCACCTCTTACAAGTGGTACATATTATATAATTCATTTATTAATTCTAAGTTAGCAGTTGAGGATTACACACTCATCTCTGTACACATGCAGTAGTAGGCAGAGTATTGTTGTCTGTCACATCACAGGTGAGGATCCCACCAGCCGGCTAGCAAGTAAAGTCAAAAATGAAGAGTCTGAAGACAAATATTTGAGAAAAGAAAACTCTCCACCAGAGTCACCTCCTACAAGTGGTACATATTATATCATTCATTCATTAATTCTAAGTTAGCAGTTGAGGATTACACACTCATATCTGTACACATGCAGTAGTAGTCAGAGTATTGTTGTCTGTCACATCACAGGTGAGGATCCCACGAGCCAGCAAGCAAGTAAAGTCAAAAATGAAGAGTCTGAAGACAAATATTTGAGAAAAGAAAACTCTCCACCAGAGTCACCTCCCACAAGTGGTACATATTATATCATTCATTCATTTATTCTAAGTTAGCAGTTGAGGATTACACACTCATATCTGTACACATGCAGTAGTAGTCAGAGTATTGTTGTCTGTCACATCACAGGTGAGGATCCCACCAGCCAGCAAGCAAATAAAGTCAAAAATGAAGAATCTGTAGGCAAATATTTAAAAAAAGAGAGCTCTCCACTCAAAGAGTCACCTCCTACAAGTGGTACATATTATATAATTCATTTATTCATTCTAAGTTAGCAGTTGAGGATTACACACTCATATCTGTACACATGCAGTAGTAGGCAGAGTATTGTTGTCTGTCACATCACAGGTGAGGATCCCACCAGCCGGCTAGCAAGTAAAGTCAAAACTGAGGAGTCTGAAGACAAATATTTGAGAAAAGAAAACTCTCCCACAGAGTTGCCTCCTACAAATGGTACATATTATATTATTCATTAAGTTAGCAGTTGAGGATTACACAGTCATCTCTGTACACATGCAGTAGTAGTCACAGTATTGTTGTCTGTCACATCACAGGTGAGGATCTCACCAGCCAGCTAGCAAGTAAAGTCAAAAATGAAGAGTCTGAAGACAAATATTTGAGAAAAGAAAACCCTCCACCAGAGTTACCTCCTACAAATGGTACATATTATCATTCATTTATTCATTCATTCTAAGTTGGCTGTTGAGGATTACACAGTCATCTCTGTCACATGCAGTAGTAGTCACAGTATTGTTGTCTGTCACATCACAGGTGAGGATCCCACCAGCCAGCTAGCAAGTAAAGTCAAAACTGAGGAGTCTGAAGACAAATATTTGAGAAAAGACAACTCTCCCCCAGAGTCACCTCCCACAAGTGGTATATATAGACATCATTCATTCATTGTCCTGAGTAGAAATACATACGGTCATCTCTGTATAGTACTTGAAGTATTGTTGTCTGTCGCATCACAGGTGAGGATCGCCCCAGCCAGCCAGGAAGTGGGTTAAAAAATGAGAAGAAACATTTGAGAGAGGAATCCACTCTGCAGAAGTTACCACCTAGTGAGCAGTCCAGAGATATAGAGGAAACTTCTCTTTCCGATCCATCTCCTTCAAGCGGTACATACATTACTGTCATTTGTTCAGAATTAGCAAAAATGCTACAGAGTTTTCACTTCCTTATTTAATCCTCCGCATGTATGTGTGTGTGTGTGTGTGTGTGTGTGTGTGTGTGTGTGTGTGTATGTGTGTGTGTGTGCACGCGTGCGTGCATGCGTGTGTGTTGGGGCTGACTCTTTCTTAGAGGCAATTAGCCTACATGGGTACTAGCAAACAGAGCCAGACCTTTATAAGAATGGATTTTGCTATAGACGCTATAATACGTCATTTGTTTCCTTGATATTTGTCAATACCTTCCCTTCATCCTTTAATATACAAGTAAATAAAAAATTTAGGAAATTTGAAGTGTAATATAGGAATTGCATAAAAATGAACAGAGACAAGATTGGGACACAGACATGCTATGTATATCAACATACCTTTTAGTACATTGATGTATATAGCATGTCTGTGTCCCAATCTTGTCTCTGTTCATTTTTATGCAATTCCTATATTACACTTCAAATTTCCTAAATTTTTTATTTACTTGTCTCTTGTCATTTTTTACTATTGTAAGCAATAATTTTCTCTAGCATGTGCTCTCCATATCCATAAACATCTGACCAAGTGTTGAGCTACTGTATAAATGTGTGATTAGTACTGAGGGGCGTGGTTTGGTTGCAAGCAGCAGCTGCGTACACTTTGGTCTATAAGCAAACCTGCTAGCAACGTACTATCAGTCACCAGCGCTTTGGCTTGGTGGTATATAGTATCGTGGTAGAATAGTGTGCCGTTCCTCCAGCAGACGGTATATAAGCATATATACTATATGGTATCTATGATATAAGCTTACCGTGGTACATACGTAGAGGCAGAGCCAACACACTGTACGCGTGTGCAGTGTTCTGACGGTGAGAGTAGCACAAGAATCGTCAACACATCTCTGTTTTGCTTATGTAGTACTAAGTGCTAGTTGCTATACAAATCGTCAACACGTACTCTATCAGCCAGTTCACTCCATGCCTAGTTGTTACGCGCTAGTTGCTAAGCTTTTGCGCATGCACGGCTGGTGTAAATGACGTCATTTATGAGTCTTGTCTCATGACGTAATCGTTTTATTGTATGACGCAAGCTAACTATATACGTAAAACGTATGTAATATGCAAAATGAATTACGTCATCGCTATATATATATGTACATGTATTGCATTGAGAGGAGTGTTAACATCATTATTACAAGAATCACAAGGGTTAATAACATATGCTTTTGTTATGTTGCTATTAGCGATGATATCTCTACACATGCTAACTTTCAGGTTGATGGTTACCATGGTTGCTGAGTTTTGCTCATTAGTTATCCTCATTCATAATACATTGCTGGGAGAGATAACGATCAGCAGTACATAAACTACAAGGGTTAACGAAAAAATTATACCTCTATTCCCCAGTATGTAATGATACATTTCCACATGCAAAGATTGAACTAAATTAACTTTATGGTTATTGAGTTACGCTTCTTCAAGAAGAAGAATAATAATAAGAAGAAGAAGAAGATGGAAAACATGGCAAAAATTTGTGAAGCACTTTTTAAGCTATTACACACATTTTACATCACAACACATCCAATTTTTGTATACTCGTTATTTTTCACACATTTTTTACCTTGGTATCATTAAAAGTGAAATCAACCTCAAATTGAAAGTGAAAATGAAGAATATCCTTATATATGGTTTTCAATGGGGATAGACCATAGCAATCCCTATATACACAGTACTACCGTACTGTGTGATTCTTACATGTGTAATGTATTTTCATGTTTTTTTAATGTATAATACTTTTGTATATATTTCAGAGTGGAAGTTTAACCTGGCTGAAAAGCGTGGCATAGCTGTGCTAGTCACATGCAACTACATGAACCAGAACACTTCCACATACACAACATTAACAGAAACCAAAGCAGATGCCAAAGAGATGAAAGCGACATTTGAACAATTTAATTATGATATCAAATCACTTATGAATGAGAAAGCAACCAGACGTGCAGTTACTGCATTACTGGAGCAGCTGTCAGATTATCTGAAAGATTATAGTGGAGAGATATGGAATGATAATGGGAGAAAAGTTATAATTTTTGCATTTTCTGGACATGGAAATGAAAGTCAGGTGGTAACCAATGATTGTAAGCCACTGCTACTGGATACTTTCATGAATCCCCTTGTCAACGTCAACACAGAAATCCCCAAGCTCTTTATCATAAATGTATATTGTGAAAGAAAAGTAATGAATGTTAGATGTGCTCCTAGCATTGAAGACAACTATCGCATTGACTATGCCATCATTCAAGATCCTAAGGCATCTGGTGGCGATGAAATCTCGTGGATGCCTAAGGTAGCACGTGCACTCAGAGAGACAGATGATTCATATCAGAAAATCATGAATATGCACGGAGTGAACCAGGAAATTAAGCCAATTGATAGATTGGTTACAGGTCCACTTCTACTCTACTTTAAAATAGGAATGGACTTATCAGGTAGAGTAAGAGAGCTATACACTGTACAAATATATACAGTTTTAGTACTACTAACTTACAGCATATACCTATATTTGATTACACACTCATTTGGGGATATTCTGGGTCCTGAAGTAGGAATGCACAGGGAAGAATTGAGCTTGTTCAGCATGCCTTGGTGGCAGCTTTCAACTAAATTGTTGATGGCCCCTTAGTGTATCAATTGTTCTATTCATGTAAACATAATATTATTAATCTCTTTCTGTAGAGGACCCACACTACGTTAACGCTCTGAATCAAGGAAAATCGCCAATATCTTATGTTCGTTTGATGTTTTTAGGGGGAGGGGGCTCAGGTAAAAGTAGTGTACTTGATGGCCTCATGAAAGTACCATTCAGGAAAAGTGAAAATGTTATCACTAAAGCTAAGGAGCTAGAAGAGTTTATATCTCTAAAAGAGACTAATGACAGCCTTACTGTGTGGGACTGCTCTGGGAAGTCAGTCTTTCTTGATGTTCTTTCTGCCTTTTTCACTGTTCGAACAATGTTTCTGATTGCCTTTGATGCTTCAAAAATCTTGTCTGAAGAGAAGCTAAGTATTCCCCATATTCGGCTCATGATCCAGTGGATGCAGTTTGTCTATGCAAGCCTTGTTTCAGCGAAAGATCACGCTTTCACTAAAATAATGATGATTGGAAGTCGCGGTGATAAAATGAGACCAGAAACACACCAAATTGTAGTGGAGGTTTTGAAGAGAAGTTATGAGAATGAAGCTTTTAAGGATATTATTTTATCTGGACCACTGATCATTGACAACACCACTGCTGGTAGCAAGGAAGAAGACCCAGGATATGGAAAAATTCTTGAAGCGGTACACAGTTTTGCTGCTTGTTCACACCTCAAAGTTAACACACCAGAATCTTGGATACGTTTTCAAGCAATTCTGAAGGATAGAACAAGAAAAGAGCATGCATCATGCATGCTTTCTTTTGATCTAGTTGTCAGTATTGCTGAGAGCTGCAACATCCCAAATGAATCAGTTCCTAGTATGCTCAGTTTTTATCATGAACTTGGAGTGTTCTTGTACTATGCCGAAGTTGATCTACTGAAGGACACAGTTTTCATTGATCCCCAGTGGCTCTTTCAGCAGCTGTGTAAGCTAATGATGCCACGGTTCTTTGAGATAACCATTGAAGACGACTATATCAAGAATTTGGAAGACTATGGTCTTCTGCAGCTAACAAGCGAATTAGAGCGTAACATTTCAAAAGTTTGTGGGTTAAATCCGATATGTTTAGTGGCACTCCTTGAGCATTTCCATCTTGCCACAAAGGTGACAGAACTAGAATATCCGGACGGATATAAGGACACCAAAGGTGACAGCTATTTTGTCCCTTCCACATTAAAAAGCTATGAGCACGACATGCCAGAACAAACTCTAAGCAGCTACCAGTCAGCTGCTGCACTTCACATTGCTTTCAAGATGGGCTCTGTCCCTCCTGGCTTCTTCGTTCGACTTGCTGCACAGATGACAACAAAGTATAAGCCGCTGTTTGGTCATGTGTATTGCAACAGAATAATGTTTGGGTGTGGAAACCGTGACATAGTGACTATTTCTGAGTCAGCTTCCCTGCAGAGCATTCAAGTTGATTTTGTTGAAATTGTAGAACGCGAACAATCACAAAAACATGACTTTGCCAGCTCTTGTCTGTCGTTTCGTAATGAGCTCTATGGCATGTGTATTAACATTCTACGCCAGCTACCGCTATTTTTTGCCTTTTTATGTAAGAAAAATGAACATTTTATAGACCTTGAGATGGTAGAACAAGAGGAAAATATCTCATCAAAACACCAGACATCCCCAATGTTATGTACAAGATGTATTGAACCACTGGAAATGAAACCAGAACACAAGTATTGGCTCCCTACTCAAGTAAGTTATATTTATAGAATGTGTAGCTAATAAAAGGTATTTAATAATAATTAGTGAGTGGAGTTACTCGTTTCAATTGACCGATTCTTCCATATCTCTCTTTGACACTGCATACCATATTTTACGTGAGTTCTAATGTGACATGTGCACAGCAGATAAGCTTGCAAAAAATGCACTGAATTCTCTTATTGCTGCATTCTGTCATGCCCTATATAACAGGGGCGGTTCTAGAAAAGTCGTCAGGAGAGCTCAATTTTTGCACATAGGGACCACACCCCTTGTTGTTACACATATGTATGCACAGACCGAAATACGTAGGCGTGGTCATTAACATTGCACTGCATGTTCGTGTAGTCTGCCAGCGAACTAATGCGCAAATCTATATGTACGTATTTTGCCTTATATAGATCTTCAGAGCGAGGGGGGCATCCTTGCATATCCTTGCATAGAGAAGCTCCCAACTCCACTATGCTATAATTTAGCTTGCATGAAGGCCTTCTAAAGGTGGAAAAGTGAGATACACATATGCCTCCCCCTCATGTAGTGTTGTCCTGGTGTTTTGATGCCAGGCTAGTATTGAACTGCCCTATTATTGAATTTTCTACACTACATACACTTACTCATTCTCTTATTTTACCCAGTCTCCTGAAGCCTCTGAAGCCCCACAATCTCCACCTCTGGAACATCCACTAGCCCCTCCTGGTGACAGTGGTGAGTGCTTGGATTGGGAGAAGGGACTTTGAAAGTGTATCAGATTGTTTGACCACTGACACACGCATTAGCCTAAACAATGTAATGGCTCAGAACTCCCATATGCATAAGATACACAACCTACTCTGCAAGTGTATATATGGCTGCACCATACAAGTGTTAGCGTTAGACACCATTTTCTTTTTTGTTTACTTGACAAGGATATGAAGTCAGTAGTCGATGATGAATAAATTGGTACTTTAGGATCATTGTAGCAGTATATTTTAGAGTCTCACCATGTATATATACAAACACTCATAAAGCAGGTTGATTGTCTGAAAAGGCCATACCAATGCTCTCTGTAGTCTCTCCACTAGCCCTTTGATGCTGGACGATAGGGTGCTGGTTATTGTTGCAAGTAATGCAACAATAATACCATACGTATGGGTTTGCAATGTAGAAACCAAGAGAATTCTTGGGATGTAAACTACGGTCTGAGATAATCTGTTAAGACAGACCTTATTTCAAGCAAATGCCACAGGGTTTGTATTGTCCTTGTAGTAGATGTGTTAGTCATTTCTACCCATTTTGAACATGTGTCTATGACTCTAAAGTGCATTTTGTTATGAAATGGACCAGTGAAATCAATATGCCAGGGTTTCTGAGGCCCTGCTCTATATCATTGTCAAGTCTTGGCCAACCGATGAGGTATCAGAGAGTCGGTAGAACTCTCTATGTAGGGATGCCACCAACACACCCATTTAGCCTTAACAAAAACGACTCAGAACTCTCAAATGCGGCTGTTCTAACACTTTTCAGACACACAACCTGCTCTACCAGTGTTTCTATACATGGTAAGACTCTCAAAGTAGGTAAATCCACCGGGTATATACAGAAATTCCTATACCACCAATTAGAGTCCTAATCCAAAATGCTTCTTGCCTTGGTAGAGCATCTGGCTCACAGTGCTATAGTGGAACAATCCTATGGTCTTTTATAAGTCATGCGATTTCCTAGCAAAGTGGTGGTATAGAGGGACCTGCCTCATTGTTTCAGAAGTGTGCTGATGTGTACTCTAAGGCTGTTGGAAGTTAGGCCTATGTACAGTTTCTCAAATTTGCTGTAGACAGTGCAGTAAGGTATCTGTACATGTGAACGTTTTGTGGAAAGTGTATGATGTGTTGGACACCTCTGAAAATAGGACACATCTTCCTTCAGCATTGGGGCACACTTGGCAACATTAATCGGCACATTGCACCATGCGTGAATCTTGCCTGGGTATGGGTATGGGTATGGGTATGGGGGGTATCTGACCTGTTGGGGGATGTGGAGCTCCTGGAAGTGCAGCTTTCACCAAGGAATCTGCAATAGTTGGGTTCTTCCGGAAACAGAGCTGGGGCAGGGTAGGGAATAAAGTGGAGAGAGTTTGATCATTGTGTATGGGGGACCAGTGTTTGTTTACTAGGCATGACAATGACGTGTATAGTGAGATGAGTAGGTAGTGATAAGTCTAAGTAAGCTTGAGGCAGAGCTACAGTAGGAGCTGTTTTTTTCAGCAATGAAAACAGAGTATGTTGTGGTTGCAGAGCAGGCTTCATTCACCCTTTAAGCTCAGCCTATTCATTTCCCAATTATTCTATCGTGCCACTTATAAGTTATCGATTTGTTTCGATCACCACAGCATACTCTCTAGGATTTGAACCATAAATCCCTCAGGCTCCTCCTTGGCAGAGTGGTATGCATTCTGTCTGGTCAACGGTTGAATGTAGGTTCGAGTCCTACAGTAGAAGCTGTTTTTTTGGCAATGAAAACAGAGTATGTTGTGGTTGCAGAGCAGGCTTCGCCCTTTAGGCCCAGCTTATTCATTCCCCTCCCTTTATACATCTTTAAATATGGGATTATGTATGGTATTATTGTTGCATGCTATAATCTCCTGTCTTGCTACATACTATAAACTCCTATCTTGCTACATAATAGTTGAATGCAAAGCATTGATGGCGAGTGGGAGCGATTCAAACTAAACTAACTAGTGAAAACCATGCTTTTAGCTTACGTGCTAGTTCGTTACCATCAGACTTGCCAATTTTCTGTTGCCAAATGCAAACTACACATGTGAAGAAGGCAATGGGGTAACTGGAGCAGACAAGTCTCTCACTCCCATAGCCACCTATGGTGTCTCCATTGCTCTTACTTTTCGCATAGTAGTCCTCAGTTGCTGGATGCATATCGGGGTGCATGCAGTGGTCAGGGTTGCACATTGTACGTAGTTGGTGTGTTTCTTGCTCTCTTCGACTGTCTCTGAAGCAATATGCTACTTTTAGCGAGCACTGTCCCTCATAAGGACACCTCCAGCATCCGATGTCAGTGTGCATTCAAAATTAGAACTCACATATAACATTACGGTATATATAGTGCAGGTTACATATAAACAGAAAATCGCCTGTTGACACGACTTGGTTGGGTCGCCCCTCCTCATCGATAATATATATTTGTTTCTATTTCTTTGCAGCTATATCAATGTGTAACTAGTCAATTAGGTTACACATTGATGTAGCTACAAATAATTTTTGGCACTATCATTCCTACATATTTCATTTTAACCTAAATGTTTTTTACTCTTGTATATATGAGTCACTGACAATTGCTAGCTATCCTGGCTTATAGGCATGCAAAGAGGTAGAACTCAGTACGAAAATAGGATGTTCATTACGTTACTACACACAATAAAAACCACTGTAAAATAAGATTTTGTAGGGATGACAGTTCCAAAAATCATAGAAACACAGTGCAGCATGTAGACAAAGGATGGGAATGATGACATGCATGGTATAACCTCATACCCTGCATCTGACTGTAATTGCTAGACAGGGTTATGATTTTTACACGACGTCATTCCCTTCCTCTGCCTACAAACAGTAGAGAAACTGTACCCTCCATGCTTATCTCTATTTCATTATTCGTTACATGTTTTTTTTAAGAATGGAAGTTTGATCTGGCTAATAAGCATGGCATAGCAGTAATAGTCACTTGTGACTATATGGATAACCCCGATATCACCACACTAAAAGCAACTAATCGTGATGGAGAAGAATTGACAGCTACATTTCAACTACTCAATTATAATATCATACCATTAAAGAATGAACAAGTGACTGTAGATACAGTTCAAACAGTAGTGATGAAACTTTCAGCATATCTGAAGGAATACAATGCAGCCACAGATGATGGCACAGATCCCACTTATAAAGAAGTTAAGCTAGCCAAAGCCATTGTGTTTGCTTTCTCTGGTCATGGAACCACTGACAATCGAGTCATAGCTAATGACGGTGGAGTTATCTTCTTAAGAGATGTTGTGAAGCCTCTTGTTGATCCTTCCATTATAGGACATCACTCTAATAATATCCCCAAACTTTTTTTCATTGATGCATGTCGAGGATTATATACTATAGAAGTACCAGAACCGAAAGGTGAATTTCAAACTGATGTCAATGATATTCAGGGAAACTTTAACATTGAATTTGCCACCATCGAAGGTCATAAGGCATTTACTGAATCATGGATGCCAGTGCTAGCTACTGCTCTTAAGGAAAAAAATGACACATACCAAAATATCATGGCCACAGCACGGGAACGGACTCACCAAAAGTATCATCTACAACAGGCTCAGACACATGGTCAATTGGCCATTGGAAAATTCAAACTGTATTACTAAAAACATTGCATCTATAATGCTTCCCAAAGGCCCTAGAATTTGTAACAGACTAAGTAGTTTAAATTCATGTCAGATCACTCTGAACTTTGAACTTGATTTGCACACATTCACAATCTTATATACAAGTAAATAAAAAATAATTTGAAGTGTAATATAGGGATTGCATAAAAATGAACAGAGACAAGATTGGGACACAGACATGCTATGTACATCAACATACCTTTTGATGTATATAGCACATCTGTGTCCCAATCTTGTCTCTGTTCATTTTTATTCAATCCCTATATTACACTTCAAATTTCCTATATTTTTTATTTACTTGTCTCTTATCATTTTTTTACAAGTGTAAGCAATAATTCTCACTATTCGCACATGCTCACTGTATCCATAAAACATCTGGCCAATTATTACCATAGGCCCTAACAATCACACTCTGAGATGTATGATTAGTAGGGTGTGGTTTGGTTACTAACGAGGAAAGCTACAAGTGGCTGCATACACTTAGGTAAACTACAAATACTAGAACTCTGAGCAAACCTGCTAGCAACATACTAGTATCGGCTGAACAAACTTGATAGCAACGTACTATCGGTCACCAGCGCTTTGGCTTGGTAGCGTGCCGCTTCTCCAGCAGATGGTACATATGTAGAGTAGTGGCCTGGCATATATACAGTGTTCTGACGGTGGTAGTAGCACAAGATACCACTCAATGCACCTGTCTTTTGTTATGTAGTACTAAGCTCTAGTTGCTATATGAATTGTCAACACATTTCTCTATTAGTAAGCCAGTTCAATGAACATACTTGTACTAAGTTGCTACGTGTAGCGTTTGCGCATGTGCGGCAGATATAATGACATTATTAACGAGTCTTGTGATCATTACGTAATCGGTTTATTATGTGACGCATGCTTAGAAGCATATATACGGACGTACATTCAAAATCAATTACGTAATCAATATATATGTACGTGGAGTGTTAACATCAGAATCACAAGGGTTAACAACATATGCTTTCAGTATGTTGCTATTAGTGATGATATCTCTACACATGCTGACTTTCAGGTTGATGGTTACCATGGTTGCTGAGTTTTGTTCATTAGAGATATATAACAATCAGTAATACATGAACTACAAGGGTTAACGTCAAAATTATACCTCAGTACGTAATGATACATTTCCACATGCAAAGATTCAAGTTCATTGTTTTTATGGTTATTGTGTTACACTGATTCAAGAAGAAGAAGAAGAAGAAAAAGAAGAAGATGAAAAACATGGCCAAAATGTGAAAAGCATTTTTATGCTATTACACATCTTATTACAACACAGCCAATTGGTTATTTTTCAGGATAAATGAACAGCATATCTAAAAGGGCTTGTAACTGCTGTGTTTAGAAGTGAGCCATTCAATATGTTAATGGGCTATAGACATGTTATGTTATTGAAATGGCAGTGCCAAAATCAAGGAGTGTATTGCATTGTATTTGTCTATTTACATGATTCCAGAAATGTTCCAGCTGCACCACAAGAAATATAGAGGCATTGGAATACTAGTAACTTGTGATTATGATTTGAAGTTGCCTGCATCAATTAAAAATGCTAATGAAATGAGAGAAACATTTAAGGAGTTAGGATATGATATCCATGAAAGGCAGAATGCAAGGGCAACTAAACGCGAGATCATAAAGCTACTGCAAGATCTTTCTAATTATCTGAAGAGTTACGATGGAAAGCTAACAAACCCAGATGGTAGGGTAAAAGTTATTGCAGTTGCATTTTCTGGGTGTGGAGGACCAGAAGAGTCAAATACAGATAAGGATTCAATGTCTCTGTTAACCTGGGGTGGACAGAATCTCTCTCTCAAAGGAGAGATCATGCCACTTGTTGTTGGCAATATTAATCGTGATGTTTACAAACTTCCCAAACTCTTCTTTATTGATGCAAGTCGAGGAAAGGAGGATCTTAAGAGGGGTATGGATGTTGGAAAAGCTGCTATAGAAGATGAAGGAACACATTACATTGACTCTGCCACCATTCCAGATCACAAAGCATCAGGGGACATGACAGAAGGTCTTATGGACAAAGCTATTTTGGAAAATGAAGGAAACTATCGCATTGACTATGCTACCATTCCAGATCATAAAACAACTCCTGACAGTGTATGGATGGCTGAGTTAGCTTGCAAACTACGTGATGTGACTATGAAGGATGAATCCCTCCAGAATGTAGCAGCACATGTAAAAAAAAGTGTTCAAGAACGAGGCTCTTCAAGAATAAAGCAGTGTGATTCAATTGATCGTTTAATTACTGGCCCACTCTATCTCCACCCAGACTACTCTGTGCCAGCATTGTAGCTCAAGAACTACTACCGTTTTGATATTATAATGCATACTACAGTTTAAGTTAATGAACCCTATCAGAGAGTCGGTAGACTCTATGTAGGGATGGAGCCCACACGCCCATTAAACCTTAACAAATGTAACGGCTCAGAACTCTCGAACGCGACAGCTATAAGCCCTTTTAGACACATAACATGGCCTACGAGTGTTTTTATACACGATAAGACCCTCGAAGCTGGTAAAATACATAGCTACAATGATATGCATGATATTGCTAAAACCCCGATTTCTTTAACATCTTCTTCAGTAAACAAGCATAACTCAAAATCGGCTTTTACTCTCTTGTTTCACTGGTTTTTTGCTGTATAGAAACAAGTGCAGTATATATGCAGGAAGACAGGGGTATATATGCAGCAAAACAGGGGATGAGGGCGTGCAACAATAATAACATGCGTAACCCCTCCCTACATCCTTTAATTTTGGGTTACGCATGTTATTATTGTTGCATGCCCTCATTCCCTGTTTTGCTGCATATATACTGCACTTGTTTCTCTACTTTTTGGCACTGTCGTCCCTACATCTTTCAACATTTTAGTGGAAATGTTTTTATTCTCTTGTTATTAATAATAGACCTGGCAGCCGAGCGGCAGTTTCTCTTCTTGGTCGTCAGCCCAACTTGCGCCAACGCTGTCTCCTTTAATCATGGTTTATCCATCAGTATAGTGGTCGTTCGATCAACCGTGAACAAGGTTCTCTACCACATTCGCCCTTCTGGAGGCGGGGCTCCACGCTTTCCGATAGCCTCTTTCGTCTGGCTGGGCGCAGCTTTAACCGAAGCATGCATGGGGAAGGCCTAAAACTGAGGCTATTACTGTGTGCACAACGCCCAATGCGCACACAAAAACAAATGTTATATGATATCGAAGCAGCTAGGGGTGGAAGTTCCCAAAATATAAAGAATCTTTGCAGCAAGTTAAGTTTACTTCCCCAAAGTAAATAACCTGGAAAATTTGATCATAGCGATTGTATAAAAATGAACGGAGAGAAGATTGGGACATGATATGTTACTCTAGATCTGTTCCTTTTTATGCATTCCCTATATTACATTTCAAATTTCCAAAAAAATTTACTTGCAGTACATGCACATATCCTGAGTCTCCGAAATTAAAATATATATAGCATTATCTTGAGGGAACATCACGAATGAAACACCAGACAATAAGAGTATACATGTATATACAACCAAACGCTCCGATAGTTCGTACAACTATCTTCATTAGTGGCATACACTAGTGATAGAATGCAGTGCAGTTTATAATGTCAAAAAAATGTTAATGTTCATATTAGGCGGGAGACATGACCACTGCGCAGGCGTCAAGCGTGGAGCCCCGCCTCCAAAGGGGCTAAGATACGTATGTGGTAGGAGAGCCTCGTTCACGGTTGATCGAACGCCCACTGTACTGATGGCTAAATCATGACACAGCGTTGGTGCAAGTTGGGCTGACGACCAAGAATGGGAACTCCATCCCAACCAATGCAGTGCCCCTGGAGTGCTCAGTTAGAGCACTGGACTGGGTGTGGTCGTTTTACACTGATCCCTAGTGCTTTGTCATTGTGCCAGTGTACATACGACCAGTTTGATCAATGTAGCAGGCATCACAGACAGAACAACAAATCTGATACATCACACACGAGTGATCTATAGGAGAAGAAGGCTCCTTAATTGGGTGGGATAAAATATTGTGTAAGGATGGCAGAGGACGGAAAGTCACCTGGATATTGTAAAGGCCAGGATGAATGGTCCTGGTAGTAAAGTATACAAATTCTAATGGGTGGTGAAGAATCACTATCTTTTAGTGAATGAGGTGAACGAGATAATCAGCAGCTCCTTTGAGATATCCATTCTTGCATATATAGGGCCTGATGTATATTCTTCTTCAGTTCATTCGAAGAGAGAGATGCTCTAGAGAATGAAATTCTGTTTTGATGCCACCTATCTCTGCTTCAGGGGGAAGTTCTACCAGCTAATCCATGTGCTCTCCAGTATCGGTCACTATTGCCAACATGATTATGGTATATGTAGAAGAGAAAGCACTATCTATCTTTCTGTCTATACCTATCCTTTGGAAAAGGTATATTGACGACACCTTTACAGTCGTTCCCGACAATACTACATTCTAAACAGATCCTCTTACAAAAATATGTCATTCCTCCTATTGCACTATAGACACTTTGAGGCTGAAATAAAGCCCCACATTTAGGACACCAAATACATAATTCACAGGGAATGATGCTGTTTTAACAAACATGCACTCAGACTGTGGTGTCTATTTATGGGTGCCTTGTTGTGGCTTTGGACATCCAAGGTTTCTTTATACTGAAGTTGTTACACAGTGGGTGGAAGTCTTTATACCACACAGAATGACTCTCACACAACTATGTGGTTAACATTCCAATGTGACTTCCCCTCTCCAAGTGGCTGTAGGCAAGTGTATAGAACTGTCTACTACAGCTCCAATCACTACAGTTTCTCAACATTCGTAGGAGTGATCATGATATACAAGAAGACTAGCTCCATGTGTCTGCTTCTCATAGCTGTCCTCTACTCCAGCGATGCTGCTCCTCCTGGTTCATGTATGTATAATACATTTTGCTGAAGGTATATTTCTATTACTTTAACTACAGCTGACTGTAAAAAAGTCCCCTGCTACATAAACCCATGTCACTTTGCCAGTTGTCCGGCCATTGATTCAGAAGATGTCACATGTGTGGCTGACCATTGTGGAGGATGCTTTGCTCAATGGTTCCTCAATGGCAAGGAAGTCACAGATCAATGTGGAGGTATGCATATGTATACCTTGGCAATAGAATGGCTTTAACTATAGCAATTTGCTATAGTTCCAAGCCAACTCTATTGATTAAGTTCAGAAATGTAAGTGGTCATTTCTTTATTCAAACACTGGGCTAGGTTTGGTTGCAGATGCACATGACTCTTCAGCTGGTTTAGAGTGCAGTACACCTGGTCAGGTGTATGCTACCTGTGGACCTGCCTGTATTGCCACCTGTGATGTCCCCAACCCCATCTGTACAAAACACTGTGTTAGTGGCTGTAACTGCCCCAGAGGAACAGTGTTTCATGAACACAAATGTATCTCAAAGAAAGAGTGTAAGGATTTAATAATGATGGAAGACTATACAAGAAATATTAGGCCAAGTCAGGCACAATATTAATGTGACAACCATGGCCATTCAGTACATAGCTATAGCCAATCAGAATCAGATTTCAAGTGACTGATGTAGTACAGAGTTACTAACTGGTGCTCTATTTGTGTAAAAATAGGTGCAGACAACTATAGGTGCACGTGCTTATTTTCTTGTTAAATATTTGTTATGGTTGCATAGCTATATACACAAGTATTGTGTAAGGGATAGCTGAAGTTTAAACCCTCAGGGCCTTTATAGTGCCACATACTGTGGGTATCGATATTTACACATATAAATCTGAGTCGGTAGATTCCATTTGTGGATGGCACCAGCACACCGATCATGCAGGGAGTCATAGCAAACCTAACAGCTCAGAACTCCTTCACTCTGTGTTTATGGGTTCTATACATGATAAGACTTTCAAAGTAGATTGTAATATTTAATACATGTGTAATATTGCTAAAACCCCATACAACATCTTCTTTTATCCCTTTTCACATAGCTAATCTCATGCCATGTCTTACTGAATACACACTGCAATTGTATTGCCATCTCTACGTCCTTAATGATTTTTTTACTCTTGTATACTTTAGGTCCACAATAAAACTATTATGTACAGAGACCACATGAAGGCAGCAGTAATGGACGAATGTAGTACTGCCATTTACACCACGCAAGTTGAATTTTATATCATCAAATTAATCATTTTCAACTACACTATACATTCAAAAGAAGTATAATGATATAACTTTTACAGTCATAATAGTGGTTAAAAGTCAATGTCAGTAAGTCAAGGCTATAAACTACCATGTTCATAATTCAAGAGAGAGAATGCATGCACAGGAGAGAATACTCATAAAAGCTGCAGCAAAAGTTGCTATGTAGTAGTCTGCAGCTCTCATACTGAACCAGATCAAAAAATTTATATACTGCTCTAGCCTCTTTATTCTTGTCACACTGCAAAATCCACCATTGAACCGCTCTGTCAATCGTGCGCGGAACTAACTATAACTGCGTAATTGTTACTGTTGAAGACACGTCAGTTAGGAACCGTTAGAGAGTCCGGTATATTTGGCATATGAGGCTGCGCGCGCGCGCGGCGTTAACTAAATGCACGTGCGCTAATTTTATATCACGCTCGCACCCTCAGGTAGAAGGTAGATGGCATATATAAACTGGGTCCGTAATCACGCATGCGTAAGTAGCCATACCCTAGCCAGCCCATAACGGCCCCGTCACAAACCAAGGCACGGAGAGGCACATTACCTACGTTTCCGGGAAGAATTTGATGAAGTAACACTAGCACTTGTGTTATGGAGCATAAACCTTCAGAATACTCAGCACCGCTTCAAGCGTTTTCTTCCATGGGTTTGTTCATGCGCCGGGCCATTATGCGGCTACTTGTGAGTTCAAAGTCCATGCTATATCGCGCATGCTTCCCACGAAATGTGACACTTCGATCTGCAGCTGATATGACATGTACATGTACTTTCTCTTGAAACGAAACTAGTGTACCAAGCTGATTTCCATGTATCTCTAGGTTAGTGCAACTATTACGTCATCCAAATTGGCGCGCGCCGATTACATAATGAGCATTCCAAGATCCAGTCGCGGCCGGCGCCAGATAGTCGTGAGACGTCAGCAATAATTGTGCCCGGGAAGGCCTAATTAGAGTGCTGGTAATCGTGTGGGCGTGGCGTTTCTATGGCAACCAACACATTCAATTTCAGCAACAAAGACTGCAACACAATGATCTGCTGTAACTATTCCTTTCCTCACTTTGGCTTGAACATTCATGCTCCTGAAGATCATTGAGAGCGTGTCATTGCAGTAGAAATATTGTGCACCAAATGTGTAGCTATACCAGTTAGATCTAGGTACCTCTGAAGCTCAAGAGGATCTACCGGAAATCAAGACAGCGAGGAGTCGTCAAGTGGTCGGGATCGCACCGGAAATCGAGACAGCAAGGAGAGTGGAGTTGAGACTCGGAATGGCTGAGAGTATCCGCCGTCACTTCCTTTCGGGACTCTACTTTCCCCATTGAAGATACTCCTCAATGGAGCGATGAATGATATTTATCCTTTAAAGAATATTGCAGATCCACAAACTATGTCAGTTGGTCATGAAGAAGCCTGCTACGCTATACAACACGCACAATTATGCCCGCATGGCAGAAAGAACGTATATGCTACTTAGTGAGCCTATACGGTACGGTCTAGTGCTTCTCTAGGTAACATTGGTATATATGCAATCTGATCTATCAATCAAGCTATATAGCTAATGCATGGTACTCCTGGATATAAATATATACCATTACAATTGCTGAGAAGTACGTAATAGAGCATCTATAAATACTTCCCCATTGCGCATATACATATATATCGACACAACTTGATTTCGAATTGGGGTAATGCTACTAATAGGCCATGAAAGATTGACATATAGACCTCTAGGGTTCTTAGCCCTTCATATTATTAGAGAACATTCCTATTTCATATTGTCACTGAGGAATAGTACAGTTTACTTGAAGCACTGAGGTTTGGAAATATAGTTCATGTTGATATTTATGAACACAAATGCTCCTAGATTCAATTTATTTTCTTATGGTTTGGATCCAAAGTGTGAGGTATATCCTGCAACGGTTGCATGTCTGTATGGGGCTTTCATGCCACCCACTACATAATGGATGTGGGAGTGGGTGTAATCTGACATCTCTTCCTCTCCCAGCAGCCACAGGCTAGTATAAAAGGATGTCTGCCACAATTGCAATCACTATAGAAGTTTCTCATCAATTGCCTAAAGTCTTTCAATACATTGGAATGATGATGTCTGCGAAGGCTAGCTCCCTGTGTCTGCTACTTATAACCATCCTCCACTCCAGCAAAGCTATTCCTCTTGGTACACGTATATATTATTATATCTTTGGTGTTGGTATATATATCATACTATTTTTTAAATTGCAGTTCCCTGTCAATATGTCAATTGCCTGATAGACCCATGTCGGCTTGTAAGTTGTTCAAACATTGAAGGTGCCACATGCTCGGCTGACTATTGCGGAGGATGCAATGCACGTTGGTTCCTCAATGGCCAGGAGGTCACAGAACAATGTGAAAGTATTGGTAAGAATCAGCGATATTTGCTCAGCCCATATGTTTAATAAGCTATTGCAGGTTTTAAACCACAGACTGGTGGCCCATGCCCTGATGGCTCATATCCTGTCAACTGTTTTGCAAATCCATGTCGGTTTGAGACCTGTGATCTTGAAGGTGCTATTTGTCAGGGTGATTTTTGTGGAGGCTGCAATGCTCGCTGGTACCTTGATGGTCAGGATGTCAGTCATAAATGTGGAAGTATGTAGAAATCAATAATATTTCTCTAGCAAACACTTAATGCATGTATACATTACTGTGATGCCTTGATCAACCTGAGACAGTCATTTTTGTGGTTGTTTGTTTTTCTGTTTCCAAGCATGTCTATGAATGAATTATTATCATGCCTCCATACAGCTAATATATTTGCTCTTTTTCAACCTGCAGTTTTGCAATAGAACTAAAGACTATGTTAAAGGAAGAAATTGATGAATGGACATTGAATGTATACACTCATCCCCTCATATAGGCTGTATAGGCTAGGAATACTATTATACACCAGTCAAGTGATAAAAAGATTATTACATATATATACTGATCTGAATGATTACTTCTTTCACAATAATACTTAGCTACTCAATGAATAATCAGCTACACTATACATATACTCTAAATTCTCATATCAAAAGCTCAGTCTGTTCTAATTACTAGCAACTGTAATTATGTTCTTGCTACTGTTACTAAGTGTCACTGACTAAATAAATCCAAGTTACTGTTGACTGACTAGACATTCTTGGGTCAATTTTTCATCACCACAGCAATAGAAACCCTCCAATAGATTGTGGCTGGATTAAGAGAGTTACCATTCAAATTGACATGATAGCAACCATTGCACCACCATCCTCCTAGCGCATGACGTATGATGCGCATAAATACGAACGATCAGCGTCCTTGATATTAATTGGCACACGCCCTGAAGTCAGTAGGTTTCTCGAAGCAGCTTATCAACGGTATTGTACAACTAGACAGACATAGCACAGCTACAATATCAATAGAATGACTTGAGCAGACAAATTATTACAGATACTGCGCCTTCAAACAATGCGCTTGGAAACACATTAACATCATTACATCATCGCGACTTACGTAGCAACGGTATTGTACAACTAGACAGACACAATATTAATAGAATGACTTGAGCAGACAAATTATTACAGATACTGCGCCTTCAAACAATGTGCTTGGAAACATCATTAACATCATCATCATCGCGAAACATCATCGCAACTTACGTAGCAACGGTATTGTACAACTAGACAATTGACAGACACAGCGCAGCTACAATAGAATGACTTGAACAGAGAAATCATTACAGATATTGTGCCTTCAAACAATGTGCTTGGAAACATCATTGACGTCACATCACAGACAGCGTTGTAGATCTGTTTGGAGGCACAGTATCTGTAATATATTGTCTGCTCAAGTCAGTCTATTGTAGCGGCGCTGTGTCTGTTATCTCAAATAATTGTCTAGGTACAATACCGTTGCTAAGCTGCGTCGAGAAACCAGTATTGACTTTAGGGCGTGTGCCAATTAATATCGCCGCGCGTATAAAAGGTTTATGCTGGCGTCTCTTGTAGTTTAACGAACACCCGGGCTCTGTGAGTGGCTATCTGAGTAATCGAAGATCCGCCAGCGAAAAGAAAGATCTAGAGGGAGTTGGGAAAAGAAAGATCTAGAGGGAAAAGAAAGATCTAGAGGGAGTTGGTTTCAACATGCATTTCGCCGGGGCTCTTGTACTGCTGCTGAGTCTAATGATTAGTGCAAATGCACGTTATGAAAGTGAGGGTATTATCTATGGCTGAATACAATTTCGTTGCCTGGACATCCTTGTTTTACCGCAGCGCAGTTTCGTTGCGCGCGTCGGTATAGTCAAATGTTTGTACGTAGATTTCTGCATGTCGCTGTAAAGGCTCTGGAGCTCAAGGGTGTCCAGGAAGACGATCTAGAGCCAGACCAGCATGACAGATTTTAGATAAATTTTGTGGAATACTTGTGTTTCTTCATTTTGTAAATGTTTCTCCCATTCTGCAGGAAGGTTTAAAGTGTCGTGTAGGAAAAAAATTGTGGGCAATCAACTGAAGATAAAATGTGATGCAGATGGTCAGACTATCACTAAAGTAACCTATTCCCTCAATAGTGGGAGCCCAATAGAAAGTATGAAGATCAGTGAATTAGTTGTAATAGTGGCTAACATATTTTGTAACTTCTCCCCAGCCAAGTTACCAATCACCATCCCTGTGTCGGACCTGGGAGATCGTAACACCATCGACCTTGTCATAACTGGGAATGGGGGCTCACAACGTACTATTTCCCTTGAGGCAACAAAACCAAGTAAGGAAGTGGAGTTGCCGCCAAGCTTACTGAAATTTTATGTATCCTTCCAAATTGCGTAGCTATTGCACCGAAATGTAAAATTTCAAGATCTGAAACTGTCATCACTATCTCTTGTAAAAAAGGCAGTGTTGAAATTGGATTCTACAAATATTACATAAATGGAGAAGAAATTGGAAGTGAAGAAATTGGAAGTGGTCAGTTATCTACTGTTATTGCAGGAACTAAAGTGGAATGTAATTCTCTCCTTTCCGTCAGGTCGAGGTATCTCCATAGAAATCGATGCTACCAACACGGCATTCAAAAACGGCACCAATAGAGTATTAGTGGTTCTGTTGGCTGCTGATGGAAGTACAGAGGTGGATCGAAAAACATTTATTGTTGAGATAACCAGTCGTAAGATCAGTGTGATTGTACTACATCTGGAGTTGTTGTTATTTGTTAATAGGTTTAACCTTTTCTCTTAGTTCAATGTTCAAAATGTTGACTCAATAGTGGTGTGTATAGTGTTTAATAAATTAATGGTTCCTCTTCAGAGATGGACTTGCACTTCATTAACGACACACCAGTGCTGGTTGGAGGGACAATCAGTTCACAGTTCACAGCTGATAGAGATGGACTAGTGTACCAGTGTCACCTCACTCACTTTGATGATACCGGTTTCAGAGACGATTGTGAATACACGAAGTAGTAGGCCACTATTGCATTGCTTTTGTATTATAATCATTGCAGGTTCATCTGGTGAGTACAATCGTACTGGTATGCCTCCTGGAGATTACACTCTACGAGTGATAGCAACTGATCCAATTAGTGGGGAGAGACAAGTGATCCGAAGCAGACTGTGGGTACACAGTGATGATGCCAATGACCCCTTCTGTATCCTGTACCTCCGGAATCGTGGGTGGAGAGTAGTCAAAGACATATTTATTGTAGACTTTGCAGGCACTGGAGCAGCCAGCAGACCCGACGCTGCATTTGAATGTTCACTAGATAGAGCAACACATGTGCCTTGTGAGTAGACAATAGTACTAGTGTAGCTAACATGTATATTTCATTTCTTCTTCCTTATATACAGGCACCAGTCCTTATGTTCTTACTGGACTATCTCCTGGAGTGCATCATGTTAGAGTTCGCCCAACTACCTGTGGAAGAGATTACCATGTCTGGAATAAGAGATTCACTATAGAATGAGAAGCCATGTGAACCTCTGTAGCTAGTTAGAGCACTGCAGCTAGTCAGTGAATCCTGTAGCTAGTTAAATTGAACACTGTAGTTACCATTCCGCTTGTCTATATACAAGCATGCTTGATGTTGATCTGTGAATGTACGAATTTGATTTATCTGTAATAAACATGGATCACTTTACTGCAAGAGTATGAGGCACACACTTGATGGCGAGATATTTATTAGCCACTCAGTCACAGCGGGAGAGACGAGCTAGCCAATAATTGCTCAGCAGGAGTGATAATTACTCCAATCAGCTATGTAGTCTTTCCTCTTTGGCTTCTGCAGTCATGTTGTTGGTTGTGCAGCAAATGGCATATATGTCATATTCAACCTGTTCTGCAATGCTCCATGTGAGCCATTCAGTAATGTTAGTACACAATACACACTTCATGACTAGTGCTCAGATGGAGTTTTAAGTTGTCTTACGAAAAACAAAATGTCAAATATCATTAGTGGTAAAAAATGCAGTTCAGTCAGATGTGCAAGAACTTAGGGTCGTGGATCTCAACATACATTACTAAGTTTAGCATACTAACCTTTTGGCTTTCAGTACGTAAGCGTCCAAGTAAAAACTGTTATATCATACATACAGAGTGCAGCGGAAAGAGGGTGGGGCAATTAAATTTTTAATTGTTATATTAAAAATGTCATAAATACACAAGAATTTATATTTTTGAGAAAGCTGTCATACTTGGAGAAAGCTTTCATAGATTAATTTTCCTTTGAGACTTTTTCGACTTTGATCTGCTGCTCTGACAAGAAATGTCCTGCTATCACATATACACTTGAAAGACATAATTATAAGGAGTTATAAGGTACCTGTATACCCAATTTTTTCCCTGAAGTGTTCCAAGCTCATTCCATGGATTGACAGACATGATTCTACCAGCTGCCATCTAATCACAGTTATACTTTTACATGGAAATCACAAATCTCTTGGTCATAGTTACGTAAATTCTGGTCGGAAAAATTTACGAAATCTTCACTGCCTTACATCACGAGATGCATAGAACTTCGTAATTGATGCTGTGGTCACAAATGGAGTTCATCTCTCATCAACTTTACCTCGCAACTTTACTGAAGACAAGTCGCTACCGCTGATTACGTAACCCGTGTCATGTTAATGTTATTCATAAGGATTACATCATCATTGCAGGAACAAATTCGGGGTTAGGCTTGCAACCCGTCCTCCTGTTTTGGCTGAGGACGGGCTCCGCCCATCTAGATAAGACTCCATTCAGAAAACAGACTGTTAACCTTTGCTGCGCATGCGCGCCACAGAATGCGCATGTGCTTATCAGTGGACCGACAATGCTGGAAGGACTCTGGCTCTGCAACAAAGCAGTTTCAGAGAAAATTCCACAGCATTTCACCCCTTTATTGTGTGTTAGGTAAGCTGTGTCGTTTGTAGAGCGAATAAACTTACTACATGACTACAAACGAGCCAGACAGACAGCCCTCGACGACAGACGGACCAACTAACGTACCCTCGCCGCGCATGTGCGGGTAATGATCCAGAAAACAAATCTGTGTAGAGGAACTATATGATTTCTCTTGATTACTTGGAATTCAGATGAACTGCATTAGTCAGACTCTCTTACAGTTCATAGTAATACCCTTAACTACAGAGGTGGTACATGTATTCTTCTTTCTCTTGTTCTTCAAATGGCCTATAGTGCCAAATTGGTACAAGTATTTACCTACCTAACACTTATTCCAGTGTGCAGTGCCTTACGTTTACTACAATATACTAGCAGTTTCATGTAGTTGAATGCACGTGCGGTTGAAATCACTGAAACAAGAGTAAAAGCAATTAAAACGATAAAGGATGTAGGGATGACAGTGACAGAAATTAGAGAAACAAGTGCAGTATACATACAACAAAACAGGAGATGAGGTGGCAGTGCTATAAATGTGCATTCAGCAATTGTTAGTATGCTAGCTGTATGTGTAACCTCAAATAAAATATGTAGGGGAGTATCAAATGATACTATACTCTAGCTCTACAGCTCAAATTTCTTCCAGTTAACAAATCTATGCAGAGCAGCAGCTAGATGACCTCTTGACTATGTACATATTAACTTCATTAGTCTGACTCTCTTACAGTTCATACTAATACCCTATACAGAGGAGGTACTTCCCATGTACACAAGCATTAGGTTACAATCATTGCTTGCCTCCTTTATCTTTAGAACATAATTATTATGCAATTCATCTGATTGCATACATGAGTACGAGGTACTCCTCTATTACATTTTACTACAGAAGTATAGTACATTGGAGTTGTGTATGTGACTTCCTCTGTGAGATAAGATAATATTACAAGGGGTATGATTGTCACTTAAGATATACAGACATCATTCCTTATGGATATCCTACATACATCTTGGGAGATTGTATACATATATAGTTACAAAAAAAAACAGTTACATTGCAACTGAGGTAACCACACCCATTTTTTGCAGTATATAGAAGGTAGTAAATCACCGCACCTCACCAACAGTCTCTCTCAGTTCAGTTTCATATTGTGTATACATACATATGTTCCTTCACCTACTGGATTGTGTTGTTTGGAGCTTACACTATACATATATTGTTTATATTGAGGTTTCGATTTCAAATATAGCCCCACTCCCTACATCTGGTTACGCATGTTGCATTGCCATCATATACTCTGCCTTGTGCATTATAGATGCTTCCTTACTTCTACACTTTCTGGCACTTCAATCCCTACACCCTTAGCTTCAACTTACACTTGTTTACATTGCACTTACCTCTGTTTGCACAGTGCAAAAAGGAGGCATGACTATGTAGCTGTCCTGGTATTCAAAGGACATAATTACTACTGATTGCATACATGAGTACAATGAGTTACTCCAGTGTGGTTGTGTATGTGATTTCCTCTGGAAGATAAGGTAATACCACAGGGAGTATCATTGTCACTCCTTACGGATATCCTACATACCTCTTGGGAGGTTGTAGTTATAGGCTACGTTGCAACTGAGTTACCCATTTTTTGCAGGATATAACCTATATCCTACAACACATAAATGTTTTGCTTCACTATAGCTTCATAATTTCATGTTTTTGTGCACAAGCCCACTTGCGCGCGTTTTCAAGGATTCGCACACGCGCGCGCTATATACATGCCGGGGGATAATACTGGCCTTCCCTTATATGGAGAGTCTGCTTACACTCTCCTACTTAGCGAGGCCCACCTACTGCCTTAGGGCCGTATACGTAAATCGGCTGCATTTCTGTGTGGTACGTCGTACGTCGTTCACAATGCGCATGCGTGTGTAAAATCCACGTTGTAAAGGTCGAAGATTGACGAAAGCCGGAGGGAAGAAAGACAAGAAACCAAGGCTTAGCAGTAGAAGAGCGCGAGAGAGAACGTCCCGCTGCGCTGAAGAACGCCACGATTAGCCAGGCGAAGAGTACTAAATAGAGCTCGACGTGATGCACAGTCTTCCGACCAGCAGGAGAGGGGAAGAGCATTAAATACAGATCAACGTGCTGCGCAGTCCACATAACACGAGAGATCAGCCTGCAGCAGATATCTGTGCTATTGTTTTCACTCAGGCTCGCCCCACAATGCCCTGTATTCGACTAGTAGTCATGCTTTGTACACACAATCACTGATAGAATCAGTGATACACATCTACGTGTGACCATACTACACACATCCATACATGTCCAGTGGCGTAGAGAGGATTTAGAAAAAGGGGTGCCGAGCGCGTTTCGGCCGGAAGCCACACTTCTGTAACTTCCTGCGGCTAGCGCGCGCGACTAACCTCGGTTTGCTTGCAAATATCCAGCTAAATCCGGAGGTGAACTGGGTACTCCGAGTCCGCTGAATATTCAGGTAAGATGTAAAATCGATATTCAGTAGTAGAATCTAGGTCTATAGCCTCAGGCACAAAGGGGGTGCTCCAACACCCAAAGCACTCCCCCTGTCTACACCATTGATATCTATACGTATGTGTGATATGTGCGTGCTTACTATAAAAGGGAAATGCTAATGTGTTCTAAAGTTTTGCTATAAAGCATTATGCAGGGGCGCGGAAGCAAATTTCGATAGGTCCGGCAAACCTGCACGTACGTTCTACACAAAGAGGGCGGGCGGGTTGTAACAAAAATATACAGCATGACGTTCGTACGTAATCTTCCGTAATGGAAGATTACGTATAGTAACGTCATACTGTAATTTGCGAGTTATTTTTGTTACAAACCGCTTTCCATACGGGCGCGCGCCTTCAGCTATTGGTCTGTTTCGCCGCCCTGCATATTATGTAGAGTAATTTATGCTAAATTAAACTAGACGATCTTACAGACAGGTATCTGTAAGACAGGTTAATAATTATGTGAAATCACACTGAGAACACACACTGAAATCACACATTAAAGTTTGATGAAACAATGTTATCAGCTGAACATACAATTGAATACAAGTCTCAGCAGTAACTTCTGTACGTGTTCCATGCTGAGCATATTAATTCGTCAGGAGCCAGATGTAGCGGGGCGTTGTCAGTACTCACACTCTCCTGCTTGCAGTCCTACATCCTGATAGTGGCATTCAAAGAAAAATGCACATGGGCCATAATGACAATATGCATGAATGATCATGTTTTGTACACACAATCACTGATACACATCTACGTGTGCATGCTCAGACCGTACTACTACATACACACATACATACACATGTGTATGTATGTGTGATATGTGCATGTTTGCTATGAAAGGGAAATGCTAATGTGTTTTGTTAACCTGATAATGTTGAAACAGAAAGCTTTGTACATGTACCAGAGTATATCACTAACACACATGTAAAATGTTCCCCACACTAATATTACACAGTACTATGTACATCTGAATATGCTACACATAATTATGTGCATAAAGACATTCAATTGATTCTAGAGCTATATGTACCTTCCTTAGTGTGTTTCAATACCTAATATCACATTGAGCTTCACATGAATATGTAGAGGGTGCATGCTGATTTCCCTTTTGGAGCTAGGGTCGGAAATTCGCACTAACTATACTACCTACCTAGCAACCTAAGACTATACTAATGCTAGCACCATGCTATTATTCACAGTACTATATTATATGTAGATCACCACTGATAACTTCTGTGGTAATGTCTCACATACTATAGCTATGTAAGAGAGGGGGAGCTGTTGCAATTCACACTAACTTACTACTCTGACTGAATTTCTTCCAGTGGAAACATTAATGGTATGCAGATGCATATTATTTAATTATCGTAGCCGATATCACCTTCCTATACTCTAGTTTTTGTATAAAAGAAGCTGCCAGACCTGAAAGCACACGGTGCTCTGCAACTCTGAACTTCAACTTGTGGAATATTTACCACATCAAGAAGAATGTCTGCTGTTTACCTCTTGGTTCTTGTCACAACTGCACAGCTGCTACTGTGTGGCCATGCTGCATATGTGGAACGTCCCAACTGGGAAGATGGTATACCCTACTCACAATATCGAGATATAAACGCAGAACGTCTAAACACCATTCAAGCTCAATTCGACCCATATGATGCTGAAGGTTTCAAGCATAACTTGGAACATCCTCAAGAGATTGACTCAGTAATGGACATGCAACTTGGAGAAGATAATCCAGATGATGGGTACTCTCTTGCTACAACACAAAACGAAACTTGTATGGAAGCATACAAAACAAAGATGACAGAGTTGCTGGAAAAAAGGAAAGAGTGCAAAGCTTCTGGATTTGATGACTGCTGTCAGGTATACATGTATACAGTACTTGTATTGCATGTGCCTTGATTTTTGCACTGCACGAACTATCATCAGAGCATTATTTATTAGCATATAATATAGCTACATGAATATCTTGGGGATGAACATTCAAAATGGTTAGGGGTATATTGAGACATTTACACTTGCACTTAACCTTGTATGCATTAAACGCTGATCAGTGGTATTTTCAACATCACTCCTTTTATAGATTAAAAACCTTGTTGGTCTTGCAGCAAATGGCACGTATGAATTCCACCGGTTCTGCAATGTTCCATGCGAGCCATTCAGCTCTGTTGGAAAAGAATACACACTTCATGGCTACTGTGACATGGACACTGACAATGGTGGATGGCTACTCATACAGAGGAGAACTCCAGCAGGAAATGTTGACTTTAGTCGAACATTGGAGGAATATGAAACTGGGTTCGGTGACCTCAATGGTGAGTTCTGGTATGGCTTACGAAACCTTCACTGCCTCACATCACGAAATGACGTGGAACTTCGTATTGATGCTGTGGCCAAGAGTGGGGTTCATGTCACTACCACATTTGATACATTCAAAGTTGGCGGAGCTGGAGAAAAATACAGACTGACACTTGGAGGTGGCAAAGGCCATAATTCAAATCATATACAGTATCACAGTGGACTGTACTTCACCACGAAGGACCAGGACAATGACAGACGTGGGGGCAACTGCGCTACTCTTTATTCTGGAGGAGGAGGATGGTGGTACTCTAATTGCGCTTATGCTTATTTCAATGGTATCCATGGTAAATCCTTCCAATGGAGCGGTATTGGCCTACTTGCCAGTGTGGAGATAAAGGTTCGACCCAAGAAATGCCTAGAATGACTTCATACCTTGGATTCTCTATAGCAAGTACTTTAGTGGTTTTGTATATTGTAGTCATGACATTTTATAGTTGCTAGTAAAGATAGGTTATTAGACATGGAAATGAAGTTTAGCAAGAACCCATAGTTGGCTATGATCATGGAATGAACAAACAATCTCAATATATACATGGCAGAAAGTCAGTTGTGTTCTACGTTATGGAAGCCCAGTCTTTAAAACAACTTCCATTCTTCTTCTAGCGGGCATGCACTCCTTGAACTTTGCCTACTAATACATGCATGTGCGTATATATACGTTAGTCTCTCGCGATCACTCGCTGGTTGTGAATCGTCACATGCACGGCATATATCTAGCTAGACAGAGCTTTTTTCCACTGAGGTGGCATTCCTGTGGGTGCCAAGTAGAGCTCAAGTGGACTCAAAGAACTGGTACAGGCTGTTTATATCAACTTTCTCACCTCAGTATCATATTCGTCTCCACTTCAGTATTGCAGGGGCGTAGACAAATTGGGGGTGCTGTATTAATACCCTTTGACCTTGCCTACTGTTGCTCATGCGCAGTCGCTGGCTGCAGTTCCACGTCTAGAGGCTGATGGATACGCCTCAAAAGACCGCAGTGAAGGTGCAGTTTCATTCATTAGCACACGTTTGGCAGTGATGGCTGATACAGGCTCTGTTGAGTAGCTGGAACTAATATGGAATGAAAATTTAGAGGCAATGGATTTCTCATACTAACTTCACTGTTTTCCACACTACAAAAACATGATTTAATACAATATGTTTTCTCACTTACACTCCTTTCATATGTAGTCACTCATTCATGTAAATGACAATTTAATGGTTGAGTAATCTTATAGTAAATGTTTCAATCTAGTATGTAAGGTCGTTTTATGCATAATTATAATCACTCGAGACTCTTGTAGGGAGGCAGGTCCCGTCGATTGAAGCTGGAAGGGGAAGGAGAGAGAGCGGGGAGAGGAGAGAGGGAGGGAGTCACATAGTATCAATTGTCCATAGACAATGATCAGCCAGTAAATTATGGTGATGGTAATTTACAGGTTGAATGATTAGATATGCTGTTGTTACATTCCAAGTTGAATATCAGCCATTGTATATACACAGCATTCTGTCTAAACATACAACAGAACTAAGGGAAGTTATTAAACACCTCATTTACATGAATGAGAGGCTAACCATGAAAGGCATTTTGTGTTAAAATAACCATCATGTTTTGCGGCAGTGATGCAGACTATTAGCTACATACCAAATACTAACTTCATTGTTTTCCAGTTGAACTACACTATTAGCTATATACTAAAAGCAAATCTATGCACAGTGCAGAGGTGGTAACTAACCTCCCACTCTAATAACTGAACGTTTGGACATATTTTGAAGCGTTTGCAGACACAGTAGACTATCATCATGAGATGCATGCTGAACATAATACCTCAGAGCTAACTCTGCATTAAACACTCCAACCATACTTTGTGAACACCTCCTTATATGGTACACATGAACATGTGGAGGCTGTGGATTTCTAATTAACTTTACTCAAGACACTACAGATTAAATTTCCCCCAGCTAGCTACATATCCAACACAAGTCTATGCAGAAGTAGCGGCAATTTCCTATTTTAATCACAAGGAATGCTCCAATAACTGCACCTTGACCTTTTGGTTTAGGCAACTACATGTATACTTCTGTACTATAATCATAATTTACTATGTGTCATGTGATCATGTACACTGTTATTATGACATATATATCCAGCAGAGAATAGTCACCTCTGCAAAATGCATGTAAAGAGTTTAATTTGAGGGAGCTTGATCCACGAAATCACATGACTGTGCCACATGTGGAGATGGTATACAGAGGGAGAGTGCCTGCACTGCAAAAATTGGTTGTTGTTTTGACAAGCATGTGTGTTTACCTCAGCTGCATCTGTTGTAATGGATGATATCATGACTTATATATCACAAGGGCTACTACCTACATGTATGGAAGAATGCAGTATACATTTTGCAAATGTTAGTAGAGTACTAGTAATCCTCCAAATTATTTCAGTACAGCACTGATAGTGGAATTAGCCAAGTATGCGACTATATATCTGGAGTCTTATTGTCTAGGCTACCCACAGCCTTGCCTGTTTGTAGGCCTATAATTATACGCTCAGTGAAAATCACTAAGATACCGGAGTATACGTGTTACATATGCCGCACCTAAATTCAGTGCATGCTCAAATTACTGCAGTATTCTCTACCTTTATAGCTCTCACGTTAAAGAAACAATGCCATACATGAACCATTACTACACAGAGACTTACTCTTTACTAGAAAGAGATAATTCATTGAAGGTAAACACACTTATATAATATAAAAACATCACATTATAGGATATGATGATGATAAATATTTTACTGATTATGGTAGTAGTAATATCAATGATGATGGAAACACTGTCACATTCTCTGGTCTTCTTCCTCTGCCTGATCCTTGGCAAAATTAACAAATAAATCATTTATCAATTATCAATTGTGTTTCTGGTCCTCAGCTATAATGTGGCTACTTTAATGACGTATTGTACAATGACAACAATCTGTTGTAAAATGATGTAAAAATATATGTATTTTGGAGCAGGCTTTAATTTTGACAACATAACAATATTTATGTGTGAAATCACTTCGTCAAAAATTATTATTAAATACCACACACAGTCATGCATCGGAGGTGAAGGGTCAGAGGCATCAACACTGACACTTTCTTCTATTAAAGTGTAGTCTTACTAATTTTCACATGTAGGCAATCATTTTGTTTGAGGGATGCTGTATACACATGGAATAAACCAGTAAGCATTGGTATGCTACCCAACACCAGGCCTACGTAATGCAACATGGTGCTGGAATATGACATCAGCAGATCAAGGACCAGAAACAGAAATGCAACAATAATAGAGGCCTAATTAATATCAGTTAATGGAGAGTTGGTAGGCTCTATGTAGGGATGCTGCCGACACACCCATTAAGCCTTAACAAACATAACGGTTCATATCCTAGAGAGTATGCTGTAGTGATAGAAGCAAGTGTGAGATCAAGGATGATATTTATGGAGGGATGATGGCATGCAGTAAAACACATACTCTAGCTATGCGAGGGAGAGGGGAGCTGTTCACACTAGCTTACTACTCTGACTGAATTTCTTCCAGTTAGAAATGGCATGCAGATGTATGTGATTTAATTATCTTAGCCCATATCACCTTCCTATACTCTAAAGCTAGTTTTTGTATAAAAGAAGCAGCCAGACCTGGTAACACACGGCGCTCTGCAACTCTGAACTTCAACTTGTGGAATACTTACCACATCAAGAAGAATGTCTGCTGTTTACCTCTTGGTTCTTGTCACAACTGCACAGCTGCTACTGTGTGGCCATGCTGCATATGTGGAACGTCCCAACTGGGAAGATGGCATGTCCTACTCACAATATCAAGATATAAAGTCACAACGTCCAAACACCATTCAAGCTCAATTCGACCCATATGATGGTGAAAGTTTCGAGCATCACTTGGAACATCCTCAAGAGATTGACTCAGTAATGGACATGAAACTTGGAGAAGATAATCCAGATGATGGGTACTCTCTTGCTACAACACAAAACGAAACTTGTATGGAAGCATACATAAAAAAGATGAAAGAGTTGCTGAAAAAAAAGGAAGAGTGCGGAACTTCTGGATTTGATGACTGCTGTCAGGTATACATGTATACAGTACATGTATTGCATGTGCCTTGATTTTTGCACTGAACTATACACAATATCATCAAAGCATTATTTATTAGTATATAATATAGCTACATGAATGTCTTGGGGATGAACACTCAAAATGGTTAAGGGCATATTGAGATATTTACACTTACACTTAGCCTTGTATGCATTAAACGCTGATCATTGGTATTTTCAACATCACTCCTCTTTATAGATTAAAAACCTTGTTGGTCTTGCAGCAAATGGCACGTACGATTCCACCGGTTCTGCAATGTTCCATGCGAGCCATTCAGTTCTGTTGGAAAAGAATACACACTTCATGGCTACTGTGACATGGACACTGACAATGGTGGATGGCTACTCATACAGAGGAGAACTCCAGCAGGAATACTTGACTTTAGTCGAACATTGGAGGAATATGAGACAGGGTTCGGTGACCTCAATGGCGAGTTCTGGTATGGCTTACGAAACCTTCATTGCCTCACATCACGAAATGACGTGGAACTTCGTATTGATGCTGTGGCCAAGAGTGGGGTTAAGGTCACTACCACATTTGATACATTCAAAGTTGGCGGAGCTGGAGAAAAATACAGACTGACACTAGGAGGTGGCAAAGGCTATCGTCCAAATGATATACAGTATTACAATAATATGTACTTCACCACGAAGGACCAGGACAATGACAGGTGGAGTCGTAACTGCGCTACTACTTTTTCAGGAGGAGGAGGATGGTGGTACTATATTTGCGGTAATGCTTTTTTCAATGGTATCCATGGTACATCCTTCAAATGGAATGCCGTTGGCCTACTTGCCAGTGTGGAGATAAAGGTTCGACCCAAGAAATGCCTAGAATGACTTCATACCTTGGATTCTCTATAGCAAGTACTTTAGTAGTTTGTATATTGTAGTCGTGACATTTTATATTTGCTAGTAAAGATAGGTTATTAGACATGGAAATGAAGTTTAGCAAGAACCCATAAAGTTGGCTATGATCATGGAATGAACAATTAATCTCAATATATACATGGCAGAAAGTCAGTTGTGTTCTACGTTATGGAAGCCCAGTCTTTAAAACAACTTCCATTCTTCTTCTAGCGGACATGCACTCTTTGAACTTTGCCTACGCATGCGTAACACATGCATGTGCGTATATATACGTTAGTCTCTCGCAATCACTCGCTGGTTGTGAATCGTCACATGCACGGCATATATCCTAGCTAGACAGAGCTTTGTTCCACTGAGGTGGCATTCTGTGGGTGCCAAGTAGAGCTCAAGTGGACTCAAAGAACTGGTACAGGCTGTTTATATCAACTTTCTCACCTCCAACAGTCAGTATCATATTCGTCTCCACTTCAGTATTGCAGGGGCGTAGACAACTTTTAAAATTGGGGGTGCTGGTGCACAAGTCTATGCAGAAGTAGCAATTTCCTATTTTAATCACAAGGAATGCTCCAATAACTGCACCTTGACCTTTTGGTTTAGGCAACTACTTCTGTACTATAATCATAATTTACTATGTGTCATGTGATCATGTACACTGTTATTATGACATATCCAGCAGAGAATAGTCACCTCTGCAAAATGCATGTAAAGAGTTTAATTTGAGGGAGCTTGATCCACGAAATCACATGACTGTGCCACATGTGGAGATGGTATACAGAGGGAGAGTGCCTGCACTGCAAAAATTGGTTGTTGTTTTGACAAGCGTGTGTGTTTACCTCACGATCAGCTGCATCTTTTGTAATGGATGATATCACGACTTTAACCTCTCAAATGTATAATATATCACAAGGGCTACTACCTACATGTATGGAAGAATGCAGTATACATTTTGCAAATGTTAGTAGAAGTACTAGTAATCCTCCAAATTATTTTCAGTACAGCACTGATAGTGGAATTAGACAAGTATGCGACTATATATCTGGAGTCTTATTGTCTAGGCTACCCACACCCTTGCCTCGTTTGCAGGCCTATATAATTATACGCTCAGTGAAAATCGCTAAGATACCGGAGTATATGTGTTACATATGCCGCACCTAAATTCAGTGCATGCTCAAATTACTGTGGTATTCTCTACCTTTATAGCTCTCATATTAAAGAAACAATGCTATACATGACCAATTACTACACAGAGACTTCTACTAGAAAGAGATAATTCATTGAAGGTAAACACACTTATATGATATAAAAACATTAAAAATAATCACATTATAGGATGTGATGATGATAAATATTGTACTGGTTATGGTAGTAAAATCAATAATGATGGAAGTACTGTCACATTCTCTGGTCTTCTTCCTCTGCCTGATCCTTGGCAAAATTAACAAATACCTGAAAAAGAATCATTTATCAGTTATCACTTGTGTTTCTGGTCCTCAGCTATAACATGGCTACTTTAATGATGTATGTATATCTATGTATAATGACAACAATCTGTGTGTTGTAAAATGACGTGAAAATATATGTATTTTGGAACAGGCAACATAACAATATTTATGTACGAAATCACTTCCTCAAAAATTAAATGACAGAGACGTATGCATCGGAGATGAAGGGTCAGAGGCATCAACACTGACACTTTCTTCTATTAAAGTGTAGTCTTACTAATTTTCACATGTAGGCAATCATTTTGTTTGAGGGATGCTGTATACACATGGAATAAACCAGTAAGCATTGCTATACTACCCAACACCAGGCCTACGTAATGTAAAATGAAAGCAACATGGTGCTAGGATATGACCTCAGCAGATCAGTTATCATTGAGTCGGTAGACTCTATATGTAGGGATGGTGCCGACACGTCCATTAAGCCTTAACAAACGTAACAGCTCAGAACTCTTGAATGTGGCAGCTGTAAGCCCTTTTAGACGCATAACATGGCTGGCCTACGAGTGTTTCTATACATGATAAGACTCTCAAATAACCACTACAATGACATACATGAAATTGCAAAAATCCAATTTCTCCATCTTCTTCTTCCTGTTCTTCTTCAAACGGCCTAGCACAATATAGGTACAAGTATTTACCTTGATTTTTGTATCAAAAGGCTCCTTATTCCCATATGCAGTGCCTTTTACCAACGGAATCTTTGTAGGACCCCTCTTCGACAAGTAAAGCTACGATATACTAGCACTTTTGCGTAGTTGAACGCCATTTCCTCGTTATTACTCACGTGTGTTTCATATGACCATGAGCAGCAAAATGGGTAGTGCTCGCACACACACAAAGAGTATTGCAAGTATACAACAAAAAGCCAGTGAAACAAGGGAGTAAAATATGTTGAAGGATGTAGGTGTGACAGTGCCAAAAAGTAGAGAAACAAGTGCAGTATATATGTAACAAGACAGGGGATGAGGGCATGCAACAATAATAACTGTGTAACCCTCCCTACATCTCTTTTATTATGGGGTTACACATGTTAGTATTGCTGCATGCCCTCATCCCCTGTCTTGCTGCATATACATATTGCCTTTCCATCCCTATATCCTTCAACATTTTAATTGAAATGTTTTTACTCCCTTGTGACATTCATGGTGGATCTGGTTTGCATACTTTTACTCTTGTACCAAATATATGCTTCCCGAGGTTCTCCTTCCATGAATACACAGTTATTCAATGACCTTTGCAGAAATTAGAGAAACAAGTGCAGTATACATACAACAAAACAGGGGGTGAGGTGGCAGTGCTAAAAATGTGCATTCAGCAATTGTTAGTATGCTATATGTGTAACCTCAAATAAAAGATGTAGTGGGGGTACACATGTCATTGAGTATCAAATGATACTATACTCTAGCTCTACAGCTCAAATTTCTTCCAGTTAACAAATCTATGCAGAGCAGCAGCTAGATGACCTCTTGACTATGTACATATTAACTTCATTAGTCTGATATTAAGTTTTTTTGTTGTCAGCATACTCAGGCCCAGATGATCAAGAGGGAATGAGAAAGACAGACTTCCGTCCGGAGTCGAACCCAGTTCTGTCTTTCTCATTCCCTCTTGATCATCTGGGCCTGAGTATGCTGACAACAAAAACTTAATACATCTTTACCAGGTCACTAAGAATATTTAATAATTCATTAGTCTGACTCTCTTACAGTCCTACACAGAGGAGGTACTTCCCATGACCCACGACCCATGAGGTACTTCTACTCCCACAGAAGAACAGTATAATTATAGTGATCAGTGTGTGCTAGTTGTGTTCATTATAGAAATGCTCCCATAACTGGCCATGGGTTTTGCATAGTGCACAAGTCGTCGACACCAAACCCTCTCCCATTTGTGTCAGACTAGGGCTAAAGGATGGACTTTGAAGTGGTCAGCTATAATAAGCACGCGCAAAGTAGATCTACACGAGTTCTAGGGAGCCATATATTGATTTCCTGATATAGAAGGAATATGAGCTTCATGCTTGCACTCTCTTTGTCATAATTATGTCATAAATACCAGGAAACAGGATCTATGCCTATATATATCATAGAGTCGGTAGACTATATATGTAGGGATGGCACCGACATAGCCTTAACAAATGAAACGGCTCAGATCTCTCGAACGGGGCAGTTATAGGCCTTTTCAGACCCATAACATGGCCTACGAGTGTTTTTATACACAATAAAACTCTCAAAGTAGGTAAAATACACCGCTCCAGTGACTTACAGAAAATTGCTAAACCGCCGATTTCTCCATCTTAATTAAACGGCCTACTTCAAAATTGGCAAACGCGTTCGCCTTAGTTTTGGCATAAAACGGCTTATTTCTCTCCCGTGCATGATCCTTGGCTATCAGAATCTTCCTAGGATCCTTCTGGAACGAGAACAGCAAGAATCTACTAGCACTTCCGTGTAGTTGAACGCCATTTCCTCGTTATTACACACGTGCATACCACATGACCACGAGCAGCAAAATGGGGTGGGGCTCGAACCAACGCAAAGAGCATTGTATTTGCAAGCGAGTATGCAACGAAACACCAGTGAAACAAGGGAGTAAAAACATTTCCATTAAAATGTTGAAGGATGTAGGGATGACAGTGCCAAAAAGTAGAGAAACAAGTGCAGTATATATGCAGCAAGACAGGGAATGAGGGCAATATATATATGCACCAAGACAGGGGATGAGGGCATGCAACAATAATAACATGCGTAACCCCTCTTTTATTATGGGGTTACGCATGTTATTATTGTTGCATGCCCTCATCCCCTGTCTTGCTGCATATATACTGCACTTGTTTCTCTACTTTTTGCCACTGTCATCTCTACATCCTTCAACATTTTAATGTTTTTACTCCCTTTATATATATATATATATATATATGGTCACTTCAGTTGGTCACTTCAGTGGTCACTTCAGTTGAATTACATGACTATAACCTGTCTTGGTATTCAAAAGATATGTAGAACATAATTATTATGCAATTGGGGGGTACTCCTCCATTACATTCTACTATAGAAGTATAGTACATTGGAGTTGTTATGTGCATGACTTCCTCTGTGAGATAAGATAATATTACAAGGAGTATGATTGTCCCTTGAGATATACAGACATCATTCCTTATGGATATCCTACATACATCTTGGGAGATTGTATACATATATAGTTACAAAAAAAAAACAGCTATATGTATACATTGCAACTGAGGTAACCACACCTAATGACCACCCATTTTTTGCAGTATATACAAGGTAGTTAATCACCGCACCTCACCAACAGTCTCTCTCGGTTTAGTTTCATGCACGTATCATATTGTGTATACATACATATGTTCCTTCACCTACTGGATTGTGTTGTTTGGAGCTTACACTATACATATATTGAGGTTTCGATTTCAAATATAACCCCACTCCCTACATCTGGTTACACATGTTGCATGCCATCATATACTCTGCCTTGTGCATTATAGATGCTTCCTTACTTCTACACTTTCTGGCACTTCAATCCCTACACCCTTAGCTTCAACTTACACTTGTTTACATTGCACTTACCTCTGTTTGCACAGTGCAAAAAAGAGGCATGACTATATGTAGCTGTCCTGGTATTCAAAGGGCATAATTACTACTGATTGCATACATGAGTACAATGAGTTACTCCATTGTGGTTGTGTATGTGATTTCCTCTGGAAGATAAGGTAATACCACAGGGAGTATCATTGTCACTCCTTACGGATATCCTACATACCTCTTGGGAGGTTGTAGTTATAGGCTACGTTGCAACTGAGTTACCCATTTTTTGCAGGATATAACCTATATCCTACAACACATAAATGTTTTGCTTCACTATTGCTTCATAATTTCATGTTTTTGTGCACAAGCCCACCTGCGCGCGTTTTCAAGGATTCGCACACGCGCGCGCTATATACATGCCGGGGGATAATACTGGCCTTCCCTTATATGGAGAGTCTGCTTACACTCTCCTACTTAGCGAGGCCCACCTACTGTCTTAGGGCCGTATACGTAAATCGGCTGCATTTTCTGTGTGTGTGTGGTACGTCGTACGTCCTTCACAATGCGCATGCGTGTGTAAAATCCACGTTGTAAAGGTCGAAGATTGAAGAAAGCCGGAGGGAAGAAAGACAAGAAACCAAGGCTTAGCAGTAGAAGAGCGCGAGAGAGAACGTCCCGCTGCGCTGAAGAGCGCCACGATTAGCCAGGCGAAGAGTACTGAATAGAGCTCGACGTGCTGCACAGTCTTCCGACCAGCAGGAGAGGGGAAGAGCATTAAATACAGATCAACGTGCTGCGTAGTCCACATAACAGCGAGAGATCAGCCTGCAGCAGATATCTGTGCTATTGTTTTCACTCAGGCTCGCCCCACAATGCCCTGCATTCGACTAGTAGTCATGCTTTGTACACACAATCACTGATAGAATCAGTGATACACATCTACGTGTGACCATACTACACACATCCATACATGTCCAGTGGCGTAGAGAGGATTTAGAAAAAGGGGTGCCGAGCGCGTTTCGGCCGGAAGCCACACTTCTGCAACTTCTTGCGGCTAGCGCGCGCGACTAACGTCGGTTTGCTTGCAAATATCCAGCTAAATCCGGAGGTGAACCGGGTACTCCGAGTCCGCTGAATATTCAGGTAAGATGTAAAATCGATATTCAGCAGTAGGTCTATAGCCTCAGGCACAAAGGGGGTGCTCCAACACCCAAAGCACTCCCCCTGTCTACACCACTGATATCTATACGTATGTGTGATATGTGCGTGCTTACTATAAAAGGGAAATGCTAATGTGTTCTAAAGTTTTGCTATAAAGCATTATGCAGGGGCGCGGAAGCAAATTTCGATAGGTCCGGCAAACCTGCACGTACGTTCTACAAAGAGGGCGGACGGTTTGTAACATACAGCATGACGTTCGTACGTAATCTTCCGTAACGGAAGATTACGTATAGTATAACGTACATACACATGTGTATGTATGTGTGATATGTGCATGTTTGCTATGAAAGGGAAATGCTAATGTGTTTTGTTAACCTGATAATGTTGAAACAGAAAGCTTTGTATATGTACCAGAGTATATCACTAACACACATGTAAAATGCTCCCCACACTAATATTACACAGTACTATGTACATCTGAACATGCTACACATAATTATGTGCATAAAGACATTCAGTTGATTCTAGAGCTATATATACCTTCCTTAGTGTGTTTCAATACCTAATTATCACATTGAGCTTCACATGAATATGTAGAGGTGCATGCTGATTTCCCTTTCGGAGCTAGGGTGGGAAATTCTCACTAACTATACTACCTACCTAGCAACCTAAGACTATACTAATGCTAAGCACCATGCCATTATTCACAGTACTATATTATATGTAGATCAGCACTGATAACTTCTATGGTAATGTCTCACATACTATAGCTATGTAAGGGAGGGGGAGCTGTTGCAATTCACACTAACTTACTACTCTGACTGAATTTCTTCCATTAGAAACATTAATGGTATGCAGATGCATATTATTTAATTATCGTAGCCGATATCACCTTCCTATACTCTAGTTTTTGTATAAAAGAAGCCGCCAGACCTGAAAGCACACGGTGCTCTGCAACTCTGAACTTCAACTTGTGGAATATTTACAACATCAAGAAGAATCAAGAAGAATGTCTGCTGTTTACCTCTTGGTTCTTGTTACAACTGCACAGCTGCTACTGTGTGGCCATGCTGCATATGTGGAACATCCCAACTGGGAAGATGGCATGTCCTACTCACAATATCAAGATATAAAGTCACAACGTCCAAACACCATTCAAGCTCAATTCGACCCATATGATGCTGAAAGTTTCGAGCATAACTTGGAACATCCTCAAGAGATTGACTCAGTAATGGACATGCAATTTGGAGAAGATAATCCAGATGATGAGTCCTCTCTTGCTACAACACAAAACGAAACGTGTATGGAAGCATACAAAACAAAGATGAAAGAATTGCTGGAAAAAAGGAAAGAGTGCAATGCTTCTGGATTTGATGACTGCTGTCAGGTATACATGTATACAGTACTTGTATTGCATGTGCCTCGATTTTTGCACTGCATGAACTATACACAATATCATCAGAGCATTATTTATTAGCATATAATATAGCTACATGAATATCTTGGTGATGAACACTCAAAATGGGCATATTGAGATATTTACATGTACTTACACTTAGCCTTGTATGCATTAAACATGAAGCGTGCTGATCAGTGGTATTTTCAACATCACTCCTTTTTATAGATTAAACACCTTGTTGGTCTTGCAGCAAATGGCACATACGAATTTCATCGGTTCTGCAATGCTCCATGTGAGCCATTCAGCTCTATTGGAGCAGAATACACACTTCGTGGCTACTGTGACATGGACACTGACAAAGGTGGATGGCTGGTCATACAGAGGAGAACTCCAGGAGGAAAAGTTGACTTTAGTCGAACATTGGAGGAATATGAGACAGGGTTTGGTGACCTCAATGGCGAGTTCTGGTATGGCTTACGAAACCTTCACTGCCTCACATCACGAAATGACGTGGAACTTCGTATTGATGCTGTGGCCAAGAGTGGGGTTCATCTCACTACCACATTTGATACATTCAAAGTTGGCGGAGCTGGAGAAAAATACAAACTGACAATTGGAAGTGGCAAAGGCTATCGTCCATATACAGTATCACAATTATAGGTACTTCACCACGAAGGACCAGGACAATGACAGACGTGGGGGCAACTGCGCTACAATTTATTCAGGAGGAGGAGGATGGTGGTACAGTCATTGTGCTTATGCTTATTTCAATGGTGTCCATGGTACATCCTTCCGATGGGGCTCTGCTGGCCTACTTGCCAGTGTGGAGATAAAGGTTCGACCCAAGAAATGCCTAGAATGACTTCATACCTTGGATTCTCTATAGCAAGTACTTTAGTAGTTTGTATATTGTAGTCATGACATTTAATAGTTGCTAGTAAAGATAGGTTATTAGACATGGAAATGAAGTTTAGCAAGAACCCATAAAGTTGGCTATGATCATGGAATGAACAATTAATCTCAATATATACATGGCAGAAAGTCAGTTGTGTTCTACGTTATGGAAGCCCAGTCTTTAAAACAACTTCCATTCTTCTTCTAGCGGACATGCACTCTTTGAACTTTGCCTACGCATACACGTAATACGCATACACGTACACGTTTGCCTACGTATACACGTACGCATATACGTAATACATGCATGTGCGTATATATACGTTAGTCTCTCGCAATCACTCGCTGGTTGTGAATCGTCACATGCACGGCATATATCTAGCTAGACAGAGCTTTGTTCCACTGAGGTGGCATTCCTGTGGGTGCCAAGTAGAGCTCAAGTGGACTCAAAGAACTGGTACAGGCTGTTTATATCAACTTTCTCACCTCCAACAGTCAGTATCATATTCGTCTCCACTTCAGTATTGCAGGGGCGTAGACAACTTTTAAAATTGGGGGTGCTGTATTAATACCCTTTGACCTCGCCTACTGTTGCTCATGCGCAGTCGCTGGCTGCAGTTCCACGTCTAGAGGCTGATGGATACGCCTCAAAAGACCGCAGTGAAGGTGCAGTTTCATTCATTAGCACACGTTTGGCAGTGACGGCTGATACAGGCTCTGTTGAGTAGCTGGAACTGACTGAAGGAACTACGCAAGAAACTGCGGGGCAATCATCATCCATCATTGGTTATGTGCGCTAATTATGATACTACACTGCGATGAAAAAACTGGGGGGGGGGGGGGGGGGGGGGGGGGGGGCTGTCTACGCCCTTGTATTGAGGAAAGCCCATCAGATATACCTCAGAGCTATAGCTGTGCACGAAACACTCCATTATCTACTTAGTAAACCTCCTAATATGGAATGAAAATTTAGAGGCAATGGATTTCTCATACTAACTTCACTGTTTTCCACACTACAAAAACATGATTTAACACAAAATGTTTTCTCAGTTACACTCCTTTCATATGTAGTCACTAATTCATGTAAATGACAATTTAATGGTTGAGTAATCTTATAGTAAATGTTTCAATCTAGTATGTAAGGTCGTTTTATGCATAATTATAATCACTCGAGACTCTTGTAGGGAGGCAGGTCCTGTCGATTGAAGCTGGAAGGGGAATGAGAGAGAGAGGGGAGAGGAGAGAGGGAGGGAGTCACATAGTACAATTGTCCATAGGCAATGATCAGCCAGTAAATTATGGTGATGGAAATTTACAGGTTGAATGATTAGATATGCTGTTGTTACATTCCAAGTTGAATATCAGCCATTGTATATACACAGCATTCTGTCTAAACATACAACAGAACTAAGGGAAGTTATTAAACATCCATTAAATTGTCATTTACATGAATGAGAGGCTAACCATGAAAGGCATTTTGTGTTAAAATAACCATCATGTATTGCGGCAGTGATGCAGACTATTAGCTACATACCAAATACTAACTTCATTGTTTTCCAGTTGAACTACACTATTAGCTACATACTAAAAGCAAATCTATGCACAGTGCAGAGGTGGTAACTAACCTCCCACTCTAATAACTGAACTTTCTGCCTTGGGACTCAACGTTTGGACATATTTTGAAGCATTTGCAGACACAGTAGACTATCATCATGAGATGCATGCTGAACATAATACCTCAGAGCTAACTCTGCATTAAACACTCCAACCATACTTTGTGAACACCTCCTTATATGGTACACATGAACATGTGGAGGCTGTGGATTTCTAATTAACTTTACTCAAGACACTACAGATTAAATTTCCCCCAGCTAGCTACATATCCAACACAAGTCTATGCAGAAGTAGCAATTTCCTATTTTAATCACAAGGAATGCTCCAATTACTGCACCTTGACCTTTTGGTTTAGGCAACTACATGTATACTTCTGTACTATAATCATAATTTACTATGTGTCATGTGATCATGTACACTGTTATTATGACATATCCAGCAGAGAATAGTCACCTCTGCAAAATGCATGTAAAGAGTTTAATTTGAGGGAGCTTGATCCACGAAATCACATGACTGTGCCACATGTGGAGATGGTATACAGAGGGAGAGTGCCTGCACTGCAAAAATTGATTGTTTTTTTGACAAGCATGTGTGTTCACCTCAGCTGCATCTTTTGTAAAGGATGATATCATAACTTTAACCCCTCAAATATATACCACAAGGGCTACTACCTACATGTATGGAAGAATGCAGTATACATTTTGCAGATGTTAGTAGAGTACTAGTAATCCTCCAAATTATTTTCAGTACAGCACTGATAGTGGAATTAGCCAAGTATGCGACTATATATCTGGAGTCTTATTGTCTAGGCTACCCACACCCTTGCCTCGTTTGCAGGCCTAAATAATTATACGCTCAGTGAAAATCACTAAGATACCGGAGTATATGTGTTATATATGCCGCACCTAAATTCAGTGCATGCTCAAATTACTGCAGTATTCTCTACCTTTATATATAGCTCTCACATTAAAGAAACAATGCCATACATGACCTATTACTACACAGAGACTTAGTCTCTACTAGAAAGAGATAATTCATTGAAGGTAAACACACTTATATGATATAAAAACATTAAAAATAATCACATTATAGGATGTGATGATGATAAATATTGTACTGGTTATGGTAGTAGTAATTATAAACGATGATGGAAACACTGTCACATTCTCCGGTCTTCTTCCTCTGCCTGATCCTTGGCAAAATTAACAAATACCTGAAAAAGAATCATTTATCAGTTATCACTTGTGTTTCTGGTCCTCAGCTATAACATGGCTACTTTAATGATGTATGTATATCTATGTATAATGACAACAATCTGTGTGTTGTAAAATGACGTGAAAATATATGTATTTTTGGAACAGGCAACATAACAATATTTATGTACGAAATCACATCCTCTAAAATTAAATGACAGAGACGTATGCATCAGAGATGAAGGGTCAGAAGCATCAACACTGACACTTTCTTCTATTAAAGTGTAGTCTTACTAATTTTCACATGTAGGCAATTATTTTGTTTGAGGGATGCTGTATACACATGGAATAAACCAGTAAGCATTGCTATACTACCCAACACCAGGCCTACGTAATGTAAAATGAAAGCAACACGGTGCTGGGATATGACCTCAGCAGATCAGTTATCATTGAGTCGGTAGACTCTATATGTAGGGATGGTACTGACACATCCATTAAGCCTTAACAAACGTAACGGCTCAGAACTCTTGAATGTGGCAGCTATAAGCCCTTTTAGACGCATAACATGGCTGGCCTACGAGTGTTTCTATACATGATAAGACTCTCAAATAACCACTACAATGACATACATGAAATTGCAAAAATCCAATTTCTCCATCTCCTTCTTCCTGTTCTTCTTCTTCTTCAAACGGCCTAGGTACAAGTATTTACCTTGATTTTTGTATCAAAAGGCTCCTTATTCCCATATGCAGTGCCTTTTACCAACGGAATCTTTGTAGGACCCCTCTTCGACAAGTAAAGCTACGATATACTAGCACTTTTGTGTAGTTGAACGCCATTTCCTCGTTATTACTCACGTGTGTTTCATATGACCATGAGCAGCAAAATGGGTGGTGTTCGCACACACACAAAGAGTATTGCAAGTATGTATGCAACAAAAAGCCAGTAAAACAAGGGAGTAAAAAAATGTTGAAGGATGTAGGTGTGACAGTGCCATAAAGTAGAGAAACAAGTGCAGTATATACGTATGTAGCAAGACAGGGGATGAGGGCATGCAACAATAATAACTGTGTAACCCTCCCTACATCTCTTTTATTATGGGGTTACACACGTTATATAGTATTGTTGCATGCCCTCATCCCCTGTCTTGCTGCATATACATATTGCCTTTCCACCCCTACACCCTTCAACACCTTAATTTTTTTTGCTCCCTTGTACATTCATGGTGGATTTGGTTTGCATATTTTTACTCTTGTACCAAATATATGCTTCCTGAGGTTCTCCTTCCATGAATACACAGTTATTCAATGACCTTTGCACGCAATTTTTGCATGGTTGTAAAGGTCAATGGTGCATTGTGTGCTCACAGGGGGAGAGCCTTGGGACGAAGCTACCAACTGCCTGCACTACAATCAGGGAACTAACTTGTTCGAGTGTGGTCTGACTAACAGAATAGTCAACGATCCCTAATTGATTTCTGTGACTCTCTATCTCTCTAAACACTGTGGCCCAACGCAGAGCCTCATTGCACAGCTGATATGTCACTGCTCCCTGCAACCAAACCAAATATATACATGAAGAAAGTGTATCCATACACATGGTTACTTAGTACAGTAGTTATTGAGAAGAAATGTATGCATGGGTCGAATCTGGACCTCCAAAATATCTGTCACTGAAGTTGGCCACATGCACATGCCAACAACGTACAATGTACATACGTACAACATACACTGTTATTTCCAGTTTAGTTAGTCTTGCTGCCATTCACCCCAATTACAGAGCACCGTTTACCTGGTGTTCCTCCAGGAGCTGGGCTCCAGGGAAGGTATCTCCAATGAATTTATGCAGTGCAGTGGTATCGAATCGGCCACCAGATGAGACATCCTGTTCACTTTGACTTCTAGTGCCATTATTACTGAAAATCATTTTCAGTACAAATTGAATGACAATAATGACATGTAGTAGTTAAATGCAACTACACATGAGATATTACATGTAACTTGCCTTTGTTATAGCTACGTACATGTAACACCACGGCTATACAGTGTCAAGTTACAGGCTTTAGCTTTTTCCAGGCATATATCACGCACAAACAAATTAGTGTGTATGTATAGTACGTACACGTATGACACTACCAGAACATACATGTATAAATGTATTACACCTACTTGTCTGGGTGTGTGTCAATTTTCAAGGAATTATTTGAGATGGACTGTAATGGTCCCGTTGACTCCGTTGATAAATGATCCCATCTCACCTTAGCCTGCAGTGTATACCCTGATCCATACCTGTAAAGTTACATATATGTAACCATATCATTCAAATGGGGACCCTTGTCATATGTATTTGTACACTCACTTGTTCTTGAGATGTTGGATACTTCCCAAACACTTGAACTGACCATTCACCATGATGGCTAGTCGAGTACACAATGCCTCACACTCCTCCATACTGAAAAAGAGAGAAACACACAATTTTCAGTTATGCACATGTACAATTCATGTATATTGGCTAAACCTGTGTGAGGTGAGTACAATACTCCTTCCCTCTCTAGTGACTCCAGTGAGAACGTCCCACAGATAGCGACGAGTAGCCGGGTCCATACCAGTAGTTGGCTCATCCTGAGAGGAGGTAAATTATACAGTACCCAAATGTGCTCCCATCCACTCATGAACATTACTTACTAGTAGGATGATAGGAGGGTCTCCAATTAGTGCTATGGCAGTGCTCAGCTTCCTTTTATTGCCACCACTGCAATATATTAGAAATCAATATGTGTACATTTGTATTCAAGAGCATTTGCATTTTCAAAGCTTCAGTACAGCTTTATACATACATACCTATACTTGCCACACTGCTTGCTAGCATGTTTGGAGAGGTCAAGTCGTGTTATTTCTTTTTCCACTGCCTGACTGATGGAACGTTCAGGAATACCTCTGAGTCTAGCAAACATGGTGAGTAGCTCTCTGCCAGTCATCCTCTCAATGAGAGCATCAAACTGAGGACAGTAGCCAATCAACTGCCGAACCTTCAAGTCAATTTAATATTAAAAAATTGATGCAAAAACTTACAAAGTCTAATGTATGTGTATACTATGCTAGCCTCGTACCCAGGCTGTTGTGGGGGCAGACAGCCTGGATACGAGGCTGATACTATGACTTAATTATCCATGAGATGCTTAGAGAGAAAGGAAGACAATGCAACACAACACAACAGAAAGACAAAGCAACACACATAACTCGCCCAAGGCAGTTTTTTCTTTACTGCCTCGGGTGGGATTCGAACCCACGACCGTCCGCTTGCTAGGCATAGTTCTTACCAACTGAGCTACCGAGGCAGCTCAGCTGGCTGGGCTCGAATCACATATACAATACAAAGCAACCAAAGCACTTCAAGCATCACAAACCAGATAAACTGGTGAACTCAAACTCAGTATAAAGGAGAAGGCCGCGATAATGAAACCAGCAAAGACGCCAAACACCAAACCAAGTATATACATGACTTGATTATCCATGAGATGCTTAGAGAGAAAGAAAGACAAAATGCATGCATACCACATGTGTGCAAATTACATTGTGTGTACATACTTTTCTGAGTTCAGTTCTTATGTTATATCCAGAGATGATGGCAGTTCCACTAGTGGGAGAGATGTCTCCAATCAAAACATTGAATGTGGTGGTCTTTCCAGCACCTACACACATACCATATAGAATTATACAACATTCATTACATACACTACATACGTATAACTACACACTAAATGTGGAGGTTATCCCTCTCATTGAACACACTCCTCTCCCCTACTCTCACATGTGCACATACATACATACATATAGTCAGTCTAATACTTCGATTACATCCACAACAGTGTATCCTAGGGCTTGCAAATGTACATTCATACATGCGTGCAGTAAAGTCTTCAGTAGTGTGTGTACCATTAACTCCCAGCAGTCCAAAGCATTCTCCGGTGGGAATGGCAAGACTGATACCTTGCACTGCTACTTTAGCTGGTCTCATTGTGAACCCATCTAAAGACTTGGGATACACCTGCACAGACACAAAACAATATACATACATGTATATACTTCCCACTGTGATTATACTAGAGTGTAGTAATATATAAGTGTATGGGCTCTGGGAAAAAGCCCAAAGTTTTGGGCATGTGGTCATGATCATTTAATTTTTACATGAAAAATTTCTTCAAGGTTATTAAGTTTTGATGTCAGCATACACAGGCCCAGATGGTCAAGGTTACATTTTCATTCAACTCTCAGCCTTTAAAATGTAATTACCTTACTATGCGTACAATATACACGTACAGTGCATGAAACATGACACTAGATAAAAGAAAGAAACCCACCTCACTAAACCATACAAGACATACAACATATGTATGCACACAAGAGTATGACACCGGATGCCCGGCCTTGAGAACATGTACAGCACGTACATATATATATGTATGTATGCTAACCTTGATCAGGTTGTCAATAATGATAGCACAACTGCCATCCATCTGTCTATTCCTCACTTTTTTCTCCTCTTCAACCACATCAGAATCCTAATGTTGGCCACACCACATCATCACCAATGTGCATACATGTATGTATTATAAGTACTTCAAGTACATATGACAATTGTCAGATTTAGTAATAAAAACTAATGGCCATGGATATAACTTAACTACCTTATCAGTACCTGTTCAACCTGTTGTATAGCTAAGGGATTACTGGCACCCAGTGAGTGTAGTTCAATCATTTCAGCAGCACCCACTGTTCCCTGCTCATTTCCTCTCTTACTCTTGAAGCACACACTGTACAGCCCTTTGCCAAAGAATTTTTGCTGTGACAGGAGTTGGGTGCAGAGTTAACACATGCTGAATGCATAAACAGGCAAGTAGGTACATGTACGTATGTATGAATAGGTAATGTCACAAAGACGTTTGATAACAGAAATGGTGAAACTTTGAGGACAAATTGAGCACACTATGCACCATTTACAAACATGGGCTATATGGTGTATTGCATGTATATATATGTACATACATACTGGATATACACAGGACTTTAATTATCCATGAGACGCTTAGAAAGACAAGGCAAGGTAACACAACACAACGGAAAGACAAAGCAACACGATACAACTCGCCCAAAGCAGTTATTTTTCAAAGAAAAATTAGCTGCCTCGGGTGGGACTCGAACCTATCACCATCCACTTTGTACATGTATTAACATACCTCAATGATGAGTGTTAGTATGAACAGAAAAAGGCCCTCTATGGCCATATACACAAGTACTAAACCAACGCCTGGTCGTCGGGTGGTGAACAGGTTGTCCGTATAGTAGACGTCGTTCAGAGCACATGACCTGGGGATAAATAGTCAGGGAGAAAGACTTCCAATGAAGTTATTTGTACCCTGTATTGTGTACATCATGCAGCAGTATTGTGTACCTCTGTACTGTGCATATATTCACAGATTGCTCATAATTATTGGCTAGTGGAGCAAGCCTACTTGTCAATTCAACGGATCGATATTTCGCATATTTCTATCCGATGTTGACACACATACTCTTATGTTATTACGTGAGTTCTAATTTCGTGTGCACACCACTGGTAGGATCGCTACACTCACCAAAAATGCACTGCATTCACCTTTGTATTACATAGATTACATGTATACCACACAGTACATGTATCAGTGGCGGATCTAGGGGGGGTTTCAAGGTTTCCACTGAAACCCCCTTTTGGTGCGACTGTATTATAGCTCACACGAGCGCAGCGGACATACTGCCAATTTCAGTTTGCGTTCGAGCGTGCGTTAGCGCTAGCTCACGCCAAAATGGGCGCCTAGCACCTACGTACGAAGCCATTATCGGATTTCCCTAGCCAAATTTGCCATGTGTACTGTGTGACATGCACGCGGACATAACTCTACAGGTCGTCATTCGCGCGTGCATAATATAATGTAAAACTGGGTGTGGCCACAAAACTCGCGCTACATGATACCCCCTTTGCAAAATTCTAGATCCGCCACTGTGTATGTATGTGACTCCAACAAGCAATATGGACACTGTATATAAAACAATCAGACCCAAGACAATACAACACAACAATGCAATCCAACACACATGTATGTACATGTACATATACATATATATATATATATATATATATATTATATATACTACATGCAATGTACAGGTACACTGTACCGTGGAAGCAAATTATATGTTATATACACTTCAAACTTGCTAATCACAAATAGTTTTAACTCACTGCTCTGCTAGTGGTGTGAATGTACAGATGGACTTCAGCAAATAATTGACATAGATATCATTTATTCCAATACCAAGCCTATTAACAGGAAATAAGTCATGAGTAATGTGATGTGTCCTTGCTAGAAGAAGTGTACAAGGCTCACGCGTATGCAGGGTTGAGAAGAAATATGTAGTGAAGACTGTCTTTGACTACCTCATCAGGTATGACCAGAGTTGTTAAGAAAAATATCTGAAGGTTCAATAAGGCATGGTACTGCAGATAACAAGGTGAATGCAATTAGGGTGCATAATTAGGTACTATACACATACATGTACATCATGACTTAATCATTCATGAGATGCTTAGAAAAGAAAGGCAAGGCAACACAACACAACAGAAAGACAAAGCAACAAGGCAGTTATTTTTCAAAGAAAAAATACGTAGCTGCCTCGGGTGAGACTCAAACCCACCACCGTCCGCTTGGTAGGCGACGCTTTTACCAACTGAGCTACCGAGGCATGTACATGTACATGTACATGTATGATACAATACTACTACATGTATATATGTACATACATGTACGTATATACAGCATATACATGTAGGTAAAAAAACTTTTGTATGTACACGAATGTCTATGTACAAGTATTATAGTGATTGGTAAGAGTACGTATTAGAGGACTTACCAAGCAGGAGAGGAAGAAAACAACAAAAATGACTCCAAATGCAATGAGGGAGTTGGAAAAGAGAAACGACAAGCAGTAGACTAACGGAATACTAGACCAGCACGTCAGTAGCTGGGAATGAGAAGGAGGTAGCCACAGTAACTTAAGATATATTACATGTATTATGTACATACCAGTAGGAATGCTACAGCCAGTAGTGCAATGCCAGAGTATGCTTCCAGCTGGAAGAGAGCAAAGATAATTACCGAGACTGTTACTGGCAGGAGTGAATTAATCAGGTCCCAGGTAAAATTGGCCAGCCAGAAGCTGGTCACCTCTCCACCACTCACAAACTGTAGGTGCTTGGCCTGTGCATCGAGACAAATAATAAATCACTCACGCTACATTAAAAGACTCTAGTGTGTGCATCCACATACATGCATGTACGTTTAGATCCAGCTATGTATTATGCATACTATAATTAATATGTACATAAACTACATGTATGTATGTATAATTTTACCTAAGTAGAACTAATCTTACTTTGCTCTCTCTCTCTGCCACCAGAACAAGGACAAAGCTAGCCACCAGGAAGCTATAGCCAAACACTACAGTAATGCCAACATAGTATCCATCCAGGTTGGCCTGTTGTGCATCAGCCTAGAGAGCCGTACACATTGAGGAGGAGGGGGGAAGGACGTTTAATATTAACACCAACATAGACGCTAACTCAATCATTAACTACATGTATACAAATGTCACACATACATACAACATACACACATGGACATATCCATATTTTCATGCTAACTAAGTTTGAGTTTGTCTGTTTATCAGGTTGTGATGCTTTGGCTGAGGTGCTTTGGTTGCTCTGTCTTGATTTGTATGTGTGATTTGGTCCAGCCAGCTGAGCTGTCTTGGTAGCTCAGTTGGTAAGTGCTTCCTAGAATGCATGTGTTATGGTTTGAATCCCACCAACGCAGCCAATTTTCTTTGAAAAATGACTGCTTTGTTTGTGTTGTTTTGTCATTCTGTTGCGTTGTGTTGCCTTGTCTTTCTAAGCTTCTGATTAGTCATGGCTCACTTTTTTTATTTGCGTAATTGTTTGATTCACATGTCAATACATATGTACATACATGTATAAAGTTTTAGCACTGACCAGGTTGTTGAGAGAAGTTCTGGGGAGAGGATGGTTGTTGACATTGAGCTTGAGATTGCTGTTCCTAGTTGCCTGTCTCAACCATACATTGTGAAATGCATTCAGAGATGCTGCTGACATGTGCCAAGGCTGGGAGACGGAGGAGCAAAATTTCTTTTAGGAACATGCACATCATCTCCATATAAAATGTACATTTGTATACACCAACTACTACATAAATACGTAGGTAGCCTCAATCACCCCCACCACACACACATCAGAGCTTCATTCACACATTCTGGCAAAGTAGAGTTTTGGGAATGTGAGTGGGCGGTGTATGTATGGCAATGTCAAATCCCAATGATTCAAAGTGGTGGTGGGGGGAATGCCAATCCCCCACCACCACTGAAATGAAATCCTGCACTTTGTCCACACCTATACAAAAACTATCTCATATAAATGTACATGTACAGTGATACTTACTCTATTATTATACCAGACAGTCACAGACAGTGTTTCTGTAGTCTCTTGGTGATATTGGGTTGACACCAGACACTCCTCTCTCTCCGTCTTACACTCCGACCCATCACAAGCACATGCTCCAGTTTGCAACAAGTCAGCACTCAGTCCATCCACCACATAGCCCGGAAGAAGCTCCACAGATCCACACCCCATCTGCTCTGTAAGGTCACTCTGACCCTTCCCACTCCCATTCTCCTCACTTCCACTCTCACCACTTCCACCAATAACATTTGTAAAGTCCGTATTTAAACAGGAACCATTTACCCCAGTCAATGATGGTGCAATGTAGGTTGGCTGACCATCACTATGTTGGCACAACTGTAAAGTCCTGTTACAGACGACGTCAGTAGTGTTGCATGCACACACAGTGTAGGGAGGGTCTCTTTTGTGCTGCAGTGCAAACCCACCCACCACTCTTCGTGTAAACACAGGTCCAGTGATGTTATGAGAAAGACGCAATAAAATGTCGTCCACATAAGCAGTATAGGTGTCCAGTGGGCCTACAGTAGAATTATTGACCAAGTCATGAATGGAGGTTTGCGGCGGTGAAGGGCAGAACTCATCTTCTTCGTATTTAGTATTTTGAGTGAGAGGGTGAGTACAGGAAGGGAGACGTGTGATGCGAGATATACAGCAACTGTATAGAGAGCAAAGAAAGCACTCACACACACACACACACACACACACACACACACACACACACACACACACACACACACACACACACACACACACACACACACACACACACACACACACACACACACACACACACACACACACACACACACACACACACACACACACACACACACACACACACACACACACACACACACACACACACACACACACACACACACAGTTCAGTTCTTCAGGATTCAGCTTTAATTATCATCTCATTTGTATATCATCAGTGTAATGAAACATCATCATACATACGTATCTACATACATGTATACATGTATATCACAGTCACTCACGAGAGACATTGTTTGCAGTGATGATATGGAAATGAACTCTTGTGACTACAGATTTCACGTAACTCTTCCTGCATCACACAAGCATACTACATGATAATCACACTCTTAGAAAGACAAGGCAAGGAAACACAACACAACACAAAGACAAAGGAACGCAACACATCTCGTGCAAAGTAGCCATTTTTCAAAGAAAAATTAGCTGCCTTGGGTGGCATGTAGCTATTCCATTTGTGTTCCACACATGCGCACTTCTAAAGTTCAAATATACGTCTGTTTACGCTTAAAATTGCAAGATCTTGGAAAATTCCTGTATACGTGGAAATAAAATGTGCATGTGCACGCACGCACAAGTTCAGACCTACCAAGCCACAGCTGTATCTTTAAATTCTTCTTATGAAGTACATGGAAAAAGGTGTGCGCAGAGCAAACCAAGCAAACAGCAGACAGCTGTTTTGGGCTGGTTGGCCCTCAATGTACCTAATAATTATTAAGAGCTTATGGACACCATTTATGGGTTGTTGGTAGACGGCTATACTTGCATAAATATTTCTATTGCTCTAAAATCAAATTATCTTCTTACACCACTGTCTTACCGATTAGGCTACCACCAGCTCAGGAATGAAACATATACATGTACAAATCAAGGCAAAGCAACCAGACCATTTCCATGACAAACAGTAGAACTCAAACTCAGTATTACACTACGTACATGACATAAACATACATGTACATGTACATACAAATACACAGTGTATGTATATAAATGTACATGTATGTACCACAGTTCTACTGGAACAGTATTTGTCCAGCATCTGGAAGCGGTATCCACAGCACTGTTCAGTATCCCTGCCACTCTGCACAGAGGTATTCACCAGCTTCAGCACTCTGCCAGTGTAGTCATATAAATTAGTGGCATCCAGTGAGCCAGCTGTCAGTGACTGAATAGAGAGATGTGTACATGGACCATAATACATACATACAGACAGGTATATATATATTAAATGAACAGGATTTTGTACCAATAACTACATGTACATACATGTATACATTTTACTCAAAGAGATACGTACTTAGAAAGGCAAGTCAACACAACAGAAAGAAAAACACAACACAACTCGCCCAAAACAATTGAATATTGGCTGCCTGGGATTCGAAACCACGACACTTGCTTTCTAGCCAACTAAGCTGCAAAGGCAAGCTCAGCTAGCTGCAGGTCTGAATCACAATACATGTACAAATCAACCAAAGCATCTCAACCTGATAAACAGGTGAACTCAAACGTACTACATACATTATACTGTTAGATTTGCACTAACCTGAAAATCAAAAAAACTGGACATGTTGCCTGTCACATCCCCGTTCACAACTCCATCATGAAACTCTGCCCAGAACAGTGTCCGATTATCACTGAGTGCAGATTTACTGAGACTTAGACTTCTTTTGGGATCACTGGGATTATCGTTAAACAGCAACGTACTAGCGAGTACCATTGCATATATTACATGTGTGAGTGGTAGAACGAGATGGGATATCATGGCCTGCCAGAAACGGAAAGATGTGTACATGCGTTTTACTACCATTGCCCGGTATTTTTGAAGCCATGCAGTGAGGCCAGTGTTTAGAGCTAGTGGAGATGGGGAGGAAGCTGGACAGAGAGAGAACAAGAGGAAGAGAGGGGAAAAGGTGTGGAGGGAAGGAAAGAGAGTGTACAGAGAGAGAAGAGTAAGGGGAATGCTAGACAAATACACAAATATGGTCACACATTGTACATGTACATACGTACATGAAGTATTTAGTACACCACGAGACTCTCAAAGCAATACAACTCACTCAAGACAGTCATTTTTCTGAACTGCCTCAGGCGGGACTCGAACCTACAACATTCTCTGTTCTAGGTAGATGCTCTACCAACTGAGCTACCGAGGCAGCTCAGCTGGCTGGTTCAAATCACACATACAAAGCAACATACAAAGCAACATGTACATTCTCTTCGTGTCTTCTAACTCTATCCTCACTTCTTTCTGAAGTTTGTGACAAAGGGAGACTTTGATTTTCTTCACTACCTGCACCAAGACCATACTTCAGATCGGCACAACCGTCCTCCACATCATCATCACTCTCTCCAACACACACACCCTGGATCTCTATTTTAAGTCCTCGAGTACTCTCTCTCTCACTCTCCCTCATCTCAACATGGGCAGAACCCCCATAGTGCACATTCTCACTACTCACACCATCACCCTTCACATTAACATGGCTCCAGGACATTCCATGCCTATTGGGGTACCGTTCTTTGAAATCTTCATGTACATGTAGTTGTGGTTCTGATTGTGAGATGTTAACGTCCACTAGAGCCAGTGATGTCTCCTCCTTCTTCACATTCTCAAACTGCCTTGTTACTGTCCCGTGTGGCATTGAGTGCAGTGAGAGTAGTGACGATTGTGAGGGTGGTGACAGTTGTGATGATTGTGAGGGTGGTGGCAGTTGTGATGATGGTGGTACTGTTGGTGGCAATTTAGTAGGTGAGAGGGATGCAGCTCTGGCTGATCGCTCCACCCTATACATGAGAAGGTGTGTAAATTATAAATACACTCCACACTTACGTGTATGTACATATCCGTGCATGCAAACCCCACTCCCAGGTCTCAAGACTGAGTATGTGGGCCATCTTTACCTCTTTTTATGAACTGCTGAAGCTACGTAACTATATTTTCTAAGCTGTTGTAGCTGTTCTTATTTCTAAGCTATGGAAGCTAAATATACATATATATATTTTTTTCTAAGCTGTTGAAGCTGTAACATGTTCCATTTTAAATAGGCAAATGGTGTGACCACCAAATATAGAAAAAAAGCAACATTAACTTATACAAGATATGCCCTGCACTTTGGCTAAAGTTCCTATCAATTCCTTAAATTTTACCTTCACTTTTATGGCTGCATTTGAATGTGTAGGAAAATTTCCTGCACTTTTCTTCAAAATTACAACAAAGTGTAGGAACCATGTATCATACATTTTTAAAGTGAAGGGTTGATTTTCATCAAAATGGTCTGTGATTTAAGATTTCCAATAGAAACAACTGTTTCCTATTTATTTTGGAACATGTTCTGTTATTTTTAACAGATTAAAATATAAGCTGTTGAAGCTGGTGTGTATGTATGTATGTATGTGTATGTGTGTATATATGTACATAGAATTCTGTTTCTTTACTACTGCTTTCTTTCTTTTTTCTAAGTAGTGCTCTATGCACGTGATCATTCATGTATAGTACATATGTGTTCATTAGTATAAAGAATTACATGCACACACTTATATATTTTAGTCTCAGTTACCCCAACTTCAAAGGGATGTATATATGTATACATACATGTACAGGTTTAAATATTAAGATTTGTTTTCCGAGAGTGATGTACATGTATATACATGTACTGTATGTGTAGGTGTATGTAAGCCATTGTTGACATCTACCACAGATATTTTCTGACCCCAGTGACCGAGTGGATCAGTGATATATACATATGATTAATAACCAGAAGGTAGTGTAAGTGGGTTGACCCCCAGCTGGCCCACTGGATTCAGTTCTAGCTACATCAGTAATGTACAATGCAGACAGAGAGGAAGGCCATAGGAATATGGATATACACGTATAAGGAAAAAGGGGAGATAAAAGGGAGGTAGGAAGTGAGCGAAGTAGATACAGTAGGAAAGGAGGTAATAACCTGTCTCTTAATGTCTCCTCAGCACCTTCCCTAACCTTCATGAACACCTCCTCCATAGTGGTCACAGAAATACCATAACTGGATACACCAAGGTCCCTTTGATCGGCTGTTGATATATCTCATGTGAAATGACTGAAAACTGGGGAAACGTGCTTTAGTCTAACCTTCCAGTGTGTCAAAGAGAGATGGAAAGTGGTGTGTGGCAGTGGACGGCAGAATAAAGGAGAGCTCGGCTCCCACATCGGTCACCACCTGTGACCCAGGAACCTTTCCCAGCACTAGATCACACACCTGGTCAGTATATGCATATATTTGGAGATGTCCACATGATGTAATGGTACATGTACTAGATGTAATGCATGCATGTAGAAGTGCATATAACATGTGCATGTAGAGGTACATGTATACATGTATATACCTTGGTAGAGTCACATGATGGCTCCTTCACTATAACCATGTGATATCCCACTCCATACCTACATATGTAATACACACATCATCACTACTCATACATACGTACCTATGTACATGTACATGAACATGAACATGTATATGTGTGTGTACTATCATTGTAAAGGTGTACGTGTACCATATTTGTGTAACATTACACATTACATGATATTCTCACCTGCTTTTGAGGAAGAGAGAAGATCCAGAGCAACGAAGTTTCCCCTCAGCCATGATAGCAATCCTGTCTCCCAGCAAGTCAGCCTCATCCCTAAAGTAGACAGCATTAATACATGCACAACTCCTCTCATTGTAGATGTACACACATGTACAGGGTACACACAGTATACTTACATGAAGTGTGTTGTTAGTAACATGGTCCTTCCCTCCTTGTGCTTGGCCAGCAAGTCCCAAGTAGCCCTCCTGGCATATGGATCCATACCTGATGTAGGCTCATCCAGTACCACTATCTTAGACCCTCCTATCAGAGCTATACCAACACTGTGGGCATACATGTACATGTACGTAACAGAAAGGAAACAAGAGGAGTGGGAATGAGGGGAAGTAGAGTGGAGAGGGAAAGAGAAGGAGGGTGAAGGAAGATGAGAGGAGAATGAAGTCAGAGTAAGGAGAGGGAGAAATGAAGGTAAACAGTATGATGAGTGGATATAAAGTTGAAGGTATATTATGTGTGACCTGAGTTTCCTCTTCATTCCTCCAGAGAGCTTTTGGGATGGTATGTTTCTCTTGTCCTCCAGCTGCAGGTCCTTGATCATATCATCAGCTGCCTTCTGCACTTCCTTGCCTTGCAAACCCTGCAAAATGAAAAAATGTATATCTACATGTGTGTTGCTTGATTTTCTTCTAAATGTGCACATGTCAATGTACATGTAATCACCTTCAGTCTTGCAAAGAACTTGAGATGTTCCAACACAGTAAGTCTGTCAAATAGTACATTGTGCTGGGGACAGATACCAAGGCTCTGTCTAATCTGGTCCATGTTTGTCCTGATATCATAATCATTGATGACTGCTGTACCACTTGTGGGGGTATACAGACCTAAAACAAAGAAACACCATCAATACACATATACTCACATGTATAGAGATGCATGTGTATCACAATAAAAAATATATTTACATGTGTTTATACATGTACTGTTCCTTGGCTGAGGATCTCCAGCTGACTGGAGTTGAGGCACAAACGGATGATAAGTTATGTTCCTTAGGTGAGGGAGGAACAGATGGTAAGGATTTGCCTGTGCGTACATGTATGTGTGGCTCCGCCCATGATTGTGGGTGCGTGGTCAATGGCAGTAATGCTATGGTAGCTTCACAAGTATTATTATTATTATTATTATACATGTACTGTTTCTGTGTAGTCATTTACATTGTTGTTTTTCTGCAACTTTATTAGCTAATATGCTACGTATACAAGTGTATTTTTGAGTAAGTACGTATTTACGTACATGTGTATATTACAACTTATACCAGTAAGTATGGAGATGGTGGTTGTCTTGCCAGCTCCATTGTGGCCAAGGAGGGCAGTGATCTGACCCTCATACATGTTTAGACTCAGTCCATCCACAGCAACCTTCCTCCTTGATTCTTCATCATCTGTCTTGTTGCACAATCTGCGCAGTTTGTTATCCTGCAATCAATGTAAAATGATTCACAGCTGAAAATATTATAAACACACTACCCATTTATACATTGTATACATATTTTACATGCATACAGTATAGCTGCTATGAGGCTAGAGTATATATGTACATGGAAATACATGTGCATAGCACACTAGCTATGGAAGAAGTAGGAAGGAAAGAAGGTGTACAAGTACTTTGACGTGCAGGTACATCTACTGATATGTAGTAACTTGCGTACATCGTCATATATCTTGAGTAGATTTTGTATACTAATGCCCTCTTTTAAATCATCAGGCACCTCTTCATGGAGGTCTCTATCATATACACCCTCAACAGTGCTCTCCACCTGAATTGAGAGAGCACATGAATATTTATTATATACATGTAAATGTATGTTGTCAGCATGCACAATATATGTACATGTACACAGTGTACATTTCTTTCAGCTGTTCTGCATGGTTTTCCAGTCCAGTAGGATGGTTGGAAGGGGAAATAAAATGGTCTTGGAACACCATACCTGCCAGGCTTTACACCATTCACATACCTGCACAGGTGCATGAGTAACACATGTAACTTTGTTCATGCAGAGCAGATCAGAGTCTTCCTAGAGTTGCGGTGACTGTATTACACTGAAAGTGTAGTAGTGTAGGCAAGAGATTTCACATTCCTTTTTGCTCTAGAGAGCATCGCATACTCACCATGCCAGTACCAAGAAGAGAACAGTGTCGATAAAGAGCATGATCATCACCCAGCCCATGTGAAATCCATCCTCTATTGTGAGGGGCTGCAGTAGAGTGGCCGTCGTGAGCCCCTGTTGCCTCACCTCCCATTCCGACACCAGTGTCACTCCTAGCCCCATACAAGTGTTAGTCAACACACACATCGCCAGCTTCATAGGCCTGGACAAACAAGACCATGATGTGTTACCACATGAAGAATACTTAGTTATGACGATATGAAACTTAGCCCTAGCTGACTGGAGGTTTTACACACACCTCCACATATATACATGTACATACATGTAGCTCAGTTGGTGGAGCATAGGTTTGAATCCCACCCAAGGTTGGCAAGGTGGCTTACTACTTTTTTGACAATGACTACCTCAGGTCATTATGTAGATGAGAGTAGTCACTAGTGAGAATGCATTGTACTCATTTATGTAAGTGCTGCATGTACATGCACAATACATGTAGTAAATGTACAAGGTCAGTTCCTTATACAAGTAATAAGGAAATCACATGTATAATACATGTACATGTAGTACAGGTACAAGGTCAGTTCTAAAAGAGTAAGTATATGTATAAGGAAATCACATGTATAATAGGTAAAAGGTCGAGTATATAAGTACAGGAATCATGTGGATATTGCAAGTATTGGCCTAATGTACATGTATATTAATGTAAGCGCATACACGATGACATCATGCACACAATCAATCCTACAATAAAGAAGTAACATATCTCACAATGTAAAGCGGTGGAAATATTGTGGAACATAGAAGAACGGTGTGTAGATAAAGAACCAGGCTACAAATGACACCACCATGCCCAGACGAGCAGAGGTGAACCATACACTGCAAAGAGAACAGGGAGAGGAGGGAGAAGGGGTGGCGGGAAGAACAGGAGGAAAATAGGGTGCTTAGGGCTATGTACATATATGTATGTACATGTATACACATGTATAATTATGTGCATGCACAAATACTAACAAAAGGGAATAGTACATGTAACAATTGGGGTGAGCCCACCTAGTCATACCCCTGGAAAAATACCTATATACACATACAGTATTAGCATTAAATATTCTAAATACTGCTTTGATCTTATGCATGTGTCAAATATTTTGCAGCTGTGCAAGTTCACTACCACTCACTCATAATGCTATTGCATTTCTCTATATCATTGCCAAGCTATTAGCGTGAGGAAGCTAATCGGGGTCCATATCTCAGCCAATGCGTACGTACATATGTACGTGGTGTCACGCATGTCATTAGTGACACTCAATTTCCCTGGAGGTGACACTCAATTTCCTTGGAGTAACGTTTAGGAATATCGTTTGTCACGGTAACTTCCGTAAGTACGACGATGTTGATGCCAATCGTTCCATGGTGCGAGGCAATGCACATGCGCATTCCTAGTATTCACACATACATGTAATTGGGTGAATGGGAGTGGAGTGCACCTAGTCATACTGATGGAAATAATATGGCATTGATGGCTTTGATATATTTATTCATCCCACTCATGTCCAGGTGTACAACTAGGTTTGTTCACTCCCACTCACCCACAATGCCTCTATATTATATTCACACATATGTAGGTAGAGGTGTGTCATTATACCTCACAAAAAATCCCCATGAAATGGAGGCTGTGGCAAAGAGAATGAAGAAGAGAAGAAGTAGAAACACATTACTCTCTGGAAACACCTGTCCAACCTGTGGAGCACATAGACTACATACTGATATATACTTGTACAATGTACATGCTTGTTTGGGGCTTTGAAATTTGTGTCAATGGGCATATGTGGTTGAATATACAGGGAGAACTGTGGGTATCTTTGGACATATACAACACCTCTGGAATCAAGTCTTATACATGTACATGTACTAATGTATGACAAACAAACCTTGAGGAGTAGTGTGATGACCACACTGGATGCTAAGAGGAAGATAAACTGCTTGACAAACCAGGTAGTCCACAGTACCCACTGCTTTAGACCCATCATAAACATGGACTCCCTGATACGTGTCTCCTTCTCCAATACCAGCTCCTACAAGGCAGAGAACACACCCACCATACATGTGCTACACATATCTTCTTCCAGGTGCATGTACATTATTACACACAGAAGCAGACGAAAATTTAAAGTACAGCAGATTTCAGCACTCTTGCAACATTGAACTGTAGAGCCAAAACCACAGTAGCACAGAGCTAGGTACTATGCATACCTAGTGCAAAAAAACAATTACGAAGGTAAGCCACATGAAGCCTCCTAAGTAAGTGTAGCATATGCTGCTCATTATTCAGTGCATTAATTTGCTCTACATGTACTATGTACATATATGTACATCATCGTAATTTGGGAATATTGAATTTATATATATATGGACTTATCAAAAGGGCACGTGTATGTACAAATGTATATGGTACATAAAATTCACCTTGGTAAACATGCCGGCACTGTATATAAAAGCCATAATGAGTAGCAGAGGAAGAATGGCAGCGTTCCAGTTAAGAAATCGGTCGATGCGATAAGACGGGTAAGGAATTTGTTTTACAGATACTTGTACATGAGGTACAGTGAGATTAGCTTGCTGTGCCTTCCAATTCACTAGAGCCTCTGCTACTCTGTTTTGCAAGTGGAGAAATCCTTCAGCAAGGTATGAACTGAGAGGTACATGGAAGAGGGAGAGAGGATGTATGTAAGAGAAAGGGGACGATGAAAAAGACTAGTCATACATGTATATCTACTGCCCCTACACATATATGTACAAGTCCTATCCCTTCAAGTTTCTGTTTTTGACACTACTCACACCCCATAATGTGGATGTGTACATGTTATGCCCCATGCTGATCTACACATAAGTGAATGTAAATGTATCCCTCCTCTGTATAAGCTCCTTCAATCTATATAGCATCCAAGAGGATAATATCAGCTAGATGTATGTAATATGCTGGGGTATTGGGTGTGTACATGTACATGGTATTCTGGCTCTCAATTTGTTAGTCAAGCAGGTGATTTTACATAGTAAAATACATTGTACATGTAAGTGACACATTTAAAAGCTTCTATACAAACATTTACACGTAGACCGTCTCACTTATCAGTGACCCTAGCACCAGGATACTGGAACCAGAATGCAGCCTCTCCAGTGTGCCATGTGTCTGTCTCCCCTACCTCGTGCCGCAACCTCAGTGTGTACTCCAGATCATCTCCCTCCAGACTATCAAACACTATGCCTAATAAGAGTACAGAGCATGGCTGTATATTGCAAGAAACATACCATAGTACACAGTGTAAAGGATCACATAGGAAAAGTGAAACAACTATGTATGTACTGCAAACATTGCACATACATATATACACACTTCAAATACTTGTACACACACTATTACATGTAACATACATGTACGACTCCCACATACAATACATGTAGTAGGTATAAAAACACACACTGAATAATACTTTTTAGACTATGGTAACTTTAAATGTCAATATGTACATGTACATGCATGTACAGTGAACATTATTTTTTTGGAAGAAAACATGTATGTGTACATGTGTGTATAAATAATACATAGAAATAATCCATACATACATGTACACCGAGGGCCGGATGTAGCGTCCCGAGCATAGCGAGGGTGCTACCAAGGGCCCGAGGCTTTCTAAATCGCGTAGTTCCCTCGATTCGGTTTCTAACTTATATGTAGTGTGTATATACTGCTGGACAGATTCACATGTATGTATACATGTGTACATGTATGTATGGATTATTTCTATGTATTATTTATACACACATGTACGCATACATGTTTTCTTTCCAAAAAATAATGTTCACTGTACATGCATGTACATGTACATATTGACATTTGCATGCATAGGGCCAGGTCTATACCGAAAGTGTGGCATTGCATTGTATACAAATACAGTAGCCTCAGGTTCCCAGGTTTTCCCCGTTGCGTGTAATCATGCCCATTTTTTGATTGTGGGGGGGGAGGGAAATATTTGAGATCAGGGAAGGCCTGGCTACAAATACAGTATAATCACCTGCTCCTCCAACAAAGCAGCCCAGATGCTGAGTGACATTAATACCTCCGAATTCATCAGTCAGCTCAATTGGAGGGAGAGGGGGAGAGAGTGATGTAAGCCTATCCACCATTTCCTGTTCTGTAGATACTCCAATGACACTCCAGTAGAACTCCTGATTTCGCAGATAGTCCGCCACCTCTCCTGGAAGAATGGAAAGATTAATATGTAGCTCAACTATAATATGCAACATGTACATCTAGTTCATTCATTCTTACATGCATGTAAATATATATTCACACATAATTAACAGACCTAGCCATCTATATTCATAACTGTAATACATTCAATACATTCATGACTTAATCGTGACTTAATCATTCTCCAACATGCATATACATGTAAGTTGGGGTATCATTGTACATATACATGTGTACATGAAATAAGCAGACCAAGAGACTCCCAAAGCGATACAACACAACACAATGCAACTCACCCAAGGCAGGCATTTTCAAAGAAAAATGAGCTGCCTCAGGCAGGACTTGAACCTGCAACATTCTGCGTTCTAACCAGATGCTCTACTAACTGAGCTACCGAGACATGTACATGCACGCAGTATTGACTAACGTGCATGTTGACTGGTGTTGGGTGTGTAGTAGATGTGGTAGGGATTGTGAGGCACAGGGAGGGTGAGTGGGTCTGGGTCAAACGTAAGGTGACATCGATTCTCTAATTCAAACAGAGAAAACCTGGAGTTGGACACAAATAGTACAGGGCTAATTTAGCAGCAATCTTCAGCCCATCTGTACAGTAATAACTCAATTAGGTAAATAAGGAATTCCAAATACTTGATAAGGTATTAAATTCCTAGTTCTCAAGGCTGCATGGACATCTGGTGTCTTGCTCATGTGTATCTGTTGTATATTTTTGGTATGGGTGTCCCTGAATGGGCTGTTGCTAGGAGTTGCTCCACGCTCTGGCTGTTTGTTTGTATGTGTTTACCTGAGTGAGCTTTTGCTACGTAGGAGTTGCTCCATGCTCACGTATGTGTGCACCTGAGTGAGCTGTTGCTAGGAGTTTCTCCACGCTCAGGCGGTTTGTATGTCTTGTGTGGACTAGTGAGGGGTTTTCCTTTCTAAACACTAGCTAGTGTGCTAAACACATGCACATTTTTCCATGTAGTAGATCTACTTACACCACATATACATGTATCAGGTCAACCTACCTGAGTATAATGACGACCACGCATGCTGCAGGAGGCACTAGAAGCTCCACTAAAGTGCCAATAGGTCTCCGCAACTACAGTCAGTGCAATAAGTACAGTAACAAGTAATGTGGTTGTGTTTAGGAAGAACGGTTACAGCTACTGCATACAGATACATGTCGTACAGGTTAAAGAATAGACGTAATTATGTTGATATTACAGTTCATCTGTCTTCTTATGTGTATAGCTCATTGTTTCGTATCTATCGACCTCCACGGCAGCAACACTGTCTCGAATAATGATTCTACATGCAGTATATACATGATAACAGAATGACGGATGATTCAGTCGCTGGCTATACTATTTAAACGCACCCCACAGTCTGCCGTGGCCTGTTTACAATAAAGCAAAACTAGCTATGTCATGTATGTCGATCGCAGTTTACATTACATGACTACGAGCTATACACCCATGTATTTGCTACCTGTAAAAGGAAGTTCTTCCACAATAAGATCAAGAGCTGCCGTCCTATGTTCCATACACTCGCCATCTCTGTAGTACCAGTGGATTCATGGAGCCACGCCTTCTATTGATACGCCCTCTTGTGTCACGTGAATCGCAAACTTTGACGCGCATGCGCAGTGAGGTACCTTCTCACGTGATTTTTTGATACGGAGCAGGATATGATTATCCCTCTGTCTGTGTCTTCGCTACTTGAGTTTTGAGCAAGATGTATTTATATGTGGTATTCGACTTATGATCTTGTATGGTGGTGTTTGTGCACGTCTATTGATGTTCGCTCTGCTACGGTGCGTGCAAGGCATATTATATCACCGTGCTGTAGCACTACTGGAGTTTTGAACAAGGTATTTATATGTAAACGTCATCTTGCTCTCTCACATAGTTTCAAGTGGCATTATAGTTACACATAGTTAGTAGATCTACACATATCTAGAAGTGGTGTTTGTATATGTGATGTTTACTGATTCTGTTATAGTGGGTACACCAGTTTGAGCAAGATGCATCAGTTCATTTGCAAACTTGTATTGCAGATATCTATTGAGACTGTAGATCAAGAGTGTTCAGCCTATAGTAATATTAGAGTCCTCTTTGTGGAGAAGCTTTGGGAGACAGATATGTAAATTTTGACAAGCTTTAATAGTATAGAGAAAACTGCATAGTAAATATTAGAGTCCTCTTTGTGGAGACGCTTTGGGAGCTTTTAGGAGACAGATATGTAAATTTTGGCAAGCTTTAGAGAAAACTGCATAATTATGTATTCGGAAGTGAGCTCTGGGAATACGACCTTGATCATTTACTCAGCCTATATGTTGTAGGTGTCTGGGATGCGCGTGAACAAAAACCGTACAGTGATGAGTTGTGCCCTGGTCAACTTCAGTCCTTGGCTGAGGATCTGCAGCTGACTGGAGTTGAGGGGCAAACAGATGGTAAGTTATGTTCTTTAGATGAGGAAGGAACAGATGGTAAGGAATTGCCTGCATGTGCATAAATGTATGTGTGGCTCCACCCATGATTGTGGGTGCGTGGTCGATGGCATGCAGTGCTATGGTAGCCTTATGAGTATTATTATTACGTATTATATTGTAGATGTCTATTTAGTGATCACTTGTGTAAATAATGAGTATTGTGTCACGCTGTGATAAACAAAGTATTGTGCTGTAGGTAGTGCTATACATTGTTCTTTAACTTACAATCTTGTATGGTGGTGTTTATAGATTCTGTTTGTTAATAATGATCACTGGTGTAAATATGCGTGTGAGAGATGTATTGTGTCATTATTTTGTTGTATAAGGAGTTTTAGAAAGAAAAAATTAACATGAACACGATAATGATATATTCACAAATGGAAGTATATACATCAAGAGATAGAACCAATTGACTTATATATATGTTTGGCTTGCATCAGTAGCATCAATTACGGTGGGGCTAAAGTCAGCAAAGCAACATTTAGAAGATTGGCCATATCGTTGCTCTTGGCAAAATTAATTGGTGTTTCACCATCCACATTGTGAACACCGATCAAGCATGTCTTGCAGAGGTATAGAATCACTTTGACTGCATATTTGTCATCCATGCTTGCTGCAACATGCAGTGCTGTCCAGTTTTCACTGTCTCGTGCTGCCAGATTAGCCAGAGCTGCCACTAGAAGAAGAGGAGCCATTTGGCCCTCAAACACACAACGCATTCCCGGAGGTAACCCAGTGGGCTCGAGTCCATTGACTACTTCCTTCCCATAGTCAATTATCAACCGCTTCATCTCTTGCACATCACCATCAGTGATGGCCTGCTGCATGAGAATGTTAGGTGGGAACTTTACTGACTTTTTCTGTTGCTTCTTTTTTGTCTGCTGCTTGTTTTTATTCTGGATCAAAGTGCTGAGATTGAATGAGTCATGTGGCTTCCTTTCTTTGGTATCTCGAAGTACTGGGATAGACATGGACTGGCTTCCCTTGCAATTGAGCAAATGCTTGTAAACTGAAGACATTTTTAATGTGATATCTACAAGGCTTCAAGGTTTTCAGATAGTTATATTTCACTGCTTGGTTTTTGTTACAACTGAAGGAAATGATTGCTTACTATTATGTTATGGTGTTTACAAGATTGGAACACAGACATGTTATTGCCTGAGGCTATCTAACACTGTTTACCAAAAAATTATATTGTACAACATATTTACTTTTAGTGAAGCTTTTGTTAATGAAATATAGCAAAGTAGTGCCTGTGGCTATTATTTACAAGATTACATGATTTTATCTCAACATTAATTATTGGTTTAACACCACACCAATTTCCACATTTAGTGCTATTTTTGTTAGCAAGATATGGCATAATATTGCCTGAGGCTCTATTGTTGTTGTATTACAATTCTTTACAGAGATTATATCACAACATCGATCATTGGGGTATTAAGCTTTACTATCATACCAATTTTCACATTTGGTGGAGCATTTGTTAGTGAGATAGAGTAATGCTTGCATGCATGAGGTTATTTTGTTGTTTATTTGTTAACAGGATATATCACAACGTTAATCATTGGGGTATTAAGCTTTATCATCATACCAATTTCCACATTTAGTAGAGCTTCTGTTAGTAAGATACAGTAATGCTTGTCTGAGGCTATTTTTACAAGATTTACATGGTGTACAGAGATTTTATCACGATGTTCATCTTTGGGTTATTAAGCTTTACCATCTTACCAATTTTAACTTTAAGTGAAGCTTTTGTTAGTGAGATACAGCATTGCTTGTCTATTTGTTGGTATATTACAAGGTTTACATTGTTTACAGAGATTTTATCACAACGTTGATCATTGAGGTATTAAACTATATACTTACACATTTAGTTGAGCTTTCATTAGTCAGATATAGGATTGCATGGCTCCCATCATAATACCATGGCCTGGGGCTATTTTAGAGTCGGTAGACTATGTAGGGATGGCGCAGATAAGCCCGTTAGCCTTAACTATAACAGCTTAGAACTCCCGAACGCGGATGTTTTAAGCAAACTACACGCTCTGCAAGTGCTTCTATACACATAACACTCAAAATATACAGCTACAGTGATTCTTGGAAAATTGTAAATATGCCGATTGTTCATGCATCATCATCATCTTCTTCTTTCTTCTTCAGTTCAAACGGCCTACCACGAAACTGAGGTTAGTAATCGCTCTAATTCTTTAACGAAAATCATTTATACTGGAGTGTACATGATCCTTGATGCGCAAATCTTCATACCTACTCCCAATGCTGTCAAACTCCAGGTCTGCAACCTTACAAGTGTTAGTTTTAGACGCCATTTTCTTGTTTGCTCACATGCCGAACACGTGAAGTTAGTTTTGTCGTAGTCTGTTGACTACTAACTGTTGAAAGCCACTTGACTTGCTGTTGTACTCAGTACTTCTAATATTCGTACAAAACAGGATGTAGGGGTCACTGACAGTTGCTAGCTATCCTGCTTATAGGTATGAAAGGGAGGTAGAACTCTGCACGAAAGTCAGTAGGTTTATACGTGTTGCTATACACAGTAAAAACCAGTGAAACAAGTGTAAAAAAACATTTTCACTAAAATGTTGAAGGATGTAGTGATTGAAGTGTCAAAAAGCAGAGAAACAAGGTCTAAGTGCAGCATGCATGCAGGCGAAGGCAGGGGATAATAGCATGCAACAATCATAACATGTGTAAACCCATATCCCTACATCTGTAAACTTAGAGTTACACATGTTGTTATTGCTGCATGCTATCATCCCCTGCCTTAGCATGCATGCATGCTGCACTATTGTCTGGGGCTAGTTTGGAGTTGGTAGACTCTATATGTAGGGATGGCACAGAGACGCCCATTAGCCTTAACAAAAATAACGGCTCAGAACTCCCGAACGCGGATGTTTTAAGCCTTTTCAGAGAAATTACATACTCTGCGAGTGCTTCTATACACTATAATACTCTCAAAGTACGTAAAATATATAGCTACAGTGATTCTCGGAAAATGCCGATTGTTCATCATCATCATCTTTCTTCTTCAGTTTAAACAGCCTACTGTGAAACTGGGGTTATAGTAATCACTCTAATTCTTTCACGAAAATCATTTATACTGGAGTGTACATGATCCTTGATGAACAAATCTTCATACCTACTCCCAATGCTGTCAAACTCCAGGTCTGCAACCTTACAAGTGTTAGTTTTAGACGCCATTTTCTTGTTTGCTCATCTGCTGAACACGTGAAGTTAGTTTTGTTGTAGTCTGTCTGTTTCTTTGAACAACTAACCGTTGCAGGCAACTTGACTCGCTGTTGTACTCAGTACTCATAATATTCGTACAAGACGGGATGTACGTAGGAGTCACTGACAGTTGCTGTCCTGCTTACAGGTATGCAAGGGAGGTAGAACTCTGCAGGAATGTCAGTAGGTTTATACGTGTTGCTACACACAGTAAAAAACAGTGAAACAAGTGTAAAAAACAATGTTGAAGGATGTAGGGATTGAAGTGCCAAAAAGCAGAGAAACAAGGTCTAAGTGCAGCATACATGCATGCGAAGGCAGGGGATGATAGCATGCAACAATAACAACATGTGTAACCCTAAGGTTTACACATGTTGTCATTGTTGCATGCTAAGGTTTACACATGTTATGATTGTTGCATGCTATCATCCCCTGCCTTAGCATGCATGCATGCTACACTATGGTCTGGGGCTACTTTAGAGTCGGTAAACTCTATATGTAGCGATGGCACAGACGCCTTAACAAAAGTAGCAGCTCAGAAATCCCGAATGTGAATGTTTTAAGCCTTTTCAGACAAACTACATGCTCTGCGAGTGCTTCTGTACTCTCAAAGTACATAAAATATACAGCTACAGTGATTCTTGGAAAACTGTAAAAATGCCGATTGTTCATCATCATCTTCTTTCTTCTTCAGTTCAAACAGCCTACCGCGAAACTGGAGTTATAGTAATCGCTCTAATTCTTTCACGAAAATCATTTATACTGGAGCGTACATGATCCTTGATGAACAAATCTTCATACCTTCTCCCAATGCTGTCAAACTCCAGGTCTGCAACCTTACAAGTGTTAGTTTTAGACGCCATTTTCTTGTGTGCTCACATGCCGAACATGTGAAGTTAGTTTGCACGTATTTCTGTCAGTTTCTTTGAACGACTAACTGTTGAAAGCCACTTGACTTTCTGTTGTACTCAGTACTCGTAATATTTGTACAAGACTGGATGTAGGAGTCACTGACAGTTGCTAGCTATCCTGCTTATAGGTATGAAAGGGAGGTAGAACTCTGCACGAAAGTCAGTAGGTTTATACGTGTTGCTACACAGAGTAAAAACTAGTGAAACAAGTGTAAAAAACAATGTTGAAGGATGTAGGGATTGAAGTGCCAAAAAGGCATAGAAACAAGGTTTAAATGCATGCATGCAGGCAAGGGAAGGGGATGATAGCATGCAACAATCATAACATGTGTAAACACATATCCCTACATCTGTAAACTTACTATATAGAGGATTTACACATGTTGTTATTGTTGCATGCTATCATCTCCTGTCTTTGCCTGCATGCATGCTGCACTATGGCCTTGGGCTATTTTAGAGTCAGTAGACACTATATGCAGGGATGGTGCAGACGTGCCCATTAGCCTTAACAAAAGTAACGGCTCAGAACGGATGGATGTTTTAAGCCTTTTCAGACAAACTACGTACATGCTCTGCAAGTGCTTCTATACACTATGATACTCTTAAAGTATGTAAAATATACAGCTACAGTGAGTGATTCTCGGAAAAATTGTAAAAATGCCGATCGTTCATCATTTTCTTCGTTCTTCTTCAGTTCGGTCTACCACGAAACTGGGGTTATAGTAATCGCTCTAATTCTTTCACGAAAATCATTTATACTGGAGCGTACATGATCCTTGATACACACAATCTTTGTACCTTGTCACAATGCCATCAATCTCCAGGGCTGCAACCTTACAAGTGTTAGTTTAGGCGCTATTTTCTTGTTTACTCACATGCAGAACACGTGAAGTTAGTTTTGTGCAGTTGATATGATTAAACAGTGTTCGTCATGCTGTTTTGTCCTCCTTTGGCTACATTGTTACTTGGTAGGCCTACTTAAAAAATTATATCCGTTCCTTGAATGACAGGCAACTGGCCTGGACCCGCTGCTGTACTCAGTAGGCAATACTCATACAAAACAGACAGGATGGTAGGGCAATTCAGTGTTAGCTGTATATCACACTTATAGGTATACAAGGTAGGTAGAAGTCTGTATGACAATCGTACAGTTATACACGTGTTGCTACACACAGTGAAACAAGATTAAATAAATCAGTAAATTGGAATGTATAGGGATTGAAGTGCCACAAAGCATATAAACAAGGTGCAGCATGCAGGCAAAGGCAGAGGATGATAGCATGCAATAATAACAACATGTGTAACCCCCTATCCCTACATCTGTAAACTTACTATGTTACACATGTTGCATGCTTCACCCCCTGCCCTTGCCTGCATGCTACACCTTGTTTCTACGCTTTGTGGCACTTCAATCCCTACATACTTTAACATTTAATCTTTAACTGATGATTTTACTGATTTATTTTAATTTTGTTTCACTGGTTTTTGCTGTGTGTAGCAACACGTGTATAACCATATGAGACCTCTACCTACCTTGCACACCTACGTATAAACGTGATATACAGCTAGCACTGAATTGTCCTACCATCCTGTCTGTCTTGTACGAATATTGCCTACTGAGTACAGCAGCAGGTAGCTGGTTCTCCAACTACTAGAATGGAGGAGGGAGAAGGGGAACTCTCTTTGCTCTCTTGCTTAAAACTTCCTTCTTCTCTTTCTTGTGACTCTCCATGACTGCACTATTACCTCCCTCAGCTTCAGTCTGTGAGAGGAGGGGACGAAGAGAAGGACTGCAGAGATCAGGTGGAATATATTATATCATGGTCATGTTTATAATTCAGTAAAAAAATGTAAACATCAAATCAACATGTAGAAACACAACCACACACAATTGTAAGTCAAATAACACTGCCTATAAAAGCAATCTCTCAGTTCTAACCAAAACAGAGCAGGGAAATATAATTACCTTGAAGCCTTGTAGATATCACATTAAAAATGTCTTCAGTTTACAAGCATTTGCTCAATTGCAAGGAAAGCCAGTCCATGTCTATCCCAGTACTTCGAGATACCAAAGAAAGGAAGCCACACGACTCACTCGATCTCAGCATTTTGACCCAGAATAAAAACAAGCAGCAGACAAAAAAGAAGCAACAGAAAAAGTCAGTAAAGTTCCCACCTAACATTCTCATGCAGCAGGCCATCACGGATGGTGATGTGCAAGAGATGAAGCGGTTGATCACTGGCTATGGGAAGGAAGTAGTCAATGCGCCCGAGCCCACTGGGCTACCTCCGGTAATGCGCTGTGTGTTTGAGGGTCAAATGGCTCCTCTTCTTCTTCTAGTGGCAGCTGGGGCTAATCTGGCAGCACGAGACAGTGAAAACTGGACAGCACTGCATGTTGCAGCAAGCATGGATGACAAATATGCAGCCAAACTGATTCTAAACCTCTGCAAGACACATTTGATCAGTGTTCGAAATGTGGATGGTGAAACACCAATTGATCTTGCCGAGAGCAGCGATATGGCCAATCTTCTAAATGCTGCTTTGCTCACTTCAGCTGATCATAACCATTCATTGGACGCTACTCCAAACCAACAAATATATTATTGTTGATACCTTTATACATGCATATTATTCAATTTCATTCTATCACCTCGATTTGATGTTTACAGTGTGTGCCAGTCACTAGTGCATGCAAGGTATATTATGTCACTGAACTCTGGCACTGCTTGAAGTTTGAAGAAGGTAAATATGGTGCTACTTGCTCTCTTGCATTGTTGTCAAAAAGGAGTCAAATATCTCACTCTTTAGTACACATATCTATGAAGTGTTGTTTCTATGTGTGATGTTCACTGATACTGGCCCTGTTATAGTAGGTGCACCATATTACATTTTGAGCACAATGCATCAGTTATATTTCACTTAGCAAACTTGCATGGTGGTGCTTCTAGATGCCAGAGGTGTATTGTGTCATTGTGTCTCATAGGTTCACTGCTCAGGTTTTGTTAGAACCGAAGAAAATGATTAGGTAGTGTTTTTCAACTTACTATGAGAGAGTCGGTAGACTCTCTATGTAGGGATGGTGCAGACACGCCCATTAGCCTTAACAAAAGTAACGGCTCAGAACTACCAAATGTGGATGCCTTTTCAGACAAACAGCCTGCTCTGCGAGTGCTTCTATACACAGCCCTCAAAGTACATAATATATACAGCTACAGTGACTCTCGGCTAATTGTAAAACTGCCTATTGTTCATCTTCATCTTCTTTCTTCTAATTCAGTTCAAATGCTCTACCACCCAACACTGGAGCGTACATGATCCTTGTCCCAATGCCGTCAAACGACAGACAGGATGGTAGGACAATGCTAGCTGTATATCATACTTATAGGTATGCAAGGTAGGTAGAAGTCTGTATAACAATTGTATGGTAATACACGTGTTGCTACACACAGTAAAAACCAGTGAAGCACGACTAAGTAAAATCATTAAAATAAATGTTAAAGGATGTAGGAATTGAAGTGTCACAAAGCCTAGAAACAAGGTGCAGCATGCAGGGAAAGGCAGGGGGTGATAGCATGCAACAATAACAACATGTGTAACCCCATATCCCTACATCTGTAAACTTACTATGTTACACATGCTGTTATTGCATGTTGCATGCTATCATCCCCTACCTTTGCTTGCATGCTGCACCTTGTTTCTATGCTTTGTGGCACTTCAATCCCTACATCCTTCAACAGTTCACTGAAAATGTTCTTAATATTTAATTTTTTTGTTTGCTCGCATGCTGAAAACGTGAAGTTAGTTTTGTGCAGTTGATATAATGCAGCAGTGTTCGTCATGCTGTTTTGTCTTTCTTTGGCTACATCGTTACTTGGTAGGCCTCCTTTAATAATAAAAAAATATTTGTTCCTTGCAATGACAGGCAACTGGCCTGGACCCACTGCCATATTCAGTAGGCAATACTCATACAAAACAGACAGGATTGTAGGACAATTCAGTGCTAGCTGTATATCACACTTATAGGTATGCAAGGTAGGTAGAAGTCTGTATGACAATTGTATGATTATACACATGTTGCTATACACAGTAAAAACCAGTGAAACAAGATTAAGTAAAATCATTAAAATATTAAAAATGTTAAAGGATGTAGGGATTGAAGTGCCACAAAGCACAGAAACAAAGTGCAGCATGCAGGCAAAGGCAGGGGGTGATAGCATGCAACAATAACAACATGTTTAACCCCATATCTTACATCTGTAAACTTACTGTTACACATGCTGTTATTGCATGTTGCATGCTATCATCTCCAGCCTTTGCTTGCATGCTGCACCTTGTTTCTATGCTTTGTGGCACTTCCCTACATCCTTCAACACTTTACTGAAAATGTTTTTATTCTTTATTATATTGTGGTGTTTCTACATGTTGATTTGGTGTTGATCTTTATATGATGTGTGCATGGTGCTCTGTGTCACTACTTGAGTTTTGAGTAAGATGTATTATGTATAGGCAGTGGTATGAAATCCAGTTGCTCTTGCATAGTTGTCAAAAAAGAATTAGCGTATAGTCAATATCAAGCTCTTTAGTGTACACATATCTATGAGGTGGTGTTTCTATATAGCTACATGTGATGTTAACTGCACATTACTGTCCCTGTTATAGTTTGTGTACCATATGGCCATATTAATAAGTAATATATTTTACTAACAAAAGCACTACTAAAGCTACACTGATTTTTTGTGCATGCAGTTGGCTTTTAGATCTAGCTGCCATGTGAAAAGGCAGGTAGCTATAGTGTTATAACTTACATTTTATTAACAAAAGCAAATGTGGCACTGTCATAGTAATCAAACAGACATCTAGAAACACTACCATACAAGAATGTTTTCTCACGTGCTGAACACGTGAAGTTAGTTTTGTGCAGTTGATAAGATGCAGCAGTGTTCGTTGTGCTGTTTCGTCCTTCTTTGGCTACATTGTTACTTGGTAGGCCTATTTTAATAATAAAAAAATTATATCCATTCCTTGCAATGACAGGCAACTGGCCTGGACCCGCTGCTGTACTCAGTAGGCAATAGGGCAGATAGGATGGTAGGACAATCCAGTGCTAGCTGTATATCATACTTATAGGTATGCAAGGTAGGTAGAAGTCTGTACAACAATTGTATGGTTATACATGTGTTGCTACACACAGTAAAAACCAACACGATTAAGTAAAATCATTAAAATAAATGTTAAATGATGTAGGGGATTGAAGTGCCACAAAGCACATAAACAAGGTGCAGCATGCAGGCAAAAGCAGGGGATGATAGCATGCAACAATAACAACATGTGTAACTCGATATCCCTACATCTGTAAACTTACTATGTTACACATGTTGTTATGGTTGCATGCTAGCATCCCCTGCCTTTGCCTTCATGCTGCACCTTGTTTCTATGCTTAGTGGCACTTCAATCCCTACATCCTTCAACATTTTACTCTTTTAATCTTTTATATATTTTGGTGTTTCTACATGTCAATTTGATTTTGATCTTTCTCTGATGCGTGCATGGTGCTCTTGGCTTTTAGATCTAGCTTTGTGTCACTGTGTCACTAGTTGAGTCTTAAACAAGGTATTGTGCATGTAAGCAGTATGTGCTATTGACCTTCAGCGTGCATAGGTCACATCTCACCTCTGGAGCGTGTCTTCATCCTGAAAATACTGTCACGTACTCAGCGGGCAACTGAGGTCAAAATGTTTGTGGGGTTTTCTCTGAAACCGCTCCATTGCATAGATCCAGCACTGTCTCCGTTGAAGGCCCTATATATGTACAGTCAGTCATTTTCCTGCAGAGAGCGCACATGCACATTATAGTATTGGATTCAACCGCACGGTTGCGCCAAGGATTCCACACTTTATAGTGCATTTGTTACAAACTTGCATGGTGGTGTGTCTAGATGTCTGTTTAAATGACATTGCAACAGTTGTTGCTTTTATTAATGTTATAGCTATACCATTAGTGGTGCTTTTGTTAGTAATAATGATATATTGAAATGGAAGTATATACATCAGAAGGAGGTGATAGAATGAAATTGAATAATATGCATGTATAAAGGTATCAACAATAATATATTTGTTGGTTTGGAGTAGCGTCCAATGAATGGTTATGATCAGCTGAAGTGAGCAAAGCAGCATTTAGAAGATTGGCCATATCGTTGCTCTCGGCAAGATCAATTGGTGTTTCACCATCCACATTGTGAACACTGATCAAATGTGTCTTGCAGAGGTTTAGAATCAGTTTGGCTGCATATTTGTCATCCATGCTTGCTGCAACATGCAGTGCTGTCCAGTTTTCACTGTCTCGTGCTGCCAGATTAGCCCCAGCTGCCACTAGAAGAAGAAGAGGAGCCATTTGACCCTCAAACACACAGCGCATTACCGGAGGTAGCCCAGTGGGCTCGGGCGCATTGACTACTTCCTTCCCATAGTCAGTGATCAACCGCTTCATCTCTTGCACATCACCATCAGTGATGGCCTGCGGCATGAGAATGTTAGGTGGGAACTTTACTGACTTTTTCTGTTGCTTCTTTTTTGTCTGCTGCTTGTTTTTATTCTGGGTCAAAATGCTGAGATCGAGTGAGTCGTGTGGCTTCCTTTCTTTGGTATCTCGAAGTACTGGGATAGACATGGACTGGCTTTCCTTGCAATTAAGCAAATGCTTGTAAACTGAAGACATTTTTAATGTGATATGTACAAGGCTTCAAGGTAATTATATTTCCCTGCTCTGTAATTTTGAAGAAGATATAAATGTGGTGGTACTTGCTCTGTTGAATTGTTGTCAAAAAGGAATTGGAATAGTCAAATAACTCGCTGTTTAGTACACATATCTATGAAGTGGTGTTTCTATGTGTGATGTTCACTGATACTGGCCCTGTTATAGTAGGTGCACCATATTACATTTTGAGCACAATGCATCAGTTATATTTCATATAGCAAACTTGCATGGTGATGCTTCTAGATGTCAGAGGTGTATTGTGTACTCAGTCACTAGTTGACACAATATACTTGATGAAGACTGCAGAGTTGAAAATGTGTGTTCTTTTGATAAACACATATGACACCTTGCTATAGATACTTTTCCACTACGCCTTTTTAAAATATGATGGTGTGGCTTTAGTGGTACTTCTGTTATATAGTAAAATATAACATTTTTTACTGAGTTATAAACATGACCATGATATAATATATTCCACCTGATCTCTGCAGACCTTCTCTTCGTCCCCTCCTCTCACAGACTGAAGCTGAGGGAGGTAATAGTGCAGTCATGGAGAGTCACAAGAAAGAGAAGAAGGAAGTTTTAAGCAAGAGAGCAAAGAGAAGACTGGCCGACAGAACTAGTCAGTCCGTTCCCCTTCTCCCTCCTCCATTCTAGTAGTTGGAGAACCAGCTACCTGTTGCTGCACTCAGTAGGCAATATTCATACAAGACAGACAGGATGGTAGGACAATTCAGTGCTAGCTGTATATCACATTTATACGTAGGTGTGCAAGGTAGGTAGAGGTCTCATATAGCTATACACGTGTTGCTACACACAGCAAAAACCAGTGAAACAAAAAATAAATCAGTAAAATCATCAGTTAAAGATTAGCGTAGAAACAAGGTGCAGCATGCAGGCAAAGGCAGGGGGTGAAGCATGCAACATGTGTAACATAGTAAGTTGACAGATGTAGGGATAGGGGGTTACACATGTTGTTATTATTGCATGCTATCATCCTCTGCCTTTGCCTGCATGCTGCACCTTGTTTATATGCTTTGTGGCACTTCAATCCCTATACATTCCAATTTACTGATTTATTTTAATCTTGTTTCACTGGTTTTTACTGTGTGTAACAACACGTGTATAACCGTACGATTGTCATACAGATTTCTACCTACCTTGTATACCTATAAGTGTGATATACAGCTAACACTGAGTTGCCCTACCATCCTGTCTGTTTTGTATGAGTATTGCCTACTGAGTACAGCAGCGGGTCCAGGCCAGTTGCCTGTCATTCAAGGAACGGATATAATTTTTTGAATATTAAAGGAGGCCTACCAAGTAACAATGTAGCCAAAGAAGGACAAAACAGCACGACAAACACTGTTGAATCATATCAACTGCACAAAACTAACTTCACATGTTCCGCATGTGAGCAAACAAGAAAATGGCATCAACACTTGTAATGTTGCAGCCCTGGAGATTGATGGCATTGTGACAAGGTACAAAGATTGTGTGCATCAAGGATCATGTACGCTCCAGTATAAATGATTTTCGTGAAAGAATTAGAGCGATTACTATAACCCCAGTTTCGTGGTAGACCGAACTGAAGAAGAATGAAGAAGATGATGAACGATCGGCATTTTTACAATTTTTCCGAGAATCACTCACTGTAGCTGTATATTTTAAAGGGAATAAAACATTTCCATTAAAATGTTAAAGGATGTAGGGATGATAGTGCCAAAAAGTAGAGTAACAAGTGTAGTGTATATATATGCAGCAACACAGGGAATGAGAGACTATATTTATATGCAGCAAGACAGAGAATGAAGGCAGTATATTATATGCACCAAGACAGGGGATGAGGGCATGCAACAATAATAACATGCGTAACCCCTCCCTACATCTTTCATTATGGGGTTACGCATGTTATTATTGTTGCATGCCCTCATCCTCTGTCTTGCTGCATATAAATATAGTCTCTCATTCCCTGTGTTGCTGCATATATATACACTACACTTGTTTCTCTACTTTTTGGCACTATCATCCCTACATCCTTTAACATTTTATTTATTCCCTTGTTTCACTGTTTTTTGGTTGTATAGAAACAGTCGTATGCCATATTATGTGTCTATAAAGCCTTATAACAGCACCGTTCAAGAGTTCTGCGCTGTTCAATAAGGCTTTATGGGCGGGTCGGCCCCCCACACACTTCCAAAGCCAGTACTGACGCGCGATGGAGAGCGGGGATACTTAGAAAAAACCAGCAGATTCTGAGAACAGAGTCGATCAACACCTGTAACGCAAACCGTTACACTAATTTGCTGCACACCTATGCTGTAGCCTCGTAGCTACCCAGGCTCTCTCTTCGAGAGCCTGGGTAACAACTATGCTGCGAGCTCGGATACGCGCACAAAATAAAAATGGCGTACAACAGAGAGGAAGTCTGTGGGCGTGGCTCTGAGTTGTACTTTATATAACCATTTTTTTGGTGAAAGGCACGTGCACTGCGCCGGCCAAAAAGAAACCGATTTGTGCAAAAATGAAGATAAATACTTAAGCCGATTTTGAGTTATGCATGTTTACTGAAGAAGAAGAAGATATTGAAGAAATCGGGTTTTAGCAAAATCACACATATCATTGTAGCGATGTATTTTACCACCTTTGAGGGTCTTATCGTGCATAGAAACACTCGTAGGCCATGTTATGTTTCTAAAAGGGCTTATAGCTGCCGCGTTGGAGAGTTCTGAGCCGTTACATTTCTTAAGGCTTAATGGGCGTGTCGGCGCCATCCCTACATAGAGAGTCTACCGACTCTCTGATAAGCAGGATTGCTAGGCCAGTTGCCTGTCATTGCAAGGAACAAATATTTTTTATTTTTAAAGTAGGCCTACCAAATAACAATGTAGCCAAAGAAGGACAAAACAGCATGACGAACACTGCTGCATTATATCAACTGCACAAAACTAACTTCACGTGTTTGGCAGGTGAGCAAACAAAAAAATTAAATATTAAGAGCATTTTCGGTAAACTGTTGAAGGATGTAGGGATTGAAGTGCCACAAAGCATAGAAACAAAGTGCAGCATGCAGGCAAAGGCTGGAGATGATAGCATGCAACATGCAATAACAACATGTGTAACAGTAAGTTTACAGATGTAGGATATGGGGTTACACATGTTGTTATGTTTGCATGCTATCACCCCCTGCCTTTGCCTGCATGCTGCACCTTGTTTTGCTTCTAGGCTTTGTGACACATCCTTTAACATTTTACGGATTTATTTTAATGATTTTACTTAGTCGTGTTTCACTGGTTTTTACTGTGTGTAGCAACACGTGTATTACCATACAATTGTCGTACAGACTTCTGCCTACCTTGCGTACCTATAAGCATGATATACAGCTAGCACTGTCCTACCATCCTGTCTGTGGTTTGATGGCATTGGGACAAGGATCATGTACGCTCCAGTGTTGGGTGGTAGAGCATTTGAACTGAATTAGAAGAAAGAAAATGAAGATGAACAATAGGCAGTTTTACAATTAGCCGAGAGTCACTGTAGCTGTATATATTATGTACTTTGAGGGCTGTGTATAGAAGCACTTGCAGAGCAGGCTGTTTGTCTGAAAAGGCATCCACGTTTGGTAGTTCTGAGCCGTTACTTTTGTTAAGGCTAATGGGCGTGTCTGCACCATCCCTACATAGAGAGTCTACCGACTCTCTGATAGTAAGTCGAAAAACACCACCTAATCATTTTCTTCGGTTCTAACAAAACCTGAACAATGAACCTTGAAGCCTTGTAGATATCACATTGCATTTTACAAGCATTTACTCAATTGCAAGGGAAGCCAGTCCATGTCTATCCCAGTACTTCGAGATACCAAAGAAAGGAAGCCACACTACTCTCTCGATCTCAGCATTTCGACTCAAAATAAGAACAAACAGCAGAAAAGAAGCAACAGAAAAAGTCAGTAAAGTTCCCACCTAACATTCTTATGCAGCAGGCCATCACTGAAGGTGATGTGCAAGAGATAGAGCGGTTGATCACTGACTATGGGAAGGAAGTAGTCAATGCACTATAGCCAACTGGGCTACCTCCAGTAATGCGTTGTGTGTTTGAGGGCCAATGGCTCCTCTACTTCTTCTAGTGGCAGCTGGTGCTGATCTGGCAGCACGAGACAGTGAAAACTCTCTTCCTTCAGATGTATATATACTTCCATTTGTAAAGAAAGTATCTATGGCAAGCTGTCATATTTGTTTATCAAAAGACACGTTTTCAACTCTGCAGTCTTCATCAAGTGTATTGTGTCAACTAGTGACAGAGTGACACAATACACCTCTGGCATCTAGAAGCACCACCATGCAAGTTTGCTAAGTGAAATATAACTAATGCATTGTGCTCAAATGTAATATGGTGCACCTACTATAACAGGGACATTACACATAGAAACAACACTTCATAGATATGTGTACTAAATGACGAGTTATTTGACTCCTTTTTGACAACAATGCAAGAGAGCAAGTAGCACCATATTTACCTTCTTCAAAATTCAAGCAGTGCCCGAGTTCAGTGACATAATATACCTTGCATGCACTAGTGACTGGTACACACTGTAAACATCAAATCGACATGTAGAAACACAACCACACACAATTGTAAGTCAAATAACACTGCCTATAAAAGCAATCGCATCTCTCAGTTCTAACCAAAACAGAGCAGGGAAATATAATTACCTTGAAGCCTTGTAGATATCACATTAAAAATGTCTTCAGTTTACAAGCATTTGCTCAATTGCAAGGAAAGCCAGTCCATGTCTATCCCAGTACTTCGAGATACCAAAGGAAGGAAGCCACACGACTCACTCGATCTCAGCATTTTGTCCCAGAATAAAAACAAGCAGCAGACAAAAAAGAAGCAACAGAAAAAGTCAGTAAAATTCCCACCTAACATTCTCATGCAGCAGGCCATCACTGATGGTGATGTGCAAGAGATGAAGCGGTTGATCACTGACTATGGGAAGGAAGTAGTCAATGCACCCGAGCCCACAGGGCTACCTCCAGTAATGCGTTGTGTGTTTGAGGGCCAAATAGCTCCTCTTCTTCTTCTAGTGGCAGCTGGGGCTGATCTGGCAGCACGAGACAGTGAAAACTGGACAGCACTGCATGTTGCAGCAAGCATGGATGACAAATATGCAGCCAAACTGATTCTAACCCTCTGCAAGACACATTTGATCAGTGTTCGAAATGTGGATGGTGAAACACCAATTGATCTTGCCGAGAGCAACAATATGGCCAATCTTCTAAATGTTGCTTTGCTCACTTCATCTGATCATAACCATTCATTGAACCCTACTCCAAGCCAACAAATATATTATTATTGATGCCATATTATTATATATAAGTCCATTTCGTTCTATCATCTCCTTCTTATGTATATACTTCCATTTGTCAATATATTATTATCCATTATTGCCATGTTAATTCTGTAATAAATCCTCTATATATATCAGAGAGTCGGTAGACTCTCTATGTAGGGATGGCGCCGACAGGACACGCCCATTTTCCAAAATAGAATGGCTCATAACTCCCAAACGCGGCAGTTACAAGCCCTTTTAGATACATACACGTACTCTACGAGTGATTCTGTACCCGCTAAGACCCTCAAAGTACGTAAAATACACAGATACAATGACTTACGGAATTTGCCACACCCCCTTTTTTGGATATTTTTGTTCATCATCTTCTTCTTCTTCTTCTTCTAATTCAGTTGAACTGGCCTACCGCAAAAGCGGCACAAGTACTGTCCTTGGTTTTTACATGAAACGACTCCTTTCCCTTGCGTGCGTGATCCTTGACCAAGAGAATCTTCGTAACTTTACTCACAACTGTATAATCGCAAATTTTCCTTATTTGTCGGAAGCCATTTTCTGTGTGGTCACGTGCATTTCACGTTTCTTAGAAAGGTGGGGCTCAAGCGCGCGCAGGTCCGCGGGAGTAGAAGCGGGTGGGGCTCGTGCGAACTCCACGTACAGAAATGGACACTGTAGGTACCCAAGAAAAACTAGTGAAACAAGTGTAAAAACATTTCATTAAAATGTTAAAGGATGTAGGGATGGTAGTGCCAAAAATTAAAGAAACAAGATTGTAATAACCCGAGTGGTGCACAGTATTATGATATGACCATATAGACGTATATAGTTTGGAGTTCAGAGTTCACGCTACCACAAAGATGAATTACAATTCATGTATGCAGATAAGGGATAATTGCATGCAACAATAACAACATGCGTAACCCCTCCCTACATTTTATTTCGTGGGGTTACGCATGTTGTTATTGTTGCATGCAATTATCCCTTATCTGCATACATGAATTGTAATTCATCTTTGTGGTAGCGTGAACTCTGAACTCCAAACTATATACGTCTATATGGTCATATCATAATACTGTGCACCACTCGGGTTATTACAATCTTGTTTCTTTAATTTTTGGCACTACCATCCCTACATCCTTTAACATTTTAATGAAATGTTTTTACACTTTTTTCTAATGAAAGCACCACTAAAGCCCTGTCATATTTTTTAGATCTACAAGATGTCATACACAATCAAACCGACATCAAAAAACACCATCACCATACAAATTTGTCAATAGCACATACTGCCTACACGCACAATGCCTTGGTTTATAACTCAACTAGTGACACAGTGACACAATACATCTCTCACACGTCATGTCATGTCACACTGTCAGTCATGATCACTGTCATGATGTTGTTTTGTACAGATTTATGTATAATAATGAAACTGAAATTAGTATCTGCTAAAATCTGTCTGTTCAAAAAATGCTAAAATTAGTAACGTAACCTTAATATTAAGATTAAAACATTTTAGTAAAATGTTAAAAGATGTAGGGATTGAAGTGCCACAAAGCATAGAAACAAGGTGCAGCATGCAGGCAGAGGCAGGGGATGATGGCATGCAACAATAACAGCATGTGTAAGCATAAGTTTACAGATGTAGTGTTATGGGGTTACACATGTTATTGTTGCTGCATGCTATCATCCCCTGCCTTTGCCTGCATGCTGCACCTTCTTTCTATGCTTTGTGGCACTTCAATCCTTCAACATTTTACTGAAAAGTTTTTAATCTTGTTTCACTGGTTTTTACTGTGTGTAGTAACATGTGTATAACCATATGATTGTTATACAGACTTCTACCTACCTTGCATACCTATAAGCGTGATACACAGCTAGCACTGAATTGTCCTACCATCCTGTCTGTCTTGTACGAGTATTGCCTACTGAGTACGGCAGCGGGTCCAGGCCAGTTGCCTGTCATTGCGAGGAACGAATATAACTTTTTAAAGTAGGCTTACCAAGTAACAATGTAGTCAAAGGACAAAACAGCATGACGAGCACTGCTGTATCATATCAACTGCACAACTTGAAATTAACTTCACATGAGCAAACAAACTAACACTTGTAAGGCGCAGCCCTGGAGTTTGACGGCATTGGGACAAGGTATAAAGATTTTGCCATAGTTCAGTGACATAATATCTTGCAACACAAGTGAACATCAATAGACATGCAGAAACACCACCATACACAATTATACGTAAATTAAACTGGATTGCATACCACTGCCTACATCTAAAACTCAAGTAGTGACACAGAGCACAATGCACGCATTATATAAAAATCAACACCAAATCGACATGTCGAAACACCACAATATTAAAACATTTTCAGTAAGATATTGAAGGAGGTAGGGATTGAAGTGCCACAAAGCATAAAAATAAGGTTCAGCATGCAGGCAAAGGCAGGGTGTGATAGCATGCAACAATAACAACATGTGTAACACTGTAAGTTTACAGATGTAGGGATATGGGGTTACACATGTTGTTAGTGTCGCATGCTATCACCCCCTGCCTTTGCCTGCATGCTGGGCCTTGTTTCAAGGCTTTGTGACACTTCAATCGTTAGCTACTTCCTTTAACATTTTACGGATTTATTTTAATCATTTACTGATTTATTTTAATCTTTTAATGAATTTACTGATTTATTGTTTCACTGGTTTTTACTGTGTGTAGAAACACGTCTATAATCATACAATTGTCGTACAGACTTCTACCTACTTTGCATACCAATAAGTGTAGCACTACCATCCTGTCTGTCTTATACGAGTATTGCCTACTGAGTACAGCAGATGATATGTGTACTAAAGAGTGAGTTATTTGACTCCTTTTTGACAAAAATGCAAGAGAGCAAGTGGCACCACATTTATACCTCATTCAAATTCAGAGTTCTGTGACATACATAATATACCTTGCATGCACTAGTGACTGGTACACACTGTAAACATCAAATCGACATGTAGAAACACAACCACACACAATTGTAAGTCAAATAACACTGCCTATAAAAGCAATTGCATCTCTCAGTTCTAACCAAAGCAGAGCAGGGAAATATAATTACCTTGAAGCCTTGTAAATATCACAATAAAATGTCTTCAGTTTACAAGCACTTGCTCAATTGCAAGGGAAGCCAGTCCATGTCTATCCCAGTACTTCGAGATACCAAAGAAAGGAAGCCACATGACTCATTCAAACTCAGCACTTTGATCCAGAATAAAAACAAGCAGCAGACAAAAAAGAAGCAACAGAAAAAGTCAGTAAAGTTCCCACCTAACATTCTCATGCAGCAGGCCATCACTGATGGTGATGTGCAAGAGATGAAGCGGTTGATCACTGACTATGGGAAGGAAGTAGTCAATGCACCCGAGCCCACTGGGCTTCCTCCAGTAATGCGCTGTATATTTGAGGGCCAAATGGCTCCTCTTCTTCTTCTAGTGGCAGCTGGGGCTGATCTGGCAGCACGAGACAGTGAAAACTGGACAGCACTGCATGTTGCAGCAAGCATGGATGACAAATATGCAGCCAAACTGATTCTAAACCTCTGCAAGACATGCTTGATCAGTGTTCGAAATGTGGATGGTGAAACACCAATTGATCTTGCCGAGAGTAACGATATGGCCAATCTTCTAAATGTTGCTTTGCTCACTTCAGCTGATCATAACCATTCATTGGACGTTACTCCAAGCCAACAAATATATTATTATTGATGCCTTTATATGCATATTATTATATATGTCAATTTCGTTCTATCACCTCCTTCTGATGTATATACTTACATTTGTCAATATATCCTTATCATGTTAATTCTGTTATAAACCCTCCATATATTTTACATCTTGCTCAAATTATGTAGAGGCTTCATACATCTATCCTAACTAGAATCGCGTTGCTCGGGATATGGGTGCTTTCTAACAGGGAGATGAGATGAGGGGAGTCCTTATTGTATAAGGGCATGGTGGGTACCAATGTGGTCATGAAATGATTGGTGGGTCCACTACAACCACTGATTATGGGCCTAATTCTATGTGGGGTCTTGTGAAGCTTCTTAAAGAAGTACATGCGTTGGCTTCATATTTTTTTCAGGGGAAGCATGTGGCATGTAGGCATATGTGCATGTGTCAAGGTAGCCTAATTCGTTAACTAATTCTCTTATGTCCTTGGCTATGGAGGCTGTGGGGTCGGAGTCTAAGGGCTTGTGTATCTGCTAGGTGCGAGTTGCGTTCAGATATGTAGGTGGAGCGGTCTTGAACTATGATGCAACTTCCTTTTTCGGCTTTCTTGATTACTATGTCTCTATTCTTACTCAGCTCTTGCTAGTTTCATTCTTGGAGAGGTTGGGTTTAGGGGTTCTTTCTTCAGGTTCTTCAGCTATGGTTGCTTTAATGTAGTTTTCTAGCATTCTGTTTAAACGGTATCTATTGTGACTTCAGCTTGAAGAGATGTTTATTACCTGGCCGTCTGCTGTTCCTGAAGCGGTATGCTATGCATAGGCGTCTAGCTAGGGCCAGCAAGTCCTCACAAAGACGTGTTTCTACATGTGATGTTCACTGCACAATACTGACCCTGTTATAGTTGATGTACCATATTACTGCTTTAGTTTTGAGGAAGATGCATCAAGTGATATTTTTACTTTTGATGTTGAGTTACAAAGGCAGAAGAAAGTAAGAGGGAATGAGAAAGACAAACTTCCATCTGGAGTCGAACCCAGGTCTAATGACCAGCAAACCAGCACACTAGACACTGAGCCACGATCACCAGACAAAAGTTTGCCCCCTCATTCAAGAGATGAAGTGGTTGATCACTGACAATGGGAAGGAAGTATTCAATGGACTCGAGCCCACTGGGTTACCTCCGGTAATGCGTTGTGTATTTGAGGGCCAAATGGCTCCTCTTCTTCTAGTGGCAGCTGGGGGTGATCTGGCAGCACTAGACAGTGAAAAATGGACGGTACTGCATGTTGCAGCAAGCATGGATATCAAATATGCTGTCAAACTGCGAGTTATTTGACTATTCCAATTCCTTTATGTTTTTGACGACAATGCAAGAGAGCAAGTAGCACCACATTTATACCTTCTTCAAAATTCAAGCCGTGCTAGAGTTCAGTGACCTGCATGCACTAGTGACTGGCACACACTGTAAGAGGAGCTATACAATTGAACAGAAATAGTCATACAGAAACATCACCATACTGGATTGCATACTACTGCCTATACATAATACATATTGCTCAAAACTCAAGTACTGAAGCACACAGAGCAACCGTAACAAAATCAATACCAGTTAACATCAAATCGATATGAAGAAACATCACAATACATAATAGTAGGTTGAATAACACTCCCTATGAAGTAATCATTTCCTCAGTTGTAACTATAACCATCCAAAACCGTGAATATGAAATATATTTTTGAAGCTTTGTGTAGATATACCACATTAAAATGTTGGCATTTTACAAACATTTGTTCAATAGCAAGAGAAGCCAGCACTTTGACAAATAAAAACAAGTAGCAGACCAAAATGAAACAGAAAAAGTCAGTTAAGTTCCCCCTAATATGAAGCAGGCCATCACTGATGGTGATGTGCAAGAGATGAAGCAGTTGATCATGATCACAACCATACTGGACCTACTGCCCAAATCTAAACCATGCACATTAACTCACTTGTCAACATTTGGAATGTTGATATAGACTCTAGACCTTTCACTCCACACTGTAGGTAAGACACCCAACACTTTCAGTTTCAATTTTTTGTTTGTTTGCTAAGGTGTTGTGCTGGTGAAAGGTTATATGGTTGTGCATGCGCAAAATTTGCCGTGGATTCAAATTGGGATACCTTAATTCTAATGCCACACATCAAAAATATTTTCACTAATTGTTGTAGATCTAGATATTGTAGTATTTGTCTACTAGACAACTAGAAAATGGTTAGATAAATGAGGACCATGCACATGTATCGTATAACTTTTATGAGCTGTACAAAAGAGCTACTGTAACAGAAGGTCATGTTCACTGTGTGATGGACTCTCTCCAAGCAAAGAATCATCAGCACTTGTGGCAGTATTCAAAGGGCCTGGTGTGGAGGCCAGTGGAGGTGCCACAGACGATACTGGGCTCTGAGTTGGTTCTGTAGCAATTGTACTGTAGCTGGGTGGGGGATATGGCTCAGAGGTTGGCACTTGAGAATATGAATGATACTGAACATAGCATTGCTCTTGGTCTTCCATGCTAGGATTCTATAGTGAGGAAGCAGAATGAAAAATTCATTTATTGGGATACTTGCGTACATGGGATATATAAATATCACTCTACTGATAATGTATGTATATGTTGCGTTGTTATATAGTTGCATACATTGCAGTGTGGCAGGGGTCTGCTGTAGTAACCAGGAACACCAGTAGTTGATATGTGAGGTTGGCCGTGGGCATTGGCATATGTTGTAGGATAAGTCATCTCAGTATCAGTTGGCTCTGTGTTCACCTGCTGTGTCCTCCTCCGTTTACAGTTTAAAAAAATACAAAATACACATATTGGAAGACTGACACATGATATGGTAGCTGTGAAGCCCACTGCAAAGCTAAGAATCATCACCATGTCAACTGAAAACAAGGGAAAATGCTGTAAGCATATATAAATTCAAATTTTGTTGGACTTTAATATATACCACATCCACTTTCATCACTCTCGTCTTCACACTCATAGTCACCATCACAATGATGGTTTTCTTTAATGCACTGCCCATTGTCACATTTGAATTCTTGAGAGCCACATGGGCCTGTGTGGAGCACTAACTTCATGACAGTATTCATGTTGTGAAGTTATACATTTGCTTACAATCATACTCATCACTGTTATCACTGCATTCAAAGCTACCATCACAGCGGTAGAATGATGAAATGCATTGAGTTTCTATTGTGCACTGGAACTCGGTAGAATTACAACCTACAAGCACATAATTTTAAAAAAATTTTGTGCACTCTTTACAGTCATACTCAAGAAACTGCCATACAAATACTATCATTGACCATGCTTGTGTATACATATCTTTCGACTAAATGCTGCGTTTGGGAGTTTTGATTGTCTTCCGCTCTGAGAACTGGGATTAACCATTATATACTCAATTGCATGGATATTTTGCTTGCCTTCTTGAGATATGAGCCGAGGACTGTAGTTGACTAGAATATGAATCCTCACCATGTAGTTTTCACTTTCAACACAATAACAACAATTTGGATATGTAGCTGTGGTGGTCATGCTCAGAAATGGTGCTTTGTAATGGTACAGGAGTTTTGTGTCTGGCATCAAACTAAACTGTGGCTGAGCTATGGGCAAGCATATTCTTAGAATTGCCATGCAAGCACTTATAGACTGGTCTAGCCTTCAGTGAGATGTGTTAGTGGAAATTGCTATTCAACATGTATACGTGTACATGCCCACACTCTCTGAACTAACACTTTAACTCGCATATGTATACAGATAGGACCTACAGCAGCAGTTCAATATGATGAGTGTCACACCTCCTAGAGCTAAAAACTGGTCTGGCCATAGCTGGACTGGCCAGACCTGTACTCCTGTGGCCCTGCCATGACAGTAACCGACTAGCATGTACAGAAAACTCACAGTTATTTTCATCACTCTTATCATCACAGTTGGCATTGCCATTACATCTATCACTGTGAAGTACACACTCTCCGCTACCACACTGGAACTCAGGACAACCTGCATGCATTCAAACAAGGTCTGGTGAATGAATTTTCACCTTAAATCCAATTGTCAAAGAGAACTACATTCCTAATTACACTACAGCATACTCCCTGATGCAGGATGTTCTATAAAGCACTCACCACAAGCAATCTCATCCTCTCCATCAGCACAGTCTTTACTCCCATCACATCTTGCTGAGGAAGGTACACAGTTGCCCCTTGAACATCCAAACTCAGAGTCATAGCATATGCCTGCAGGAAAGGCACTTAATAATCTTGTCATAGTTTCCTGCACCAATCAGTCACAAGTAGTAGCACACATTATCTTCTCACATGCTGAATATTATTCATAATATTTCTCAATAATGCATGACTGCCCCTCTACAGTGAGTCAGTGTCTGTATATTCATAACTATGTATTTATAGACATTAATCATGAAGCTGATAAAAGTTACTACACTGGTACCTATTGCTTTTTCAGAATCACTACGTACACACATATGAACCACAAAAAGTTCTCTCTGTCAACAGGCACAAATAGCATAGATAGATAGACGCACACTGTGTCTACTGAAATGCTGAACATTATTCACAACATTCCTCAAGAATGCATGACTGGCAATCCACACAGGATGTGTCTATATATTCATAATGTTTTGTAGACATGAACTTTCAAGCTAAGCTATGCCCTTAAATACACATAGCCACAGCCTTTTCACAACACATACCATGAAGAAAAATGTTTGTACACATACTTGTTTTAGTCAGTTGGTAGACAACTGTATTGTATGTGCTATCTGGATTCAAACAGCTGATGTTTTTAGCATTAGGCCAGCCACTGTATGGATGGGAGCGATAGTAATAACCAGATTGCCAGCCAATGACAGCATTTCTGCTCCAGTGCATATGCTGACAATTGTAGATGAACACTGCATAGGAATCTGTCCCATCAGTAATGAGAACACCTTGAAACCTATTAATTCCATCCTATATGTATACATACAACACCTAAAATAATGATCTGTAAACAAAAAGTTTATACATAAGAATTTAATAATGGTACAACGGATTTGAATATACTGCAACCAATTGAATTAGATAAACTTTCACTGCCAAGTTAATTCAAAGATTACATCTGGAGTCATATAGGTAATGTTGCTTACCATCACCAATTAACCACTGACATAAGCAAGGCTCAGTATCACAATAATTTGAAAAATGGCTCAGCACTCCTGAATGCCATGGTTATAAGACTTTTGAACACAAAACCTGCTCTATATTTACTTACAAAGGAGAAGGTGGAATAAACATTGTACCAATCCACAACTAACATCCACTGCCCATTGAAGCCTGAGTTATCAAGCAGTGCCCTCAAAAAGGAGCTCACAGCCACCATTTCAGAGTCACCATCCAGGAAAGTGTCATATCTGACATCATATCTAACTTCTTGATTATCGTAGAAGATTTCAGTGGCAAATGGGGCAACAAAGTGCCTAGAAACACCACTTTGGGGGATTTCAGTGATTGTTTCATAAAATGTTGTTCCAAATTCAATCAAACCATTTGTAACAACCTGAATAAGAAAATTGTATATTATACATCCATACAATTTACTAAATAAATGTGCATGCATGTATATACTTAGTTTGAGGTTTGGCATCTTTGGTGGCTTAATTACCGCAGCCTTCTTCTATATATATATTAAGTTTGAGTTCACTTGATCTTCAGGCTGAGACGCTTTGCCTTGAGCTGCGTTGCTTTGTATATGTGTGATTCGGTCCAGTAAGCTCAGTTGGTAAGTATCTGCCTAGAACGCAAAATGTCGAGGGTTTGAGTCCCACCTATAAGGCAGCTCATTTTTTCTTTGAAAAGTGACTGCATGTCTTGGGTGAGTTGTTGTGTTGTGTTAGGAGTCTCTTGGTCGTCATGCTATTACTACTGCTTATTACGTGCATGTTAATTTTACTCAAGTAGAAAAATGCACTGATTCTTATTCTCACATATACATATTCCTGGTGAGAGCTGCCAATGGGAAAGTATAGATTCAGCACATCGATCCGAGGGCTATATGTAGTACTAGTTGGTATAACACTGTAGGTTTCCGAATTAAGAAAGGTGAGGTAATCTGGATGGACATCAAATTGTAGATCTACTGTAACAGCGTCGTAACATATATAAAACGTGCCATAGGCATGATCTACTCTTACTGCCTGCATGTGTGTTGCGTTTTATATTATGCTATGACTCTTTTAACAATCAATTAGCTCGTGACACACTACATACATAATACAAACATATTTATTAATTATATATACCTGCAGCGAGGACTTTGTATGAACTCACGAATATAAGCACAAGAACTAGCGATGAAGTAGCCGCCATATGTAGTGAGTGATGTGTTTTCAAGCTAAATACTCTACAAACTTCTCTGCGAATTGTAGACTAGTCCTCTTCCTTTAACAAGATTCACATTCACAAGTGGATTCATCTCTCCAGTAAATCTGACGTCATCTGCGCACGCGCTTAGCTTATATTTACGGTGGCTGATTCCACGTATACACGGAGTAAAACATTGCCATTAAAATGTGGAAGGATGTAGGGATGACAGTGCCAAAAAGTAGAGAAACAAGTGCAGTATATATGCAGCAACACAGGGGATGAGGGCAGTATATATTTATATGCAGCAAGACAGAGGATGAGGGCAGTATATATGCAGCAATTAAGACAGGGGATGAGGGCATGCAACAATAATAACATGCGTAACCCCATAATAAAAGAGATGTAGGGAGGGGTTACACATCAATCTCTTGTCCATTCTCTGTGGATCTGCCTTAGAATGTTTTTCGTGCGAGAAAAGATTCAAAGAATTGACCGAGCAAATTATTTTCACAGATTGTGGGCTGAATTTCTATCACTGAGGTGGTTGTTTTGACCTGTGTGTGTGGCTATCTCAGTTGCATTACGTGACTATAACCTGTCTCAACTGGTATTCGTGGAACATAATTATGATTTCCTCTGTGAGATAAGGTATTATCACAGGGAGTATCATTGTCACTTGAGATACACAGACATCATTCCATATGGATATCTTACATACCTCTTGGGAGGTTGTAGTAATAGCTATGTTGCAACTGAGGTAGCCACACTGAATGGTTAAAATAACCACCCATTTTTTGCTAGAGCTATAGGTATTTTCGTGCGCAAGAAGTGAATGAAACGATCATTAATACTTGCAATGGTCCATTGTAGGCAGAGTCCTCCAACACTCTCACTGTAGTCGGCACTGGAAGTGCAGAGAGAAAACATCGGCCAATTAGAGGTACGCACCCGCCAATGGTAACTATATGCCACATTTGCCATTCCTACATCTTTCATACAAATGTTGCATGTGTATATATTCTACTAACATTTTACAAATCTTCATGTAATTGTGTCTGTGCTTTCTTGCAAGAGGTGCATGCTATAATACTTAGTCTGTCAATATATATAGTGGTTTGTTTCAGCTGCTTAGCCCCAAATAGTCTGCTATAGTAGCGAATGTAAGTTACTGCAATTTTCGCGTTAATTGTTTCTTCTGTGTTCTTTGTTTTTTGTCCTTTGCTTCTTTTCTTATCTCCCCTTGCAGTGCTCCTGGATTGGCTATAACTTCACTAGCTGGTTTTTCCTTGTGATGCTGATCCAGGGTCTCCTCCACGACTGACTCTTCTATTTCACTGACAGGTGCAAGGGATACCTTTTGAGGCACTGTTGGTATGGACAAGCTGAAGTCCTCCGATGACTGGTGTGAGCTCAACAGATCACTCTGTGTACGTGTACTTCTTAGTGCATTTATGTATGCACTAATGGACGATGATCCCTGATTGGTTGAACGAACTCCACTCTTCCCTGATTTTGTTGTTCCTGTTGTAGAGATTAACTTATCACGTACTTCCTTACAGCAGCATAAGAGCTGTATCCACGAATTACGAGCATCTTTAGGAAGCACACACAGGAAAATGAATAACATAAATCCTTGCAGGGAGTTACATATGGCGAACAGGTATTGAAAAGTAGTTGAGGCACCAGAAATCGTGAATGCACCAAATATCCATGTGAGTCCAAACAGAGACATGATACCGAAGATGTTGGTCATGAGTTTCTTTGTTTGTTTTACAATTCGTGAACGTCGTTTTTCTTGGTGGGTTTTGGCATTCCCTGATGTGAAAGCATGCTGAATGAGTACTTTGAGAACCAGGACAAAAATGGCGCAGTTGAAAAGAAATACGATCAGTATGGGAGCGAGAAATGCAACAAAGAACACTACTGGTTCTCCAATGAAGCAGCTGCAAGTAGAAAGAGTATTATGTGTTAATGTGTAGAGACACACCCTATGTACCTACTTCTATAGAAGCACATATATGTTAAGTTATATATGTGTCTTCAAAATTTATTGCTTGGTGTCCAGTTTTTATTATATTAGCTATTTCTGTCACACAATTTCTCACGTACAATTGGATGTCAGTCTCAGTTGTGGAGTTTGTTGTTAGCGACTTTAGTGGATTTGATGAGACCATGTAATGTGGATTAATGGAAAGAGGAACCACCACTGGGATGATGGGAACCACTGGAAAAAAGACGGGGTTTGTACATGAAGCTTCTGATAATATTTATGCTCTCATTAGCTTACTCTATATAGAGCACACACACAGGTATACATATGTTTATTCAACTTACACCAGCAGATGAGGGAGATGACTACGATCTGGCATGTGGTAGTTTGAGCGAATACTCTCACTAGTTTGTGAAACATGAGCATAGCCTCTGCCCCCATCCACATCACAGCAGACAGAGTGAAGTAGTGAATAAATGCAGACACAGCTACACAGACACTCAGCAGCTCAGTCCTCTCAAAGCTCTCAAAACCAATCAAAAACACCAGCAGCATGCCCAGCAGAGCAAGACTGAGTTGTACGTGAAACTTTGAGACATCTCGGTTTCGCAGTTTTCTGAGGATATTTACATACACTCACTACATTACATGATACATGATCAGAGAAAAGAATCTCATACTTGAAGGCAAGCATTGTAACGATGGTCAAGACTAGTCCAATGATTGAAAGACTAGCACCAAATATGGATATAATAGTGAGAGCCTTTTCATTTTCTGCACTTAAACTGCAGTCATCTTCAGTTCTGGAGCAAATATCCTGTATGTGCATTATAATAGATCTAACTTCAGGCAGAGAGTTGGTAGACTCTCTATGCATGTGGAGATGGTACTGACACTCCCATCAGCCTTAATGAACAATATGGTTCACATTTATAGAGATGTAATAAGGCAATCCTATGTTTCTATACATGGCAAAAAGTCTTCTTCTTCTTCTTCTTCTTCTTCTTCTTCTTCTTCTTCTTCTTCTTCTTCTTCTTCTTCTTCTTCTTCTTCTTCTTCTTCTTCTTCTTCTTCTTCTTCTTCTTCTTCTTCTTCTTCTTGTTTTCTTGTTTTTCTTCTTCTTCTTCTCTATGGAACAGATTCTTATTTCATGTACAGTAGCCTACAAACTTTTTTTAATGGATCAGTATATAGTACTAGCACTTCAGAGTAGTGAAACACCATTTCCTTATTGTCATGCACATGTTGTTATGCATCACCATGATCAACACAAGGGGTGGGGCTCATAAAGGGAAGCCAAAGGAAGGAGTTGTTAAAAAATAGAGGATTAATATTGTAGTGTGTAGGGAAAAGCAAAGATAATGCATGATTGAGAACAAGGTCCAATATGAATCAGAGGCAGGGAATGAATGATGTTACACCTGACTTAAACATGTTATTATTGTTACACAGTGTTATCCCCTGCCTTATTTTCATACCACACCTCGTTTCTCATGCCGTCATTCCTACATCCAACACTTTTATGAAAATATTTTTACTTTATGGACATGCAAACGTACAACAAGGGCAGCAAAGTTGGTCAAATGTGAACAATTACAGAGCACTGTATCTGAACCAGGAGTAAATACTGTCTCACAGCCTCTGTCTGTCCAGTTGCCATGACCTCCTGTAATATTTTGAACTTGATAAGGTAGGTATGTGCTACCATGATATATCTATACCTGCTGCACTGAAATCCCAACTTACACATACTGCATTTATGAAAACCTCATCCTATACAACAAAATGTAAAGGAGTATTTTATGTTGGATGTCATATTTTTCAACTGCTTCCTTACATCATTATTATGTGATAGTGTGAGGTCTATTAGAACTGGGTTTGTTAGATCTTCAACTGGATTTTGTCCAGCCACTAAAGCACCGACAACTGGTGATCGTATTGACCTATCCTGAGAGATATTGGCAATTGGGAAAAGGGATGAATTGATGTAGATTGTAAACACAAGGCCAGTGATATTGTTCTGTATGGATGATAAGTTCTGGAAGAGATATTGGGGTAGCTGTATGGATCCAACTCTGTTTTGAGTCTGCTGATTCATGTCAGTTGTTCCACTTAGAGCTGTATTGAGAAAATAGTGCTAATATATATGGTTTTTCAGTGTATATACATACAGTTGTTTTTCTTGAATGCACTGAAACCTCTTCCTTCTGATAACTGTCCATTGGGAACCTTTTCAATGCAAGAGAAATTATGCCAAAGATGAAGACTCATATCTATGCTGGTACCTGTTCAATGATGATAGCAGAGTTATCTCCCCCTCGATTTAGCACTACATTACCAGTAGCGTTAGTATCATTCCTTTGAGCTAAAGTACTTGCCAGCACCTCATAAGTCTCAATAAAGCTGTAGAATAAAATCAGTGTTAAATTAAATTGTAGACATAAGGTAAAGAGAGATCTTTACAATGAAGCATTTTGTGCTGTTGCTTGTTCAGGCCAGGCCATCACTGTGTCTACAATAGCTACCACATCTTCTACAATCTGAGATACAAGTGACAGAGAAAAAAGTAGGACATTTGCTACTTTGTAATGCAAATCCATACCTCCATAATTTGTTGACTGTCCAGTCCTTCATCGATAATGTGCCTAGATAGATTAACTATGCTAGTGATGACATTAAAGTTGGTCTGAGACTGATCAGAAATGGAACTTGTATTGGCCACAACCTCCTCCAGTTCATTGACAATTTCTACTATGTTAGTCTCATTAATGGTTCTCTAAAAAAGAACAGTTGTCAGTAAAGCAACCATAATACAGTTAGAGTACCTTACATTGGTGAGGCCTTGATACATGGTAGTAACCGGTGTAGGGCATTCCATGTTGTCACCACACAGAGCAGCACAGGGAGGACAGATAATGGAACCCTTGTATGTGAACTGGCCATCATTGATATTTACCATATGCTACATGTAATACAGAGAATTGCACACAATGATGACAACTGTGTGACTGTTACAAATGTCTGTAATTGCAAATATCATGTATATATGCACATAATTACAAACTACACACAAATCATGGTAGCATCTGATACATACCATAGAATGTAGGAGAGTGTATATTAAATACAGAATGCACCTATCCAATATGCCACCCCAAGTAACTCATATTAATGGCAGACTAAATCTTTCCTTGTTGATGGAGTAGACACAACAAGTGTACCAACCACACACACATACCTCTTCTTCATTGTTACACAGGAATGGGGTGCCACGAACATATATTATAGCCCCTTCAGTAGGTGAACACTCCACCTGAGCAAAAGTAATTTGAATGTCCCGCTGTCAACTTGGATATCCTACATTCAGCCTTATTACCTCATGCAGATACAATGTCGAAATGATCTACCATGTAAAAAGTCGTATATACATGCACATACATGTACACTATTAAAATAGACCGCATCTATTCACCTCATAGCAGCCTCCACCGTATAGCTGGCTGTGAAGAGTGAGTGCGGTGTTTTCAGTAGTATAGGTCTTGCTCCATACTTGACCATGTCTAATGCAGAGAGAATTCTTCCCATACGTCTCTGCATATATATCTTCTGTTCTGTAATGACCATCTGGTGATAAAAAATGAGTAGTTTCCAAAATGCACAGGAGACACATTTCTATACAGACACTGACCCCGGATAATCAATGATAGAAACCGCTGCACATTTATGTCAATCCCATATATACACTTATACCATTATATACTGTTCCACAAGATGTACTATACATGAAATATTCAGACAGTGCTAGATCTATATTTATTTCTCAGTTACTTGTTCTGTAAGTACCTATGGATGTGCTGGGTTGATTGTCAGGATTAGTACAATTGCCAGTCCTGCCTGAAGCACGATGTAATTGCTTCATCAAGGAGTCAGGGAGGAAGAGGGAGAGACAAGGAGAGCGACAAATAAGGAAGGTAGCTTCAGAAGTCTATATATGTGTACTTATAACAAAAGCACACTTACCCTATAATAAGGACAGTAATCAGCAATCTCCAGAGAGCCAATGGCATTGCCACTCAAGTACTATATATATAAATACACAATAGTAGCTGAAATATATATTACCAAGTTTGGTAGACTCTGTATGAACATGCCTCACTTTATGGCTCAGATGTATGTAAGTGTAGAATGTTTTCCTATGCATTAAAGATCTCAAAGTAATATGTAAAAATATAACAGAAAATAGCTAAATTCTCAAATAACCTTCTACAAAACTGCTGAAAATCTTATTTTGTTTTCCATACTTTGACCCTAATATCTATCCAGATGTGGACTATATAAGAACAACAAAGATTTGCAGAGAGTGTTAGCCATATACCTACCCTGTAGTTATCATGGATATCAAGATTGCTCCGTATGAGGTTGCACAGGGCAACTGATCCTCCATCCAGGGTACAGCCCAAGAAGTTATCGCCACAAAAAGGATTTTTGCTATGAACGTGATGTATACATGCAAAGAAAAACAGGTAGAGTCACACTTGCTACAGTTTTAGGTTCAATATGTGAAATTTAACCTCATTAATTACCAGGACCTCTTCCCTATGCATACATAATAATAATTTTTGGTGATGTATTTTTAAATGTCAGAAATTCCATGTGTGTAGAACAGACAAAATATTTCTCTGCTGGGGTTCACAAGGGCTTACATGTAGACAGAATTGACCAATATCTACACTGTAAAACTTTAGAGCTATTTTAAACATTTCATGGTTATCTTAGTTGCAGTCATCACAGTATAAAAGAGGTGTTTATCTATCTTGGTGGAATTAGCTGATGCATAGGAAAATGATTGCATACCTTATTATTCCTTCGCACCTCATCTTCAACATATGAATAATGTAGTCACTTCCATAAAATAAATTATATACCACCCACCTTACACTTCTTCCCATATGCATCTAATCGTTTTTGATTAGATGCATATGGGAAGGAATTAAGGTGGGTGGTATATAGAGAGACTGTTTATTTTATGAAAGTGACTACATCATTCATATGTTGAAGATGAGGTGCGAAGGAATAATAAGGTATGCAATCATTTTCAGCTAATACTACCGAGATAAATAAACGCCTCTTTTCGGATGCAACTAAGATGACCATAAAATGTTTAAAACAACCATAATTTTTTTACAGTGTATAACTACTATAATGGCACTGCGACTAAAATACTCACTCCATATATCCTTCTAATTTGTTGCCACATCCTTGATTGATGAAATCACACCCCTTGCCCCTCCCCCACTCCAGAGGTTCAGCTGCTGAGTAGTCCACACTATACCAGCCACTGTCCTCCAGCAAGGCAAGAGTCAGGGTCGATAAGACTGGGTTGAAGTCAAACAATCCTGTCATTGCTTCATTCTAGGATGTTAAATAGTGTAGAAAGGACAATTGTAAAAAACTATTGATATAGCAGATAGCACATACAATAACTATAGTACAGGGAGGGTACATGAAAAGCATGTAGGCAAGACTGGGATGACAGCAAAAACATGCCTAACCCATTGTGGTTATATCTATTTTGCATTACATCATTTCCACCTTGTTTCCATGTTTCTATTCTCAAAACATGTTTCAGATTTTGTCTACATTGGCATCTATACTTTTGACTGACCCCTAGAATCCTCTTCTCCCAGTGCTGGAGAGCTGTGCTTTCTCCTCCTTGGTTCTCTAGCTCCACCCCTACAAGGTTATCACACCCAAAGTGCTTCTTTCCTTCTCTCTGCATAACCATTCACACTGTGTATAAAATTCTAAACCATCAATACAGGCATCAATGTATTCATGAATGACAAAAAATGTTATCACTAATTCACAACATTTACATTCCTTGCTATTTCAATGAATACCTACATTCTGCTGTTTACATGTATATGTTTGCTGTATATATCATGCTACTACCAGACAGTTTAGACTATTATATCTATGCAGGGATGATACTGACATGTCCATTAACCTTAAAGTACATAAATTAAGGTTCAAATTCCTGAATGTGGTATTTATAAGCCTTTGAGTTTTATAACTGTTCTTAGCCTTGGCTCCAGTAGTTGACCCAATGCGAGCATATAAATTACATACCAGCACATTCTCAGTCACAAGCACTGTTACATTGTGTGTGACAGGGCCAGTGATAGTTCTCCAGTCAGTGTAGCTGATATCAGTCACAGTCCCAGGGTCAGCAATGTACTTCAAACTACTGCATTGTAGAAAGTGTATGCAAGCTCAATGTGCACCATTATATTCTTCACACAATTCTTTTACTACAGTATATGCACATAATAACTCAAGCACAGAAATACTTAGAAAGACAAAGGCAACACAACAACAACAACACAACAGAAACACAGCAAAACTTGCCCAAAACAGGTTTTTTTTCTAGGGGGATTTGAACCCAAACACTTGCTTTCTAGGTGACACTTTTACCAAATAAGCCTCAGATACAAAGCAAACTGTATCAGAGGCAGAGACAGCATGTCAAAAGTGGGGGGGCTCGGCGTTCATGAAGTGGGGGGTTTTCTGAATACATCCAGCAAGTAGGCTATTACTATTTAAACATTCTTCATGACAACCTCCAATTTTGGGGGGGCTCAGCCCCCCCTCATCAAAAAGTGGGGGGGCTCAAGCCCCCCCTGCCCCCCCAGGTTCTCTGCCTCTGTGTATCTCATCCTGAACTTCAACATGCACAGTCAATATGAAATAAGCACACTACAATGCTTTGGATATACTTAGTACATACGTATAAGGACTCACACATACACAGACAGCCTAGGATGTCTTGCAAAGGGCTACCACAACAAGGGGCTGAACAATTAATATGCATGGATCACTGATCTACAGAGTATTCCATACTTACACATTGTCTCTTGGTGGGAGTCCATTTGAATCTCTTGGTGTACGTACACCTCCACTGCTGTTCCTCCAAAACGGGAAGAGTGAGGAAGAAAAGGCAAGAGCATGCATCATTTCATGTTGAGCTACATCATAGAGGAAGTCCCTGGTTATTTCCTCAAGAGAATTGGGACAGAAGTTGATATATCCTGTAATAGGGCGGTCTAGGCTGTCCTCCAACTGACATGCTCCAGCAAATGCAACAGTTGATGAGGTACTACATATAAAATGATTCTGTTTGGCTGATATGTAGAGAATGAAGTCACTGTCAGATACTCCACTCCCATCTGTGGATGGGTTTCCCTGTGAACAGGGTGGATTCATTCCATTGCATTCAATACATCGCTGCAGTTAGAGAAGTTGGAAAAAGAAACCTATTCACACTGTTGTTACATTGTGCAATGATCAGTGTCACACAAGATATACATGTATGCATATATGTACCCCTAATCACCAATGCTAGCTATAGGCTATATCCTAATACCATGTTCCTTAGGTGTATATAGCATATCCTGAGCTGACCTTATATGAGTGTGCTACCTGTGTACGAGGCTAACCTTGAGGTGTTCATCAGGTATGGTGACTAAGCCACACATGGTGGTCTCACAGAAGGTGTCACATTGACGTACAGTACTGCCATTTTCTGGCAGGTAATATGAAGACTCACATAACCTGCAGTGTGTGCAACAAGCTAGAATGCTTTCTGCAAGCGATGACACCAATGATGTATAGTGTGTTCACCTGTCAAGGAGTATGGGTCCTTGTGTACGAGTCACAGAGAGAGTGTTAGACAGGGACTCTAGCACTGATGGCATTACATCTTCCTAAAAAGTGGTAATAGGTTTCACATTTGTCCAAATCAAACCAGTAAAGTAATTTGGGATGCACCAACTTAGACAAATACATGTACTTGCCTTGCATTACTTCAGCTGTGGTGTTTTGGTATAGCTTATAGTTGGTTAGAGCAAGGGGGAGTCATAGAAATTGAGTATCCTGGACTAAACTCCCACCCGAAGCAGCAAAATATATATTTGAAAATGACAGATTACCATATATATATATATATAGATACTATGTTGCAGAGTATATATATTACATAAAATGGTCTGTACTCTATAGTAATTTGGTGAGTGGAGGTGAGCCCGGCTGGAAAATTAATCCTTTTATTCATACGTTTTCATCATCCTGTGCATGTTTAGCTACCTAGGGCTATTGTATCGCTCACCATGATCATATCTCTTATACCAGTTGGGAGACTGCAGAGAGGGCAAACAAAAAGCACTATAGGAACATACTCCAACAGAATGTGCAGCTAATTTTAAAAATTTTATACAGGCCACATTTACTACAAGGTGGAATATTTACAGAACTTGTTAAAAGTATACCTACACTTTTGATCCAAGTGGAATGGATTCCTCCAGTACTTGCAGAAAATAATTTTGCTCTAAGGCATAATTATTATGGCCAACATAGAAAATATATCTTACTTCATGTGAATATACTTCATAATTTTACTCCAAGTTCATGTGTAGGATACTTCCAGCATGTTGACTGCTTTTATGCCGGCAGTTGGTAGCTGAAAGTATTGGGCCTATATAGTATTTTCATGTGCTATTTGTAATGTTTCAGGGGAAAGTGCTTTAGGTAGATTGCAGTTTACATCCCCATAACTACACACCACTACGATAATTGCAGTAAACACATGTACAGGTGTTAGCTATACCAAAATTGTATAAAGATAACTAATTTTTTGTCCTTCACCTTTGGTGCACACACATTATCTTTTAATTATCTAGTTCTCACCGGGTTGGAAAATTAATACCGAATATCAGTTTTAAGCATGAAGTTTTGTAATCCTGCGCATGTTTAGCTGTGACTGGGTTAACGTTGAGCAATTTATATATATACACTAAAACCCCATTAGCCTTAAGAGAGTGGTGCTGTGGAGGCATCAGACATTATTTGGTGACTACTTAGTTGGGTTTTAAGTGTCCAAATAGTAGTCGCTTGTAAAACACCCTACCAAGCTTCAACATTATGGTGTTATTTTAACACCTTATTGAATTCTCTATCCATGTGAAATAGCAACCACTGTCAGAGGAGCGCTAGCAGCGAACTGGATATATAGGTGGATCCCCGCTCTTATCTATGGTGTTTTGAAACATCAAGAAATTCCTAGAATGTAGTCACATAGTAGAACATTGCCAATGTGTAGTTTAGAAGTCCATATTAGGAGTATCTACCGGTGTTTTGAAACACGTTAGTGTAGTTTTACTCTTAGGGTCTATAGTACATCTCTAGCAGTGGCGGCGTCGCCGCTCCGACGCGCGACGTCCAAAAAAATGGTCTCTAGCACTAAATTACATCCCCAATGACTGTAACTGCGCATGCGCGAAATTTGTAGTTGGCCAAAATCGCCGGTGCTGCTCCTGTCTAGCACTGTAAAGATGTGGTATAACTCCTGGTATAACACCTGCAATATGTAATGCGCCATTTCTCATGGTAAGACAAGACTAAATTCATAGATATATAGATCTATGCCAGGAAATACCTAAATTCGGAAGACATTACAGCTAAACCTTATTATAACGCGAATTCCTTAATTAGTCACTGTGATAAAGTGACTGTGGTAAATTGAATTGTTTCACACTCCCTATATTAAATAGAACGTGCGCGCGAACGTATTCTGTAAAGGGAAGAGTACGGAGTATTTGTAGGTAAGACTAAAGAGAAAGAAACTCGCTGCCTTATATTGAGTCGTATTGCAAGCGTTCAGCCTATTGTTAGCCATATTTTAAGAGCTAGCTTTAGAAGGAAGAGTCTGTCGTCGTGTTTCTAACGAAATTCTGCTTCGCGTCGTGCTGGGCACTTTCTAACCCTCGCTGCGCATGCGCCAAGGTTTAATAGGCTAGAACGTGACCATCAAGAGCTGGGGTTGGGGCCTGTAGAAGAGATATATTCAAGCCTTATCTCTGCATGCTTCATCAGATATCCTTGATATTGGGAAGAAACTAATGTCATCTAAACATCCCACTTAAATGTGTCATTGTTTTGTTTTTTTCACCATGTTATGCCATCTATGTATTATCTACTTTTGGAGTTTTGACATGAACTTTATGAACTTTATAGGTAGGCCCTCAGGAGAGCTGCGCAACATCTACAGGTGTTAAAAGGAGTGTACTTGAACTCTTCTTGGGGCATTACTTCGCACCACCCATTGCATGGGTCAAAGGGGCAGAGTCTGAAGGACACACTAAAAGGGGCTGTGTGAACAACCAATATCAGTGTATATAGCTCACTCATTTGTGATGGTTCTGTCAGGAAAAGTGAAAAACCTTATAGGTTGCTGTACTTGTCTTTTCACATGATGATCTGAATTTTCAGACAGTCGCACTCCAGTAATTAGCTGCATATAATGGAGGAAGCTTACAACAATACACTTTATCTCTGTATTGGTAATGAAGAGTGATATATTATACAATCGGGAGCTAACTATTAGTGCGCTACAGCCCAGTTATTAATATAGCTATAGAGCTAGCTATAGGTACATGCGCATCCGGAAGCCAGCCTACACACGCACCTTGTCCGCCTGGGTGCCATGCACACAGGTGTGCTGTTCAGCACTACCAACCAGAGCAACAGCCAAGAGAAGAACAACAGAATACATCATAACAACAGCGTAGTCAGAATCTACTTCGTAAAGATTATCAAGCTGCTACCACCACTGCACTGAAATATATTACAACTCAAATGCTACTTTCACTAGTTACTAAGGAAGTGCGGTATATAAAAAGGGAGTAAGGAGAAATGAATAAACTATTCCAGGAAATATGCCCGTGCATATACGTAGATTCATCTATAGGGTGCGTATTCCTAGGAAGTGGATGGTATAGGGAGGGAAGAGCTACTATAATTATTTGCCTGAAAATAAAGCTTCAGTTACGCAGATTTTCCTTTATCTTCTGTGTATTTCAAAACTATAGGTAAAACTACAAATCATTCCAAGCAAAATCGATGTGTTGTTAGTAGTTGTACATAGGCCTCATGGTTTCGCGCGCGCGCAAGGGGTTGGGGCCGCACAGAACCCTCGGCGCCAACCTTGAGTATTGAAGTAAGTACGGAGCAGGATCTCTACAACGGAGCGGTTTTAGAGAAAACCTTTGACCTACGTTACCCGCTGAGTACGTGACAGTAATTTCAGGAGGAACAGACGCTCCAGAGGTGAGATGTGACTTAACAGACAGACAAACACACAGAGACCCAACTACAGTTCAAAAGTTCAAAAAGTTCAAAAGTTGATGCATGTACATGTGAAGCCAAGGGTGGCATAGCATACAATACAACACATAAAGCACATAAGTAAGGTATATTTAAAGAAAATGACATGCATAGTCAAACACTTCAGTGCTTTCCTTAGCAAGACAGTCAATGACAAGCTCTGGGTTGGAGATAGGAGTGTGATTGATGGTGTAATGTTCGAAGTAGGTGTCCTCTACTATATTGCCACAAATTGAACAGTTTTGACCAGTCTTTGGTTTCGTAATTGTATGATATAGTGCTTGTAGAGCAGAAGTGCCTAGCAGACCATGATCAAGGGCCATATCCCAGACCTTCAACCATGAGGCACTAGACGAGATTCGAGCTGTAGACACACAAGTTTCCCAGTCGACCTGAATGTGCTTCTTAACTTCTTTTGGAGTAGTCTCAGAGTTCAAGTGTCAGTAACACCATCACAGTCCAGTCTGTGTTCTAAAGACTGACACTCTTGAACAATCCTGTAACTCTCCTGCGCATGCGCGCCGAGGGTTAATAAAGACACAATTCAAACAATCAGAGGAAACACTACACATTAATAGTATAGTCTATGCCCTAAGCACTAACTAAACATCTAGAACATCCCTAGCATTATAAAATATATATAACTTAAAAACTCAATATAATAAAAAGATTAGGGAAACTAGCACTACAAGTTAAACAGGTTTTCATCAGGATTGTTGGGGTTAACCATTTGCCGTAGTATTTGTACTCGCTGTGATATTACTATTGGGCAGTCAGGCCTCTTAAATACTGATACAGCTGCCTTGATCCAATCAAGGTCCAGGTTCTTCCACGTAGCTTCTGAGAGACACCCATGGTGAAGATATTCATTGATTGCTTCCTTCCAGGCATTATCCTTCACGTTATGATCACTCCAATTCTCTCTTGCAGGAACCATTACTAAGTTAAATGGTTCACTGAAAAACTGCTTCATTTGATCAAGATCATCAGGAGTTAATTCTTTTCCACTCACATAAATGAGGAAGTGACGAACTACACTCAGTCCAGCTTTGTGAGCAGCATGCATATTGCTAATATCAACTCCTTTCTTCTCTTGAGAATTTCGATATCTCTGCTGTTTGTAGTCATCCCGAATCACCTTTGTATTTGGAATAATTTTCTTAATTTTTTCTTGCTCGGTTTTAGTTGTACCTCGTATGTTGTATCTTTTGACTCTCTCTCGTTTTATTCGCTCAGTCTCATATGCTTCTTGGAAACTACAAAATGCTGACAACCACGCTGTGATATATTGGATACTGAATAGAATGAAATGGCCATTTCGGTTCTTGCCATCCCCACCACCACCAGTACCATTTCCATCACCACCCCCACCAGTGCCATTTCTCCCCCCACCCTCACCAGTGCCATTTCTACCCCCATTCCCACCAGTGCCACTTCTACCTCCACCTCTACCAGTGCCATTTCTACCCCCACCCCCACCAGCACCCCCACCAGCAGAAGCAAGCACTTTAGCCAGATGAGAGATGGCCTTTTCTTGTACTGCTTGTAATGATGATTCCATGCACCTCAGTGTTTCTGAGTGCAAGAAAATTGGCTTTAAATGAGGTAGGAAATCAGATGGAATAGATGAACCATGATTTTTGGGAGTTGTTAGTCCTGGTGGTGCACTAAATGATGCCCAGTGGTTTGCAGAACTATGATGCCATGGAGAATTTAGTCTGTTTAAGTCATATTGCACTTCATTTCTGCTCCATGGTATTGACGTTCTTTCTTTGAGCTCTGGTGCCAGCAGTACACCACCATAACACATCCTCATTGATTCTCCATCGTCACTTTCATCCACCTTCAAAGCAGCTGGGACCCAGAAGCATGACTTTTTGGGTGCATGTCTTCCACGATCTGAGATTCCCTTCACTGTGCTTTTGAAGGCATTGAAGCGTTTTCTGTGTTGTGCAATGATTGCCTCTCTGAGAACTTGTTCAGTTGGAACTGGCATTGAGGACAAGATCAAGTTTTTAAGGTCACTGGAACCATATGAAAGCCAGGACACTACGCACTGCCTTACATTTCCTTGGTACTGTCGCCCTGACATTGCCTCTCTAAGTTGTTGTGTAAGTTGATTGACGCATTCTTCATCTTTTTGACGAAGAATGTTTCTTGCTGCCTCAGAAATGTGAGATTCAACTTCACGACTAATGTAGGTATAGCTACCATACTGGGATCGAATACGCTCTCTTGCTAGCTCTTCCATTGCTGAAATCATGGCTGAATTCTCTGCTGCTGGCCACACACCAATATTTCCTTTTATTTCATTCAGCATCTGCTGAACACGAGACTCATTCTCCCTCCTAGCCTGTGACTGAATATCCCGCAAAAGTGGAGCTGGAATCGTAACACCTATGCCATTTGCCTTCTGTTCCATGTTATCAAGTACATTTCCAAGAATAGTACCAAATAATTGCAACTTGCACAGCTCCCTCAGTCTTCCAAACATAGGGAAGTATTCTGATATTTCATTATAGTTTTCTGTTAGATCTTTAGCAAATTTCGACTCAGGACTATCTGGATCTTCATCTTTAGTGTCCTGTAGTTTTCCATCAAGGCCAGGGATTTGTGGTTGGGTTCGAACTACCATTTTCACTGCTCCAATGCGGCATTGAATGCTTGATCCAGTCTGAGTGATGTTGAATTCTATCTCATCTGCTTGAATCCAGAAACGGCTTATCCTGTTTTTGCAACTTCCTCGCTCGGACACTGGGGCCAGCACTTCTTTCAAATGGAGAGGTAGTCTGGCCGTAAGACCCTCACTGCAATCTCTCTGAATAAATGGAGGATTTGCAGATACATCTGATCCTACACTGAAGCTCTTCATCAGATAATCCGTATGCAGCAGTGTATGCAGTAAATCTGTGCCTTGTAAAGAAGAAGGGTAAAACCTCAATTGCTGGAATGGGTGAAAACGTTCCGTTTCACTGGGAGGATCCAAGCTGAAGAAAATAGGGAATAGATCTTTGGAAGGAATGTGGAGCACAGTGTGAATATCTGCTGTTGAAAAGAGCCCACATTTGTCCTGAGACTTTTGTGTGGGAACAGCACTCAATTTGACAGAAGGGTTGTCAGGATCAGTTCTTAATTCAAACCCTTTTAATTCATTAAACTCAAGATTCCCACCCAAGTGCTTCTGCTGCAAGAGCCATCCTTCAGGTGACCTTGGATTGAGAAAAGAAGACATGGTATCAGAAATATCTGACCATGACAGGCCCTTGTCCACCAGCAGTGCCTCCATTGCACGAGAACGGGTTGCACTTCTGTCATCAACACGACAAGTCCATCGTAAGTCATTCTCATACAGTTGGTATTTAACATCTTCATCTTTAAGTAGACTACAATTTGGATGCTTTTGTAATTCCAGCATAAACTGTGTGTGCAATCTTCCTGTTAGAATGTTCAGCAGCACAGCCTCAGATATTGGAACAATTGGTATTTTCCAAAAAGGGCAAAAGCGACCTTTGTACATTGCCATGTGAACTAACTCAACAATAAACTCCGTATCTTCTGCTGTAGCCCATCTTCCAGCTGCATCAATTGTTTTTGCAGCGATGGCTAAAGCTAGACGTGCCACGTAGAACTGCATGCCTGGATGCAAGCCAAGTTGAGCCACAATATAGCCATGTTTGAGGCAGCTAAATGTAACCATTTTTAGTGCAAAAAATTGCTGAGAAGACCCCAACTTCTTGGCTTGCAATTCTTTCAGGAACCACAGCGCTGCGTTCAGGAAGCACACTGCTACTTCTGCTGGATGACAGGCGCCTGGAACAAAATCTATGAGAGCATAGCCTGCATCACAATATGAAAACTTGCCATCTTGGACTTGTTGATAGATAGTCCTTTCGTATTTCTTTGTTGCACCTTGGGTTATTCCAGATATGCATAACTCAGGCCAACATTGCTTCACACAAGGATTCAGATCTTCTTGTTGAACTGCAAGAGCTTGCAAAAGACCATTGAAATTAACTGCACGAGATGGGCTAGCCTGAATGATTTCTTTTGATGAACTTCTAATCTCATCCTTCATTGATGGATGTTTATGAAGTTGTGATATAACAATTGGTATAGCAGCTTCACACAGCCACTTGTTATGGTGGCCACTCCACACAGCTGTTTCAATACAATCCAGTCCTTGCTGGGTATTCTGATTTTGTATTTGTAAATATCCTTGAAAAAAACTAAGTGCACAGCAATCATCTGCCATCATTCGTGGCAAAAAACCTTTCTTCTCATCAAGAAATTTACCGAGAGCCGTTATAGCTGGTTCTCTACCATTGCTAACAATGAGGACATCTTCATTCACCTGCAGAGATTCAGTAACGATACTAAACATTTCAGTTAAATCTCTGCTTTCCCATGCTTTTTTGAGGTTGGTAAGGGAGCATTTCACCATACTGTTGTACTCCTTTTCCTTCTCACTCTCTATTTCTGTGACCAACAAAACCAGTTCTTTGCTTTTTCTGGAAAGATCGGGAACATCAATGGATGAATCAGAGAGCTCCAATGCTTGGCCTGCTAGAAGTGAACCCTGTTGAGCCAGGAGCGTTAAAAGCCACCTGTCTCTCCATGATTTTCCAGGTTTGCTTACAATTTCTTGTAAGGCCTTTACAGTGTGGAGATACACTTTAATGTTATCATTTAAGTCTGCTTGTTCATGCAGAAGTGACAGAATAACTAGTCCTTGCTCCTGAAAGCCCTGACTGATTAGTTCCTTTGCCATATTCATCAAATGCTGCAGTGGCACGACCTCAGTTGAGTGAACTGCCATTAGCATACATGCCATAGCGGCTTTATGAGATTGATTTTTCATGAGTTCCTGTGCTTTAGTTATCCAATCTTCAGCATCTTTCTGATTTAATGTTGTGGTGCATTCACGGCAAATAGGTTTTGGCACATTGATTCCAATTCGGGGTGCTTTCATTAATGGAATGGGACATCTTTTGCAAAATTTCCTCTCACAAGAAGCACAAGCATGTCTTGACCTGGACACAAGGGAGAATGCACTTGCACATTGTCCACAATTCCGCCCAACTTCTCTTTTCAGCATGCCTTCATGAACATCTGTGAGAGGGATGTATTCCATTAAATGTAACTGTATATCATTCTTTGAAACATTTCTCGGAGGGTGTGTGTCTTCCGTCTGTGTAAAAAGATGCAACAGCAACCAAAGATCATTAAGCGGAATACTGATCAAATCCAGTATTGGTACCCTAATTCCTGTCACTTCAAAGCTTGTCTTACTCATTCTTGCAGTTTTGATAATTTGAAGCAAATTTTCTGCCACTTCTTGGACAATAGGAGATGACATTGGTATATTAACTGTTTCTGAGATGGTCTTCATCATTTCTCCATAATTACATCGTGTAGAAATATTTCTCTTCTGCAATACTGGTTTCTTTTTCGTGATTTACTAATCCTTTACAACGTCCCTCCATCACTTCCTTTAAATCAGCAATAAATGCTTTGTTGAAACTTCCAGTGCCAATTGGGTTATGAAGGTGTGTCCAGTGCTCAAAACAGGACTTAAATTCCTCTGAAAGTCTCTCAGTACTGGGAAGAGTTGGGCGTGTTAAATCAGGCACTCCCTCTGTGTCCGAAGAAGCCAGTTGCTCATTGTAGTCTTGACGCTGTATGCTGTCAGTGAGTGTAGTGTAGGCTTTGTTCAGAATATGCCAATCATCGACGCTGGAGTTGGAGTCTTTATCTGGGTGAACCTGCCGAGCCTTTTGGAAATAAGCTCGTCTTACTTCCTCACTTGTTGCATTGAAATCTACTCCAAGTACATCATAGTAGTCTGGTAGTGAAGGTTGGCTTGGGTTTGGCATTGCCATGATGAAGACACTGTGTGGACAGATATTTTGTTTGTCATGCTTAGCCTGTGGATGTTATTCATTTTCCCATGAGTGTCTTAGTAATGCAGTTCGGGATCCGCGCGTGCGCGAATCCTTGAAAGCTCACGCATAACGCGCGTGCGCGAATGCTGGAAAGGCACGTGCGATTGAAAGGCTCTGTACATGGCTTGAAGCACTATAGCTTTGACCGGGGCAGTACGCGTACTTGTACTCCCTCATGCAGTAACCGCTGGTGCTTCGCTGTACATCGAACAGGAATACCTGATCGTGGGTAAACCAGAGTAGGCTAGATCTCATTAGCAATTGGCTCTTTCGCTTGCGTTTCACGCCATAACTCTTGAACGGAGCGGTTTCAAAGAAAACCCCACAAAATTTTTGACCTCCGTTGCCCGCTAAGTACGTGACAGTATTTTCAGGACGAACAGACGCTCCAGAGGTGAGATGTGACACACACACACACACACACACACACACACACACACACACAACTACCGTAACCCTCCTGCGCATGCGCGCCGAGGGTTAATAAAAACTGTAACATTATTCACACAACCTCCCACACAACTGTAACATTATTCATAGAACACACACAACAGAGAGGGATCTTATGACTATCTCATATTACCTTGTTCATGGGACACACAACAGAGAGGGTCTTACGACTATCTCACATTACCTTGAGCCCAAAGGTATTTAGGGAACACATGTACAATAGGTGTAATACTGAGCAGAGGCAGAGACAGCATGTCAAAAGTGGGGGGGCTCGGTGTTCATAAAGTAGGGGTTATTCACATTCATTCTAAATAGGCTATTAGTATTCAATACATTCTTCGTGACAACCTCCAATTTTGGGGGGGCTCAGCCCCCCCTTATCGAAAAGTGGGGGGGCTCAAGCCCCCCTGCCCCCCCAGGTTCTCTGCCTCTGCTGAGCATAATCAATGACATGAAAAAATTAGAGATTTTTTGTGCAAAACTACTTGCAAAGAGCATGTTTCCCAAGCACACTATATACACAACAAGGATATTAGTAAGTATTTAATGAAAGCCTATAGAGGGGGTTAGTTCTGATGTTGTTCAATGAATAATTTTAACAATGCCAGCTGGTATAATGGATTGTCTGTTAATATGACTGAAGCTGCAGTTTTATTATTCATTCTACCATAAGTGACAAGTGACTTACAATACTATACACAACATTCATTATTCACGGCTACGTATGTATTGGAGATCTTATGACTACTATCCCATAATTACAATTCAATATGCTGGCCTTGAGCTAGTCTTTGTCTGGGGGAAGGGGGTTGGGGATTGGGAGCTTGTGTCTAATCGATTACCTATTTAGTTTGACAGCAATGGGCTATAAAGTAGACATGCAGTGACTTATTCTGATACACCATGCAGCAGACACAGCATAGAGTACATATACTTAGCATAATTGAGTACAGTAAATTGCAGATATATAAATTTCCACGTCTCACTAAAGTAGGATGGCCACGAAGTAGCTACTTCTATAAGATAACAACCGTCCACACGGTTCGCGCGCAACCGACTATTCTTACATTTCTCGATAAACTTGGCCTGACGACAATACTGTTCCGTCTTCTGGCGAGAAAGTCTCAGGCAATGCTACTGCAACGCATTATGGCGAGCGGAAGAGGCAAGGCCGGTTACGTTTGCGCGTAGCGCGTGGTGACGCATGCGCATTTGGTAGGCACGGACGCGCGCGCGCTGTTAACCTCGCAGTGTAGTGCGCATGCGCTAACAACTGGTTTCTGCAGAAAGAAATATTTCTACAACTACTATCCTCGTTTCTGTTTCTGATGTTTTTTGTGCCGGTTTCTTTCCTATCCAACACCTTCTGTTTCTGTACTTCCCTGTCTCGTCAACCTTCACCAAGGTTCTCCTTCTCCTTCTTCTTTCTTTCTCTCACTGCTACCTGAGCATTCATGTCTGGAAAACATCTGCACAATGAGTAGATTCTATTGTGGCAATTAATAGGCCACAAATTTGTTTGTTGCATGTGTTCATATACACATGTGCTACCAGGATACCTTGCAGACTAGTTTCGCGAGCCAGACGTATTTCCGCATGGATCGGACTCTGTACCAGAAGCCTCAGGCTGTGATCAGAGCAGTGATGGATATGATTGGAGAGGCCAATCACATGTAGCAGAGTAATTGGATAGGCATTATATATTCTGAGTGACTATATATATCACAAAACTCCCACACAAACGACACAGTACATTGTAATATGAGGGGGGCGGGAGTGTTATGGTATGTGTACTCCAGTGTGTATAAATATTATCATCCACTAGCCTCGTACCTCGGCCGCGTGGGGGAAGGCCCGGACCGGTATACACAGTTTGCGCTTGCGTGATGTATGTATCACGCATGCGCACACCGACTGGCTTATGGACGAGCCATGTACTAGTAGCAGCAAATAGTAAGACTCATACTGTGCCAGTCTTTACGTTCATATTTGAGTCACCGTCAAATATGCACGTAAAGAGTGGTGCAATTAATGATTTGCGTTGTACATGGCTCATTCATAGGTAGGGGTTGACAAAATATCCTAGCATAATTTTTTGACTAATAGGTGAAGTTTCAATGCTAGTGACTAATAGGCAAAGACTGCTTTAGGCTCAGAGCAAACTCTAATGTAAATTAATCCTGGAGTGTAGAAGAAGACTCTGGTGTAGCTGAAAGAGTCTTGTCGATGCTTGAGAACATTTTATTTTAAACAGCAAACCAAATCCCTTGAGGACTCTGTCAGTAATACTTCAATATAAAATCACTGGAATGTATATAATAGGGCTCTTGTCAAAATATTGTTTGAATAATGTTTGAATAATAGGTGATAATGTTGAATAATAGGCAAATTTTCTTAGCATAAAAGAATAGAATTATGGGCCAAAAAATTAGCATATTATGGCCTGTCATGTCACTGGCTGACTAAAGATCCACGTCAGCACCACGCACGCCCGCGGAAAGCTATTAAGCCTTATCACTCCAAAATTGCATCAGAAACGATCTCAGAAGGTCTAGAAATCCAAAATTTCCTGGGGAAGCATGCCGCCAGACCCCCTATGTGGCGCGCTTGCGCGCGCGCAAACCCCACTATTAGAGAGCGGAGCGAGCCCTCAGCTATATACATGTACTTCAGCAATGCACATGTACAGACCTGTACGCAGTATACGTACCGTATTTGGGCATGGTTTCCGTGATTTGTGTCACCGGAATGCAATTTTGGTGGCTATGTATACTGATAAGTTCGCACTTTACACCTGCAGGTACTTCACACAATCATAAAGTGCGTGGCGGCACTATTGATCCGCCTACGCACTTTATATTGTATAAAGTACCTGCAGGTGCGATTATCCAATGGTGCCAGCTTATCAGTGAGTGGGGCCAGTAGTGGCAGTGTAGTAGTTGGACTAGCATTTTCAGCTGTGTTCTTCATATGTTCGATATCACAATGAGGAAGGTACTTCCAGTACTGCTGTGTCTCTGGACTCTGGTGGAGGTCCAGTCTCAGACTGAATATCCTTACATCTCCTTCAGGGGAAATACTCTACCCGACCATTCCTATGTGGACTTCAATGATGTGGGGGATAATCGATTTGGCAGTGATACTAATACTGTACAGTGTCACACTGACTTGAGTACATGCTGTGATGTTCACCAGCTATCACCTCGTGGAGACTGGTTTTTCCCTAATGACACAAGGCTGCCATTTTTTAATGAATCAGGTGATATTCAAGAGAGTCCTCTATCTCAAGTAGTTCATCTACGTCGTAGGAGCAATGCTAATGGACCGTCTGGTATATATCGCTGTTTTATTGCAACTAATGCCGTCCATGATAATAATGATCCATCAGTTGGAGAGGCAGCCTATGTGGGACTATATCACAATGGAGGAGGGTATAGTGGTGTGAGGCATAGTCTTGATGTTAATTATGATTTCTCTTACAGGAGACATCGCAATATCTGATAGTATGACATTCACTTTGGACTCTGACCTCAATGAAGCTAGTCCTCTGTTCACCCTCACCTGTATCTCCATTGGTGGACCCGCTACCACTGTTACTTGGACCAGAGACTCTGTCACTGTCACTGATGGATATGAGACTGTGTTGGATAATCCCACTACTTCACAGTACACCCACAGCCTGACTGTGACTGGGAGACTAGGAGGACTCTACACATGTACTGTGGCTAATAACAAACCTTCTAATGCTTCAGTACAGCTGACTGTAGAAGGTATGTACATGAGTCATGAACATGAATGAAATATTTGATGACTGATGGCGACAACAGATTTCTTTAATGTGTACACAATCTCCCTCCAGCTCCCTCCCCTCCCTCTGGTGTGACTGTTTCTCAGAATGGAGTGGACAGTGTACAGGTCTCCTGGACACCTCCATCAGGAGAACCTACTGTGACTGGTTACATCATCTACTACCAGCAGCAAGAAGGAGGACATAATGGCTCAGAGATGGCTGGAGCTACTGCCACTACTGCCATCATCACTGGACTGATGACAGGGGCTACCTACTCCATTACCATGGTGGCCACCTCTAGTACACTACCCAGTACTGTGACTGCTGCAGTGACTATCACTATAGGTATATATGGTCTGATGTTATATTTTGTAGTTTTCTGCAACTTTAATCTCCACAGAGCCAGTCATCATCTCCCTCACCTCCTCTCCCTCCACCTCTGTCATGGCTGGAGACACTGTCACTCTCACCTGCTCTGTCACTCTGCCTACTGGAGTAACTGGTACTCCAGACTTTCACTGGGATGGACCTGGAGTAACTCCTACCCCAGCTGACCCCACTACTCATGGACAGGAGGTGTCTAGTGTCCTCCCACTCACTACTATATCAACATCTCAGGCTGGACAGTACATCTGTACTGCCATTCTCAATAGATCCTCTGTCACCATTGCCACCAATGTTACTGTACAGAGTGAGTGTGTAAATTCATAATCGCCCTACTGATAATGCATACCCATGATCTGTCCCCTCAGTCCCAGTTCCCATTCCATCCATCACTGTCACTGGTAGTGCCACTGCAGGGACTACCCTCAGTCTGACATGTGACTATTCCCTGAGTCCATCAGTGGACACTAGTCCAGATATAACAGTGACCTGGATGGTGAATGGTACAGCAGTACACACCTCTCCTGATAGAACCTCTACTGGTGGAGCCACTCTCAGTTTCTCTCCTGTAGCTACCTCAGACAGTGGCAGATACACATGCCAACTGACTGTCGCTACATCCCAGACACATATAACTGTACAAGGACCAGTGGAGAGTACAGGGAGAGTGATTACTGTGGAAGGTAATATTACAGATATAGTTATGGTATTGTGTTTCACTGTTCTCTCTCTCCCTCCACTCCCTCCAGCCCTCCCAGATCCTGTAGTGATGATCTCTCCAGTAAACACCAGAGTCACTGCTGGAGACTCTCTCACTGTGCAGTGTACAATGACAGCCATTCCATATCTAGCAGTACAACCTACTGTGGAGCTGCTGGGACCACAAGGCACTGTGTTAGCCACTACTAACCTGGACCTAATGGTGGGCCTCACCCTGGATCCAGTGAGGACATCACATGCTGGCCAGTACATCTGCAGAGCCTCAGTGGTAATAGCCCCAGTTAGTGTGGATGTCAGTGGTGAGAACAGATCCAGTCTCACTGTGCAGAGTGAGTCAGTAGCTGATATTGTATACATACCACTCATGTTACTTGACGGAGTGAGTTTGTGCGTCATTTAATAGTTGTTCCATACTGATATGATCTGCCCCCCTCAGTTCCAGTCCCAATTCCATCCATCACTGTCACTGGTACAGAATTAGTGTCTGGCTCTCCCCTCTCCCTCACCTGCTCCATCCAGCATCGTGGAGGTAGCTATGTGGACACACCCACCACTGTCATGTCCAGCTGGAATGCTCCTAATGATATATATGATGGAGACAACACACCCAATGATACTAGTGTGGCCCTGATCATATCCAGTGTAGAGACAGCAGACAGTGGAGACTACATCTGCTCAGCCATTGTGACTGACTCCAGTGACAGTAGATATGTAGTAGACAGTCAGCCAGTGACTGACACTGTCAGCATTACTGTCAGTAAGTAGGAGGTAGATTTAAGGAGTGGCCAGCATGTAAATGTATTCTCTGATATTTTACTGTTCCACAGAATTGAATGTCACTATCAGTGTAGACTACACTGCAGCTCCAGGGGAAGACCCTGGAAAATTGGGTCCTAATGAGTTCACAGCAGGCAGTATCCTCTCCCTCAACTGTATAGTAGATGGAAACAGTGGAGATGTGACCTACAGCTGGTCTGTGATGGGGAACCCTGCCCCTCCACCAGAGTGTCGCGTCTGTAATATTGATACCTCATCCACTACATCCACACTGTCTGTGGGGAGGCCACTCTACTCTTACCTAGCTGGTACCTACACATGTAGAGTCAGTGAGACTGGTAGACCTGACAGTAGCAACAGTGGTGACTACATTGTGAATGTTGTAGGTGAGATGATGATGTGTGTACTGTACTGTATAATTATCTAATGCTGTTTACTATATTTCAGGTGCTGGGATACATCCTAATAGAGCTGCCCCTCAATATAATGATCGTCCCATAGCCAACAATGGAGTCATACTGCGTGCTAGTAATGCCATTTCCGTCAACTTTATCTCTAATTCTAGTCAGTTGGGTGTGGGAGTGATCACTTTACCAGATGGACGTACACTGTCTAGTGGTGAAGATGTTGGTGGCTGGAGGGTTTATAGCCCATTTGATCGTCCTGGTGCTCTTCGTATTGAAACATTCTCATCACTCACATCTACACGTCAGGGTATATACACTGCCTCCATTCCTGACAGTTATAGCAATATGTTTGTCTTCAATGTTGGATTGTATCCCTTGGGATTCAATGGTGAGTTACCTGATTCTGGTCATCTTTTAATTCATACTGCTGTGACTTTCTCTCCCTCCATCCCTCCCTCCCTCTCTCCCTCCCTCCCTCCTTCCTTCCTCCCTCCCTCCCTCCCTCTCTCCCTGCCTCCCTCCCTCTCTTTCTCTCTCCCTCTCTCTCTCTCCCTCCCTCCCTCCCTCCCTCCCTCTCTCCCTCCCTCCCTCCCTCCCTCCCTCCCTCTCTCTCTCTGTCTCTCCCTCTCTCTCCTTCCCTACAACAGTAACTCCCACTATTTCCTACCTGACTTACAATCATGTAAATCGTACTCTGACCTGTGAGTCCACTGGGTCTCCAGCCACCACAGTCTCCTGGATGAAGGATGGTCTCCTTCTCACCACTGATGGCTCCACTGGCTACACTCTGACTCAGACTGTTACAGACAGACCTTCATCCACATACTCCAATGTACTGATGGTCAGTGAGACAGCCACAGGTGGTGTGGCTGGTACATATACCTGTATTGTCACTAATGACTTGGGATCAGATGACAGAGAAGTAGTAGCTGTTGGTAAGTGATGAATTGTGTTCTGTAAATTAACCCAACTCAGTTCATGTTAACAGGTAACACAATATCTGGTCTGGAAGGGCCTCTGACAGTAGGCCAACAGCCTCCCACTCTCACCTGTAGAACTAACATACCAGTGTCTTCTATTGTGTGGAGAAACCAAACATCTAATGTAGTGGCCAGGGCTGCAAACCAAACAGTGCTAGAGTATCACTTCCCAGAGCGGTATGTGTTAGATACCTTCCATGGACAGCAGTATACATGTGAGGCTGTTGCTACATCTGATGGTGGGACTACTACTACATATACTGAAGTAGTTGAGATACAAGTAGTAGGTAGGTATTGAAAGTACCATCCAATAGTAGTATGGAGTTATCTGTATATACCCTTCTCCAGTTCCTCCTAACCCACTTCAAGTGGAGACAGAAGTGTCAGAGGATGGTCCAGTGGACGCTGGTAGTAGAGGCCTCACTCTGACCTGTACAGTCCGTGAGGCTGTCAATGGATTCACCAACACACCCGCTGGTCACTGGGTGGGACCATCTGGTCCAGTCACCTCAAGAGAGGGGATTGTCATGGTGGAAACCAGAAGACACACAGAGGGAATATGGTCACATCTGACTATCACTGTCACATTTTCCTCACTCCACACTTCTCATGCTGGAGAGTACACATGTCAGTGGACACTATTCACACCAGCGGAAGGAGGGAAGACTTTGACCATCACCTCCACACCCCTCACTGTCACTGTAAGATGTAAGTGCTGTGGGAAGTCTCTGTGTAGTGATGGGATGTATGACTAACTCCATTCATGTGTATGGGTCTCAATGACTACCATGACTACGTCTGTAACGGATTATATGCGCATATCATGATTGTTTGCATGCTATCATCCCCTGCCTTTACCTACATGCATGCTACACTTTCTATACTTTTGGCACTTCAATCCCTACATCCTTCAACATTCTACTGAAGACGTGTTTACACTTTACATTATGTAACTGCCAATTGTTGTGCAGATATTCGCGTTGGGTATGAGAGGACCGTATACACAACACCAGAGAATCAGAGATTTGTGACACTGTGTGCCATCATCTATTCATCCAGCAGTGGAGTTGCACCTGAACCATTTACCATTTCTTATACCACTGCTGATGACACAGCTGGTATAGATATATTTTGTAGTGTACCAGTGGAATATAATGTATTCTTGTATGTTTTTCCTAGTTGCTCCTGAAGATTACCTCTCAAGCACTGGTATTCTGGCATTCAACACTGGAGATGATAGGCAATGCCATGATGTGGAAATAGTAAATGATGCTATATATGAAAGTGAATTGGAACAATTCGTTTCCAATCTGGCTCTTGTGTCTGGGGCACCAGCTACAGTAGATCCTGAAAGTGCACAGGTCATTATTAATGACAATGACGACTGTAAGTGCCCTATAATGATCTAGTTGTAGACTGGAATATATATAGACACCAAGTAACAAGTGTCCTGATTAGTGAAGTGTTCTTGTAACATTGATTAATTCAAGCTATCATTTATAAGCTCCAATCATAGGAGTCAGGGAATCTGTTTTACTGTTCTCCCTCCCACCTAACAGGTTGTGCAGTAGTTTTCGTAAATGATACACTGACTGATGATCTTCTGATAACTGTTCCCATATACAACAATCCAAATATAAGACCAGGAGATATTTTCTCCTCACTCTGTTACGAAGTTCGTGGCAAGTCTAACCAATTCTTCAATTTCATCTCTGATGGATGTATTTCTGTTAATGCTTACTATGAGAGGGCCAATACTAGCAGTCCTAACATTAATTCCAATGTTGTCACTCAAATTGGTGTGACAGCTGTTGGAAACAGTGGCGTTTGTCAAAATATCTCAGTTAACCTAGATGGAAATTGTGAAGCTTTGGTAAATGGTGGGCCTCCGGCCAGTGGTGCTGTTGATGGAATTCAAGTGAAACGATATACAAGCACATCAAGAGTACGGATTTCTGTTCCCAACTGTGGAGACACTACGCTAGTCATGTGGGTGTTCTGTAAGAGTGGTCATATTGAAGATCCTATAACTTTAGACTACTACCCCATCAACTTCATTCGATATGTTGTCATGCGTGGATTGAACCTGCATGAGAAATCTCATGGACTAATTGGTAACTAATGTATATATGTGTTTCAAACACTAAATATTTGCTATATATCCCTGTACTTTCCAGGTCAGTTCTGGAATGTGCCTGTAACAGTGTCACCCCACACTGGAGAATTTGGTGGTGAACAGAGAACTGATGACTATGTTATCACTGTCGACCACCCTGACTCTCCTCCAAGAAGCTTTGTGGGACTGAGATACTCTCTGACCTGGGGTCATGAGGGTAGGGTGTGCTACTATGTTGGCAACCCCCAGGGTGGTCCACTGAGAGAAGTATCTGATCCAAATGATTCAGTCATTGAGGGAGTATACAGCGACTACAAAGTGGATTCATTATTTGCTACTGAATTCATCTACAGCTACTTTACCATATGTGGATGAACAGCTCCTTAGCTCTGTACTGCAAAAGCATTCTGAAACTTGCTAGTATGTATAATGAACCTTCACATAGTGACTTGATGCTGCAGCATTGCCTTTTAGCGCTGTTGTATGTACTCTGAACTTTTGCACATGCATTTCAGAACGCACACCAAGGAAAGTTATTGGCGAGCAGGAGAGAGCCTCCATATATATATATATGCCGGCCGTGTGTGTCACCAATCTACACATGCGCAATGATTATATATGTAATTAAATAATGGGTACAGAGCATTGTGCAGTTGGGTTGCTCCCACTCTCCAAAAATCCATGCATTCAACTAGTTATCTACAGGCACTGACGATAGCTAGCTACCTTGTAATATCAGTGAAATTGAATTAGCCATTGTCTGTTCCAAAGAAAAAGAACTGTACACTGGTTCCATTAAAAAAAGAGAGTAAACACATTTCCATTAAAATGTTGAAGGATGTAGGGATGACAGTGCCAGAAAGTAGAGAAACAAGTGCAGTATATATGCAGCAAGACAGGGGATGAGGGCAGTATATTATATGCAGCAAGACAGGGGATGGGGCATGCAACAATCGTAACCCCATAATAAAAGAGATGTAGGCCCAGCCTATTCAATCTCAGATTATTTCTATCCTGCCTTATAAGTGGTCGACTTGTTTCGATCACCACAGCATACTCTACAGGATTTGAACCGTAAATCCCTCAGGCCTCCCCCTTGGCAGAGTGGTAATGCATTCCGTCCAGTCAACGGACAATTAAAGGGTTGAGAACCAGATTGGCCTATAAACTGCTAAACAGCAGTTGACCCACCCTAAAACTAATATACTGCATGTGTTTCAGAACAAGGGGAAATTTCACTAAATCAAAAATTATATCTCATGAATGCTAATAGTTCTACCCACCTTTAAATTCATATGTGTGCTATTTGGACAATTTCCCATTCTGGGGATAGGCCACTCTGGTTCTGAGCCCTTCAATTGCAAGCCAATAAAGAGTGTAAGAGTTGCAACTTCTTCATTATACTGTATACAATACAGTTACTATGCAGCCATACTTACTTTTTTAACAGCACTTTATCACCCGGACAGTTACTACAGGGATCAGCAAGTTAGTTACATAAATAGTTTTAATATTCCCTTTGAATTTACTATTGATAGAGATGCATGTCCTCCCCACTGTCACCCATGCCGGCAAGGGAGCTGCTGTGAAACAATATATATGTGATTCCTTTTGCCTGCAAATCCAATGCACATAATAATCGAGTACCTCCCGGTTAGGACTGAACTTCAAAAAATAAGGAACAGGAAAACTTCTAGCTATACACATGAACTTTATCCAAACTGTAGCTATACCATGCTTTTAATTTTGCATTTATAGGTCGCACATTTAAAAGTCTCATATCAACCATGATCTCTCCCACAATACAAGTTAGTGACTTCTAACATTGTTATCTATATCTTCATTAAGATTGTGTGTGTGTGTGTGTGTGTGTGTGTGTGTGTGTGTGTGTGTGTGTGTGTGTGTGTGTGTGTGTGTGTGTGTGTGTGTGTGTGTGTGTGTGTGTGTGTGTGTGTGTGTGTGTGTGTGTGTGTGTGTGTGTGTGTGTGCACAGAACACGCTTGAACATGCCAGAACCCTTACTCTGACTTTACCTCCAGGGTCTGTATACACAACACAGAAGACACGATCGATGAATAAAGTAAAATAATACCTATGCATAGGCATGGATATACAAACAGGTATTAGTAATAGTATACCAGGAATAACATTTTGACTAATATAAAAGTTTGTGAGTTTGTAATAGGAGGTATTATGGCTAGGGATAAGTCATAAAAAGGCACCGGCTAAAGAGCTATTTCACAGCCAGACACCGTTGCTGCGCGCATGCGTGCCGAGGCCGCGCGCCCCTTAAGTAGAGATACGACCGGATGACGTCATAAAGCAAAGCAGCCCTGAAGATAGTCTAATAGTCATCATGAAACTCGTAGTTCTGCTAATGCAGCTCATGTTAGTGGGGGAATAAGGAGCATGGAAGAAGGTAAGGTAATATTGTCCAGACATAAACAGCACACCACGCAGAATACTATTTTGATGGTTTATTGTATGGGTGCTGATGAAATGAATCAGATCAACTGTACTGTATGGACCCAACGCGTAATGACTTCCCAGCTCTCCGAGAGTAAGCTAGAAGCTATGGCTAAGGCTAGGGGCTACCTAGAAGCTAGTTTCTAGCCTTAGCCATAGCCCCTAGCCTTAGCCCTAGCTTCTAGCCTTACCTTACGCGTTGGGTCCGTACAGTTAGCCCCTAGCCCCTAACTTCTAGCCTTACCTTCTGAGAGCTTCGAAGTCAGAGCTGAGGGTAGGGGCTAGGGCTAAGGCTAGGGGCTAGAACTAAGACGCGTAAATGTCTTCCGAAGCTCTCCGAACGTATAAGGTAAGGCTAGAAGCTAGGGTTAAGGCATAGATATTATACACGGAACCTTAGCACTAGCTTCTAGCTTACTCTCGGAGAGCTAGGAAGTCATTACGCGTTGGGTCTGTACAGTACAGTTGATCCGAGGGATAGTAGTGTGCTTTAAAGTAAAGAGGTAGTCTGCCATGGAGTGAGGCTGGTGACCTTAGACTTGAGGAACAGTGCTGTCCTCTTTCAGGAACCTTTTAACATCCAGGTTTTATTACACCATGAGAACCTCGAAACTTTACAAAGGTTAAATTCTGTGAAAAATGTACATGTAATGTGAATATACACTATTCACGTTCTTACATGCATTTACATGTACTTGTTGAGAGGTAAGGTTCAGCTTTTTCATTTCAATGGCAAAGTCGCTATATTCCATTACATGTACCCTCAGAAGCATTTGTGCAAGTAAGGAGTGGGTTATGATTGTATAGTGTGGCTGACGTGCATAGGTGGACCAGTGTCTTCATGTGCTGGTTTGTATCTCAGTCCTTATAGCCACAGTATGGGTATACCACAATATGGAAGTGGATAGTATTCAATGTAGTATCATGCTCTGTATGTGTTCTTATACATATACATGTAGGTCAAGGAGCAATAATAAACCACAGTTACACTGCTAATGAGCTGTTCTCCACACATGAAATTCATCTAAGACGACAGATTTCTGGTTTTGGCTTCAGAATCTATGGTGACCAAGAAGACGGATCACAGGTATGGAATAAACTATTACGTACATGTGTACATATACAGTGAACTCTCCGAATAACAGACACTTTGGTGCAAGGCCTACTGTCCGTTATTCGCGGATGATGTCCTTTACTGGGGAATTATTGTTGTAACTGCATTTCACGTTCCTTGTTCTGGCTCCTTGCAAATGGCTGCGTGAATATATCTCAAGGCTATGAGAGTACATCCAATCTTTAGTGGACAGAGAACTCATATTGCTATAATTTTACTAGCTGAATGTCAGCGGAGCAAGATAGGATTCTATTTAATGCCCTAATGTTGCCGCTCTTGTGCACAATTGGATGGCGGCGGTAGTTGATGGGTGTTGTTAGGGCTAGCCCCACGCCCACTGTCCGTAGAGCACGAAGAGAGTCAGGAGCTCTATATACATTTACTTGGTAGTCATAACTGCATGAGGGTTACGCACTTTACAAGTGCATTTCATTAACTCTCGGCGCGCATGCGCAGCGAGGGTTACGGTACTTGGTCGTGTGTGTGTGTGTGTGTGTGTGTGTGTGTGTGTGTGTGTGTGTGTGTGTGTGTGTGTGTGTGTGTGTGTGTCTGTCTGTGTCTGTCTGTCTGTTAAGTCACATCTCACTTCTGGAGCGTCTGTTCGTCCTGAAAATACTGTTACGTACTCAGCGGGCAACGGAGGTCAAAACATTTGTGGGGTTTTCTTTGAAACCGCTCGGTTCAAGAGTTATGGTGTGAAACGCAAGCGAAAGAGCCAATATGCTAATTAGATCTAGGCTTACCCACAATCAGGTATTCCTGTTCGATGTACAGCGAGGCACCAGCGGTTACTGCATGAGGGAGTACAAGCATGCGTACTGCTCCGGTCAAAGCTATAGCGCTTCCAGCAGTGTACAGAGCCAACCTTCGGCTTGAGTTTCAATCGCACATGCCTTTCCAGCATTCGCGCACACGCGTTTTGGATTTGCACACGCGCGGACGCCGAGGGTTCTGCACTTTAGTGCATTCATTTTTTTTGTAATACTGATGTTAACACAATACAATCCAAGTGGCAATTACGTGATTTCATTTTGAATGTACGAACATAGCACATACGTATATTTAGCTTGCTAGCATTGCGTCATATGACAAACTGATTATGTAATGATACATGACTCGTTAATGATGTCATCACATGTGGCGCGGATGCATGCTGCGTATACAACCGTTTTGTATATTATAATGACACTTAAAAGACACTCACGCTCGCCCCACAATGACTTACATTTCACTAGTAGCATGTCTATGACCCAATCTCGTCTCTGTTCATTTTTATGCAATCCCTATATTACACTTTCAAATTTCTATTTACCTGTATACTGTTCAGTTAGCATTCTTCTACTGGTAATATACTCATGTAGCTTTGTATCGACATGTGCGTACAATGTATGAACACGTGGGGGTAATATGCAAAAAACTGTACACGCATGTAATAGATGAGTGCTAAAGAGTGTCTGGTAGTGTAAGACCTCTTACCAAGATACAGGATCTCACTAATCATGTCACTTCTTTGTCTCAAGGCATCCTTCCACTTTCCCTTTTTCCAGGCTACTGTAGGGGCCATTGTTCCTAGTGGAGCAGCCGACATAGACGGACGTCTCCAAGTGGGTGATAAGATCACACACATCAATGGCCACTCTATTGTGGATGCCTTACACCGAGATGTCATCAGTGCTATGGGTGAGGCTGCTGCACAGGGAGAAGTGGTACTCAGGATTCAAAGAAAGATGCCCATTTCAAGTGAGAAGTAGTGTTTATGGGGAAAGCAAACCCAGCTCGTGAGGTTTCCTTTCTTTTTCTATTGTGCTATATATATCCATGTACATGTATATAGGGATAGGGGCACACAGAACTTTGCTTTCTTATGTGACACGAACACACACATGGACACACACACATACACACACACGCACACACACATGGACACACGGACGGACACACACACACATGCACACACACACATACACACACACACACACACACACACACACACACACACACACACACACACACACACACACACACACACACACACACACACACACACACACACTCTACAAAGTTTTGTGTGTCATTTCTCCCTCCCTCCTTGTCCCTCTCTTACAGGTTCTACACAGAATGCTCAAGGAGGAGAAAGACAGGGAGTAGACTGTAACGAGTCATTTGACAAAACTCCGCACCCCTCTGCCAATTCACAACTCCCCAGTGAGCCCACATATTCCAGGTAATGTATTTAGCATGCACAGCAAGGGTTGTAGTACTTGGTCTCTGTACATGTACGTGTGTTTCTCTGACTGACTACTTCTCAGATGTGGTAAGCTAAGTATCTGGTACCAGCGGCTTTGGCATGATATGGAGCAGACTTTTAGATTTCACCATAGACACTTCATTGAAAGTGATTTGCTTACCCTGCATTGATTTCACCATAGACACTTCATTGAAAGTGATTTGCTTACCCTGCATTGATTTCACCATAGACACTTCATTGAAAGGGATTTGCTTACCCTGCATTATCGGACAAAATAGTTGTTAATTCCTATATGCTAAGTCCGAAGTACAAAGGTTCACCAATTTTATATCATGTTCTCAGGACTACACAAAATAGGAATCCAGTGAGTGAACCTTATATAATACCTGCTGAGGCTCAGCTCCCACACAGCCATAACCCATCTGACATGACGGAAGAATGGGAACTATCTCCTATGAGAGCTCCTCCACCCAGATTCCAGTCAGTAGCTGCAACAGAGAAGCTGCTGGAGGCTGAGGCTGCTGCTCGCTGGCCAGAGGCAGGTTTTGAACACATCGATAGTGGATACGCACACCCCCCATCCAATATTGAACCGGACCTTGAGGCAAAGCTTCAAGGAGATCCACTGACTGTTACCCTCCGCAAGTCGTTTTATGGATTAGGGTTTACGGTAATTGGTGGTGATCGTCCTGGTGAGCTACTCCAAATAAAGAACATTCTTCCTGGTGGTATGGTTGACAAAGATGGGCGTCTTCATGTGGGTGACATGTTTGTAAGAATTAATGGAATCTCAGTCCTTTCTTATAGCCACAGGAAGCTTATGGCGCTCTTTAAAGAGATTCCACCCAATACCGATGTGCAGATTGAAATCCGCCGTGGCTACCCCTTGCCTGGACAAGACGAACCACCTGCAGTTATTAGTGATGAAAGGGCTCAGAAGCTTATTGATGAGGCACTTGGGAAGGGCAGTCTGAAACAAAGAGATGTTGTGTCTACTCTAACAGGTCTCACTGGCTCAGGTAAGACCTGGCTCTTGAGCCGCCTGTTTGGTAAAGACCCACCAGACCTCTACACTAGTACAGGCATTGCTGAGAAGTCAGAACGAGGTCTATTCCATCATATCGGTAATGTTTCCTTTAAGCTTCTCTCCGATAAAGATATCCTTGAGTTCCTTGCCCCTCTTATCCAAGCAGGAATGACTGAGGCTAATGTGGTCTCCCTTGCTATTGATCTTCTTTCCATGGATGCATCTGAGGCAACAACTAGCACTCCACCACGCACCTTGCCTTCTTCTAGTTTTAAGCCGCGGTCAATGCCAAAGGAAAGTCCCACTAGTCAAGAAATGGTCAGGCTGGTTAAAGAAGCAAATATCTCTAAGAAAGAAATGGTACTGGAGCTAATTCACATGATTGACACAGGAGGCCAGCCAGAATTTATGGAAAGGATGCCATGCCTTATCCACAATGCCAACCTTGCAGTGTTGGTGGTAAACCTGTTGTGCAATCTTGATGAGCGTCCTTCTGTACGTTTCCATGTTAAAGGTGTAGCCTACAAGAGAGAGATGCCACCACAATACAGCACTCGACAGATGATAAGGAAGCTTGCTGTGACTTTGCAAGCAAAAAGGTCCTCGCAGAAGAATGGTAACCTCTTTCAAATCCTTGTTGTTGCAACACACCGAGATTGTGTGAAAGGTGACCTTAAGGCTCGAATAAATGCTCTGAACCAAGAACTGAGGGACTCCTTACTGCCTACCTACAGAGATAAGCTCCTTATGTACTCCACAGACCAAATTGCCTTTGTTCTCAATTTGAAAGATCCAGATGACGATGATGAAAAGGCACTTGAGATGATTAGATCAAAGGTTAGCGACAAAGCACGTGCTTTGGGAAAGGTCATTGATATTCCAGGCTCCTTCTTTATGTACGAGCAAGACCTCCTCAAATATGCTGCAAAGGAGAAGAGGGGTGTTCTGAGTTGGAAGGAGTGCCTAGATGTTGGAGCCAGGCTGAAGATGGAAGATGAAGTAGTACAAGCTGCTCTTCTCTTCTTCCACCGCAACAACACGTTCCTTTACTTTAGAAAAGTGCTTCCGAATCTTGTTTTTGTCAAGCCCCAAGTTCCACTTGATTTTGTCAATGCAGTTGTCCTCTTTAGCTACAAAATAAGCGATGGGTGTACTCATGGCATTCTTGTGCATATTGCAGATTCCCTGAAAAATGGTATCATCACAGAAGAAATGCTGAGTTGTGATGAGTTCTCAGCTTGCTTTGTTCCTGGCCTGTATGGACCTCATCAAGCAATTGAGCTATCCTGCCACACCTTCACATTAGCTCCACTGAGTCGTAAGAAATGGAGTGAGCCAAGCACAAAATCACCACAACCTACAGCTGTAGCTGATGGCAAAAAAGATCAATACCTGATGATGTGCTTGTTGCCACCCATTCCTGATGAAGAACTTTGCCAGTATATCCCATCTTCCTCTAAGATGATACCACTAGTTGTGAAATTCACCGACGACTGTGTTCCCCTTGGTTGTTTTGGTAGCATCATCTCTTGTCTTCTCTCCTGGTATGATTGGGAAGTCAACAGTAAAGAGGACGACTCACCAGAATGCCTTTATCGTAATATTGCCTCGCTCTTTTGCCCAACACTATACCTCAAAGTGGTACTTGTTGACACAGCAGATCATATTGAGGTTTATGTTGATGAAGATGCAAATTGTCATGACCTTCCCGATGTTCGTAAGGAAATATTCGGAGCCATCAGAAAGGTATTTGACATTATGCACATCACTGACTCAGAGATTGAAGTATCACCAGCATTCTTGTGCCCCTGCAAAAAAGTACGTCAACCACATATGGCTTCTCTTGGAGAAGTAAAATCCCAAAAGTATCTTCTCTGCTCAAAGAAGAAATGGAAGGGAAAACCTCAAGATAAATACACCGTGTGGCTTGATGACAAGTCATCTCAAGCTTCTGCATGTGGTAAGCTCATCATTACATGTGCCTTAATTTGTAGTAGCCTCAACCACGGGCTTTGCTGCCTGTGTATATTGCACCATTTGACTCCTGCACCAGTAGAACCCTGGTCTGTGAAATTGTGTGATCTCTAATGACACAACTGGAGAAGGGTCACACACTGTTTTTTCGTTGGTGCATGTAATACATAGGTCGTGTGTGGTGGATTTTTGATTGAGTAGCTGATTTCTGAATTTTTTGGATTAGAGCAGCTTAGGACGAGTATATGAGTGCAAAGATGCCCTACCCCTATCCTACATGTTCTTCTCTGTTGTCTCATTTGGGACCCAACTAGAATTGGGTGATATTATAATTACATTTCTTTAACCACAGTTCCCTCCACTTCTAAAGCCTCGCCTACACAACCTCCTCCACTAACTGGTGAGTGTATACTAACATAGCAAGTGTGTATGCCTCTGTTTCAACAGAACCTTACTTATTACTATGATGTAACTAATCATTGCAAGTACAAATATAAGTGTCATTAGAATGCCCAGTGTCACTGTAAGTAATACAATTTTACCAAGTTTCAGTGGTTTGGCATGATGGAGTGAACTAAGCAAACCCACCTACATGTAGCTGTATAACTGAGCATGATTCCTCTTACCAAGTTTGTACAGGTATTGCATGTATGTAATGGATGCCGAATGTCCTACTGTGAAAGGTGCTCCATCTAAAGAACCTGTCACTGAATTTTGAGTATTTTTTGTGTTGTCCACAGGATATGACAATGTTTGTTGTAACATGAGTGACATCATCACTGCCCTCAAGTTAACTCCTGGTGCCACAGACAAGCTCACAGAGAAATACAAACAGGAAGGGTGGATGGCCATTGCCGAAAACCCGACAGAAAATCAGCTGGTTACTCTTGCCTTGCAGAGAATCAAACAGGATCCCAAACAGTATGACATGTTTATTGACATGTTACGTGATATCCGTGGAATGGACCTCACTGTGCAAATAATTACATTAAGTTAGTTGTGGCAGCTGCAAAATCTCTTTGTGTACTCATTACGGTATATGTAAAGTTTTCCATTTTCATTTCCTATAAGAAAACATTTTCAGTTTCCAACTGTACAGTATAGTAGGTTTACCAGCAACTTTAGCCATGGTGTACGTGTTGCACATGTGCGATATATCATGATTATTTTCTGTAACATATACCGCATACTTCAGGTAATGATGTAATTGAATACAGAGACAGACAGATGTATGCGACATTGAGCATTTAGCAAGCAATAATCCACATTTGGTGTACGTATTTGTGACTTGCCCTCAGTACAGTTGTGTCCAGTAGTCCCAGGTAGACATACACACTCATTGGTAGTGTTTAGCTGGAAAAGACGGAGGCATTCATTCACACACATGGTTAACCTGCGGCACGCATGTGCAGCGAGGGTTACGGTAGTTGGGTCTGTCTGTCTGTGTGTGTGTGTGTGTGTGTGTGTGTGTGTGTGTGTGTGTGTGTGTGTGTGTGTGTGTGTGTGTGTGTGTGTGTGTGTGTGTGTGTGTGTGTGTGTGTGTGTGTGTGTGTGTGTGTGTGTGTGTGTGTGTGTGTGTGTGTGTGTGTGTGTATGTGTGTGTGTGTGTGTGCGTGTGTGTGTGTGCATCTGTTCGTCCTGAAAATACTGTCACGTACCAAGCAGGCAGTGAAGGTGAAAAATTTGGGGTTTTTCTCTGAAACCGCTCCGTTGCTGTCTTTTTGCAGAGATCCAGCACTTAAGCATACGCCATTTTCCTACGGAAAGCGCGCATGCGCATTGTATAGCGCGTGCGTTTTCAAGGTTCACGCACACGTGGTGCTGAGGCATTCATTATTACAGCACTTCTCAACATCTCTTCCAGTGCATCCCATGAGACTTTCACTGCAACATGAGTGACAGGCTGTGGAAATATATGCTGTAGTAATAATAAGCAACTGCCTGTGATGATAAAATATTGCACATGACTCACCAACACAGTGAGTGACACTATAGTCCCACCCTGGAATGATCATAAATAAGGCTAGACTGAATAAGAATATTAAGTCTCCTAGTTCAAAAGATACCCAGAATGCACAGTCTTCTGGTGGATGTTGAGAAATTGGCTTCAGTAGTTTCAAGAGCGAGTAAATTCTGTGGAACCCAACTATATACAATAGACCATTCTCCATTGTCACATTCAGACACAATCTGTTCCACTGCAGTGCCTAATAGACAGCTGGTATAGCCAGATCATGTGTATTCCATCAACACTGAAACAGCATGGTAGTGGTCTTGTACATCATTGAGAGCGAGACAAACTGGATCTTCTGATCACCTTGAAATATTCTATAATCATATCAAGTCTCCATTTGTTGGGAAAGTAGGAAAACTTTCTACAGCCACTATAGCCACCAGTACTAAATTGAGCATAATTATTGACTATACATTGCTCCCTGTTAATAGCTTACGATGGATCGTAGATGTTATAATAAGATCTTTTGGTTAATTGCAGGTCAGGCAAAAACAAAATCACTTCATAAATTAGTTGTACTGTTAGGTGTGGTTTATCCTATCATGTAAAGGCTGTGTATTTCAAGTGACCCTTGTGATATTCAGAATGTCATTTTTTACTCTCTTGGCATAGTGTAGAGTGATGTTTCGAGCCTTCTTACAATCATAGTACAAACAAATAATTTCACTCTACTGTACTGCTATATTAAAATGTAATGGAGGAGTAACTCATCATATTCCAGTATGTAATCATAATAACCCTTGAATACCAAGACAGCATGCAATTCAACTGATCATGAGGTGTCACACTCACTGTTCAAGACAACTACTTTTTTGCAGTGATATATATATATATATATCCCACTATGAGCAATTTTCCCGCATGTGAAGTCAACTGGAACACTCATGGTTAATTAGCACTGAACAAGCGTAATCTTGCAGTCTGTTTCATAATACAAGACCAAAAATGCACTGCTATAACAATCCAATATATGTAAATCCCAGGATCTTCTGCGCAGTGGGTATGTGCCACATCTGCCGTATCCTCATGCATCATGATGGTACACTATACTCAGCTAGATCAGTACATTATATAATCTGTGTCTAAAGTAATGATATCATTGACATAATATTATACAACATGATTGTACATATGGAACCAATATTAATTACACAATTAAAAATTCTCATGAAAATACAGCTATATACATGCTTCTAGAGCATTACAAGCATTCATATAATAGACATATCGATAAGACTTATCGATATGTCTATTATATGAATGCTTGTAATGCTCTCGTGTGTCTGGCCGCGGGATCAAGACGCGATACTTAGTATCGCGTCTTGATCCCGCGGCCAGACACACGACCGTAAAATCTTCGAGGCGAATAGAAAGATTATTAGGCCTGAGGTTGGTGGTGTAGGTTCTCACGAGCAGGCCAGGAGTTAGCCCGCCGTCAGGTGAGTCAATGAGGTCTATTTCGGTAATCATTTCACACATTCCCTCCTGCGCTTGCGTGTAGTACGCAAAGGCCAGAAAGACAACAGCACTTTTTAATGAAGACATCATGATGACTATCACTCCTACAGACAGACTGCTATATTTTAATAGCCGCTTCGGCAGACAGCGAGAAAACCCACCAATCACATTACTTGGTTCGCACAGATCACGTGATCCAAAGGCAGTTTTTTATAATAATTCTGTCAGTATAGACAAGGATGCATGTAAATAGCAACAAATGCTAATACTAGACATGTTCCTCTGCACGCAAACACAAACAAAAGTAAATAAAACTACATTAATAATACAGAGTGTAATTTATTAATGAGGAAAGTGATGCACAAATAACAGAAGAATCTAAATTATCCCAAATAGAAATGGTATGCGGCACAAATGAGTAAAAATAAGAATTAGTTTGAGCAAAAGGACAATTCAACAAGGTTGTGATGTGCACGATGAGAAAGTGTAGTACTCAGAGTAAATATTCCGTGTTCAAAGTAACATAGGTTGTATATGATTTTATATAGAGTACAGAGTGGGGTTTCAAGTCTTCGATATTCGAGTGAAGGGAGGCCAACACAGTTCAGAAGATCTGGTACCTACTTTCCCAGGATCTGGTGGCCATACGACATGCGAGTTTCTGAACATTTTCAAGTACGGTTATGTCTTTTTTTAGATATGGAGACCAGAGGGCAGAAGCATAATCAAGATGGGGCCTGACAAGTGAGGGATAGAGCTGGACGAAAGAATCACCTAATGTGTTGTTATAGAATCGCCTGTACAGTAGGCCGAGGATCCTCCTTGCTTTGCTGCAGACCGATTGGATGTGCTCACCCCACGAGAGATGTGAAATAAAAACACCAAGATACTTGAATAGTTTCACCTGTTCCAGAGGGTGGCCTTCAAGTAGTAGCGTTAATGTTGGAGTAGATGGAGGTCTCCTACGTGAGACTACCATATATTTACATTTAGCTCTGTTGAGTGTAAGGAAGTTGGCACTAGACTAATTCCCAACTTCGTCAATATCTTCCTGGAGAGCAACAAAGTCCTCTGGTGAGTTGATAATACTAAACAGGACATCATCGGCATACGGTGTCAGCTCAGCACAATCACTGAGGTTGATCTTAGTGAGGTCATTGATGTATGTCAAGAATAGTAGAGGGCCGAGAACGGAGCCCTGAGGGACACCAGGGATTACAGGGGCAGGCAAAGATGATTTGCCATTCACTACAACAGTCTGGGAGCGGATGGTCAGATATTCAGTGATCCATTTTTGTATATAAATGTTAAAGTCAAGACTTTCCAACTTCTCTAACAGAGGTAAATGGGGAACACTATCAAATGCTTTTCTATAATCGAAAAAAAACAGCACAGACCTCTTGACCACGTTCAAGGGCAGAGAGCCATTTCTGAGTCACTGATAGCAGAGCAGCAACTGTTGATCGACCCGGACGAAAACCCCACTGTGAATCAGATAACACTTGACAGTTAGATAGATGTTCATACATAAGATCACATGTGCTTCTCCAGTAGTTTACACAAGATACAGGTGAGTGAGATGGGCCTGTAGTCTCCAGGATCAGAAGAGTTGTGTGATGACTTTGGAATTGGTGCAATCATGGATTCTTTCCACTTGTCGGGTATCCTACCAATACGGATGGAAAGATTGAACAGTTTGGTGACAGATGGGGCAATACTGGCTGCAGTATATTTTAACATCTGGGGGGAAATCTTGTCAGGGCCACAGGCTTTAGATACTTCTAGACCCCTCAGTAGTTGCTCGACTTCAGAAACAGTACAACACATCTCCTCTAGAGAAGGGTCATGTGGGGGAGGTGAAGATGGTTCGATTCGAGGTACATGTACAGTGAGGGGGGGATGGGATCTGTTAAAACAAGTAGAAAAGAACCTGTTCAGCAGCTCAGCTTTTTGCAGGTCACTGTTAGCAGTCAGACTCCCTTGTTGAAGTGTGGGGATTGTAGACTGTTGCTTGGTGAGGTATTTTACTGTTTTCCAGAATCTTTTTGAATCCTTAGGATTCAAATGTTTGAAATAGTTGGCTTTAGCTTTGCGAAGCAAACCGGTGACTCTATTGCGTGCAGATTTAAAATTGGCACTGTAACCAGCTTTCTTAAACAAGCTGTTTCTCTTTCTCATAGCACTCTTAATTTGTTTATTCAGCCATGGCAGATTGCACTTTGAAGGTAGAGCTTTCCTTGGTATGCATTTCCCCATGATGCTGAAAAATGCTGCGTGCCAGCCATCCCATGAGCTGTTTATATCCTCTGTCATTATGCTATCCCAGTCAAATGCTTCTATCCTTTCACAGGCCTGATCCCAGTCTGCATGAGAGTAGTGCCAGACTATACGTGAGGGGTGCCGAGCTGATTTGTTGAGACATGTCAATTTGGTCTCAACTATAATTCAAAGATGGTCAGAATTAGACAGAGGAGGAATAACCCGACAGGATACAAATAGAGATGGAGCTGACATTAACACGAGATCGATAAGTGAGTGGCAGTTGCCCTGGTGGATATGGGTGTGATCGTCAACAACCTGTGTTAAATCAAAGGTAGACAAAATATTACAAAAATAAGGGAGGGTTCTATCGAAAAAATAATTTATATTAAAGTCTCCGATAAGTACAAAACTAGAAAACTGTGGAATGTTAATTGATTCAAGATAATTATGTAAAGAGTACAAAACTTGGACTGGTGAACTGGGGGGGGGGGGGGGGGCTCTCTCTGACACATACATGAGGATGCCACCACCATGCCTATTTCTATCAAATCTCAGAGTTTGGTAGCCAGGAATTACTATTTCAGAGTTCTGAATATCGCTACAGAGCCAAGATTCAGTGATACAGGTAACATCTGGCCGTTGAATGTCAACAGATAAAAGGAGTTCGTCAAACTTAGGAAGTACACTCCTTGCATTAAGTACACGATTTTCAAATTTTTAGCAGCATACGTTCCACTATTATAAAGTATTTAGTCAGCCTTTGGGGAGGCAACACTTGTAGGTTCATCAACATTGCCAGTAACAGCATCTGCATTGTCACCATTGTCACTTACATTAGAAACATTGCCATTGTCACTATTGTCACTTGTATTAAAAACATCGCCAGACAAATTTGCAACAGGTACATTTGTGGTTGTGGTAAGGTGTGTAACTGAGGTTGCAGCAGGACTGTTGCTGCTGCCACCAACAGTTTTAGCAGAGGTGTCAATTGGTTTGAAACATGGCTCTAGTTTCCAGGAGGTTTGGAGTTTTACAGAGGCCCATTTCTGCTCAAGTGTTACCAGTACATTTTCATGTGCATGAAGCACAAACCACCATTGGTTTTTGTTGGTCAGGGGGTGAACCCTGGCCTTACGCTTAACTTGTACCGAGTTGTCAATATTGCAGAGGTGGGTAAGGACATTCCTAACGGATTTCACAGTGCATTCCTGTAAGGTACCCCATATTCTATGGGCTCCAGCTACCTTAGCTGTAGAGGTGTGTGTACAATTAGACTCACTAGTGCTGTTAGCACCAGGCTGGTTGACATTCTTCTTAGAATGGGCAGTAGAACTACCGCAGCTGTCAGTCACAGAGTTGGGGTCATTGCACGTAGGCTTGTTTTTATTCTTGCGTCCTTTTCGACGCCCAGTGACGGTAGTCCAAGATGCCGAAATCTGGGAGTCAGGAGCCGTGTGAGTGGTTAGGGTCAGCACGGGTGATATCAAGGGCTGCCCGTAGCTCGGCAACTTCAGCTCTCAAAAGATCCTCTTCAGATTGAAGGTGAACAACAGTTGTTTCATGAGCCTTCTGTGAACAGTGAAGGCACACGAAAGGTGTGGAGCTATTTGATAACTCCTGAAAGTAAGTCAGGGACACACCAGTGCAATAGCAGTGATACCAGCTACCACAGCTGCCTTCACACTGGAGGGCATCTTCCTTGCCGTCTATGATGGCTGCACGGCACAGATGGCACACAACTTTAGCCCTCAGATCGCACACAACTTTGGCCCTCTTCGAGGAGGCGGGTTTCGGCGGCATCGCTCAAAAAATGTTTACTTGAGCAACTGGTGCTGAATATGATGTTGCATGCCGATTTACATGGAAGTGTTCAAGGTACACCGTCCATTCATTATATATCTGTCGCAAACACTCCAGTAGCTCAGCTAACAGTGCAGAGTAACGTGTAGCTACGGACACTACATCTTCAGAAGTATGAGAGGCAGCATTTGCTCGAAGGTGATCAATCAAATTTGAAACACGGGCCTTGCCTATTTCCAAGCGTTCAATTGCATACTCAGAAAATTACTCATTTGCAAGCATATATTGCCTCTCGATATTTCTCAGAAAAGAAGACAATTCCACGAAAAACCTTTCCCAGCCCCACAAAACGCTTTCACTGTTTCTCGAGTCCATGGTCATGGTCTGTCAAGTTCACAAGGTAAGTTCAAAGTTCAAGTTGTCTAATTATGCGCATGCGGTTCATAGTCTGGTTCAATATTCATAGTAGTTCGTCGCAGCGAGTAATGTCGTAGTTGTCTAATTATGCGCATGCGGTTCATAGTCTGGTTCAATTCGTCGCAGCGAGTAATGTAGTTGTCTAATTATGCGCATGCGGTTCATAGTTTATCGTAGTCGTAGTCGTAGCTACGGAAGCCCAGAAGGGTCACCGACTTCCATTCTACACGACTTCCGACTTCCATCTTCCGACTTCCACTTTACCACTTCCAATTTCCACTCTACACGATCTCGTGAGTACCAAGATGGCTGTCAGGTCTAACCAACTGCGCATGCTCAGTAGCTTATCTACCAAGATGGCTGCCAGGTCTGGCTGTATTCTCGTGGCTACTAAGATGGCTCCCAGGTCATATTTAGCTTTAATAGCTTTCTTACTTTGCTGCGCATATGTGGATTGTATTGGTCCTCGTCATCGTTTGCTGTATGAGAGGGCTATTCGATTCTACTTTGAACAAGGCTTCTCAAACAGCTTGATTTTGTGTTTTTTGATTGCCATTCATGGTATGTGTATCTCAATGAGTACCCTGAAGAGAACCCTTCGGAAGTACGGCCTTCGGAGAAGAGGCCAGTACACCAGTTTAAGGGATGTGGGTAACTATATACTGGTAAGAAGCCTGGTCATTTTTTAAAAATTATAGTTTACTCAAGTTACGTATACAGACGGAACTAAGAGGTCCTGGGTTACTCCTAGGTTACCGTCCAATGCACCAAAGGCTTAGAAGACAACATGGTGTAAGAATTCCAAGGTACCATATTGCATCTTGAGAAGCACACTATTAAGTATGTAGTTTCATTAGGGAAGTTGTGAGGACCATGTTGTTAGCAGTAGATCCCATTGGAGTAGAGCAAAGATGTCGACAGCGACTTGTGAGGAGGAACTACTGGTTGAAAGTATAGCATTTACAGAGTCATAGTGAAGTAGCCATTATACCACTACCTATAGGGCCCGAACTAGTTTTGGTACATGGATGGCATGGACAAGTTGAAAACATATGGCTTTGGAATACATGGATGCATTGATGGGTCTGTGAAATTTTTAATTTGCTTGTTTATGTCTAAATAATATATGTTAACATACTTAGCTTCTCAAGGAAAATTATATGGTTAGAAGTATCCTCAAGTAACTATAGTTCATCTGTTATTGCTGGGTATTACTTGGATGCTATGGAGAAGTATGGTATGTATATGTATTTAGTTTAACCCATCAATATAGCAACAGTTTTTCACTCCAGGATGCCCCAGAACCATTCGTGCAGATAGAGCGACTGAGAATGCTAGGGTTGCCTATTTGCAACCATTTCTACGTCGCCATGGACCAAATGCAGATAGCAGTTTCCAGTATGGGAGGTCGGCAAGTAATCAGGTTTGGTATACACTGTGTCACACTACTTATATTTGAGTGTTGTGTTAGAAAATGCTGTATATGATCCGTTATGCTTTCATTTCAGTGTATAGAAGCCTGGTGGAGTCAGTTGCGAAGATGGTTTACGGATTGGTGGATAGATTTTTTCCAAGTACATAATCTGCCATTTACAGTGTGTCACTATAATATTATATAGCCTGTGCAGTGTGTCCCTATGTGTAGCTTTTGTGCAAGTTAGGGATGAATCATTAGTATAAATAAAAGCACATGAAATGAAAGCCTCATCTCTCATCTTTTGAATACCTCAATTTTAGGCTTTGAAAAGAAATGGCTATTTTGATGAAACAAACCCAATTCATTTGTAAGTGTATATACTTGTCTACTGATTCGTGAGTTACTATATACAGCCTTGTAGGGATTGTATTCGCTTTGCATTCATGGATGTACTGCAAGAGGAACTTAATGACATTCGTGATATGTGGAATGTGCACAGGATAAGGGCTGACAGGGCACATAGAGTCAGTGGTATCCCTGATGAACTTTTCTACCTTCCTGAATTGAGAGGTGTATGTCTAGTTATTGTGGTCACTAGCTGTAGCATGTACTTTATTACATTAAAGAGCTTACATGCTGGGAGATAAGTCAGCATAAATTTTCGGACAACTGCTGCTACATCATTAATTTTGACATCTGCTGTGTGCAGTTATGTATAGTTATAATTATTGATATTGACAGGTTATCGCCCTTGTACATGTGCAGCAGACAATTGTGACATTCAATTTTGCAAACAATACACAGCAGAGAAACCCGTACCTGTGCCACTGGAATTCCTTGATGTAGCGGAAATTTTGTTGAGGGAGAATGGATGGTCTCTTCCTGAGAACTGTGATGATGCATTGGAACTCTACATGGATCTTGTGAACATCCTTAGGTAGCTGAACTTCACCGTTTCATGGAAGTGGCTGACTAGAATGCTGCTTGAACCACCCCAAACTAATGCATAAGCACAGCACTGTCTTGTACTGTAATTATTTTCAATACATAATACTCAGTGTATAATGTCATGATTGGACAATGAGCAACTTGTATAAGTGAATCATGAGCTCAGAAGTCAAATTGAATGGAATAAAGATATTAAGTGATGAAATGATAAGTGATATGTAGAAAAATGTTTTGGTCAGGAAGACATGATTGTAAGATTAAATGTTCAACAACATTTCCAGAAGACGAATATAGATGATACTCGGTCCTCGTGCAAGAGGACACAGACATTGTTGCACAATGGGAAAGAAACAATCTGGTACATCACTGTAATATCAGGCATGATATTGCAGTGATGTTGCATATAATGGTGTGTGCATCCATTTTGTCATTGAGGGATTTTCCACTGAACAGTTCAGTGAGCACTCCTCCCAGAGAATACATGTCGACAGCAGTTGTCAATGCTTCCCCTCTTATTTTCTCAGGGGCCTGAACCCTGCAATTTTAGTTGCAGTTCCTAATGCATGTGTTTCCAGCCACTTGTATGGAGGTGGTAAAAATAGAAGACGAAAGATAGAAATCAGAAGTAGTGTAGAGTGGAAGTCGTGTAGAGTGGAAGTCGGTGACCCTTCTGGGCTTCCGTACGTAGCCGTAGTCGCAGCGAGTCCTGTCGTAGTCGTATTATCCAGGAAGTAGTTTTGCAAGGTTTGGCGTGCCATACTCCCGTATCCATACTCTAACATCTTCTGATGCGTGGTTCAAGATCTGCTTGATTGCCAGCTTCTCTAGAACCTCCTCCTTGGTAGAACACTCAGCCAACCACTTTTGTACTAGGTCCAGTAGGTTTGTAGTCAGCTCGGTGTACGACTCATCCTTACACCTGGTTCTTGCACGAAATTTGCGTCGGTGACTCTCCTCGCTAATGTCGTAGCGTTCCAGGATTGCTTTCTTGACCAACTGATAGTCAGCTACCTCATCAGTTGCTATGGCCATATAGAGTAAGGTATCGATTTTCGCCAGGCATCTAATTTCGACAGTCTAAACAGCACGCTCAACAGTGCTCTGCTAATTGTAACTACATGCTCTTACAGACAGGTACGAGGGTACTAACATTTAGAAGTTTGAAGAGATTCAGCCTAATAGAAGCGAAGCGATGAACGTGAGAAGTGACCTGCCGAATACTTCGATTTTCGTCAGCTCGATATCTATTTTCGTTTTTGCCTGAAAGACGGAACTACAGCCTTGCTAAGACACACTGAAATAACTCTATATAGAGCATACTGTAGAGTGGAGCAGTCGCTGCAACAATAGAACCTGGCAACTCCCCGCTGCGGCTGGCTCCTGACGAATTAATTGTAGTCAGCTCGTTGTACGACTCATCCTTACACCTGGTTCTTGCACGAAATTTTCGTCGGTGACTCTCCTCGCTAATGTCGTAGCGTTCCAGGATTGCTTTCTTGACCAACTGATAGTCAGAAAATATATCGAGACAAGAGAGAAGTGGGGCCCCATATATATTGCTACTATGAGCAATTTTCCCGCATGTGAACTAACTAATCACACTGAGAACGCTATATCATCATACTGAAATCACACATTAAAGTTCGATGAAAACAATGTTCTCAGCTGAACATACACTGTAATACATTAATACAATGAATACAAGTCTCAGCAGTAACTTCCGTATCTGTTCCATGCAGAAGTTATTTTTTCTGATTCAGCACATTATTATTTCGTCAGGAGCCAGCTGTTGCGGCGCGTTGCCAGGTTCTCTTGTTGCAGCGATTGCTCCACTCTACAGTACGCTCTATATAGAGTTAATCCAGTGTCTCTTAGCTAGGCTCTAGTCCCGTCTTTCAGGCAAAAACGAAAATAGATATCGAGCTGACGAAATTCGAAGTATTCGGCAGGTCACTTCTCACGTTCATCGCTTCGCTTGTATTATACAATATATATATATATTGTGGAGGACTGGACTAATTATTACATGTATGTAGGGTTATCACTTCCTAGGTTATATTTATTTCTTTAGGTATATATATTTATTTATTTAGTAGTCTAGTGATTTCATATCTTTGTTTATCATAGAGTCGGTAGACTCTATATGTAGGGATGGCACCGACACGCCCATTAAGCCTTAACAAAAGTAACGGCTCAGAACTCCCGAACGCGGATGTTTTAAGCCTTTTTAGACAAGCTACATGCTCTGCGAGTGCTTCTATACACTTTAATACTCTCAAAGTACGTAAAATATACAGCTACAGTGAATTTCGGAAATTTGTAAAAACCCGGATTGTTCATCTTCTTCTTCTTCTTCTTCTTCTTCTTCTTCTTCTTCTTCTTCTTCTTCTTCTTCTTCTTCTTCTTCTTCTTCTTCTTCTTCTTCTTCTTCTTCTTCTTCTTCTTCTTCTTCTTCTTCTTCTTCTTCTTCAGTTCAAACGACCTACCGCGAAACTGGGATTAGTAATCGCTCTAATTCTTTCACGAAAATCATTTATACAGGAGCGTACATGATCCTTGATGCACAAAATCTTCATACCTCCTCCCAAAGCCGTCAAACTCCAGGTCTGCAACCCTACAAGTGTTAGTTTAGACGCCATTTTCTTGTTTGCTCACGTGCCGAACACGTGAAGTTAGTTTTGTGCACAGTTCGTCGAGCTGCCGCTGTTTCGAGCGCTGTGTTGTCTTTTTTGGCTACCTTGCTCCGTTCTTTGAACGACTAACTGTTGCAGGCAACTGGACCCGCTGTTGTACTCAGTAGGCAATATTCGTACAAAACAGGATGTAGGAGTCACTGACAATTGCTAGATATCCTGCTTATAGGTATGCAAGGGAGGTAGAACTCTGCACGAAAGTCAGTAGGTTTATATGTGTTGCTACACACAGTAAAAACCAGTGAAACAAGTGTAAAAACATTTTCACTAAAATGTTGAAGGATGTAGGGATTGAAGTGCCAAAAAGTATAGAAACAAGGTCAAAGTGCAGCATGCATGCAGACAAAGGGAGGGGATGATAGCATGCAACAATCATAATATGCGTAACCCCATATCCCTACATCTGTAAATACTAAAAGGGGTTACGCATGTTATGATTGTTGCATGCTATCATCCCCTCCCTTTGTCTGCATGCATGCTGCACTTTGACCTTGTTTCTATACATTTTGGCACTTCAATCCCTACATCCTTCAACATTTTAGTGAAAATGTTTTTACACTTGTGATATTTACTTTTGTCACCTTTTAGTCTACTACTATCTGTCATGATTTCATATATTGGTCTTCTAGAACTTTCTTTTCCCTTGGTTGAGTTTTGTATAAATAGCGTAGCATTTGGCAATAGAGAGAGAGATATATAGATCGGAATTATTGAGATACAAGAATTACTGAAGACTTCGCAAGCGCTAATAATTAGCGCTTGCGAAGTCTTCAGTGTGATTAGTTAGTTGGATAAAGCAATGTTCTCAGCTTAATATACACTGTAAATACATCAATAAAATTGAATACAAGTCTTAGCAGTAACTTTCGTATCTGTTCCATGCAGAAGTTATTTTTGCTGATTCAACACATAATTCGTCAGGAGCCAGCAGTTGCGGCGCGTTGCCAGGTTCTCTTGTTGCAGCGATTGCTCCACTCTACAGTACGCTCTATATACAGTTAATTCAGGGTGTATTAGCTAGGCTGTAGCTCTGTGTTTCAGGCCAAAACGAAAATAGATATCGAGCTGACGAAAATCGGCAGGTCACTTCTCACGTTCATCGCTCCGCTTCTATTAGGCTGAATCTCTTCAAACTTTTATTTGTTAGTGCCCTCATACCTATCTGTAAGAGTATATAGTTAGAATTAGTGGAGCACTGTTGAGCGTGCTGTTTAGACTGCCGAAATTAGATGCCTGGCGAAGTTCGATATTTTACTCTAATTATAACACCCCCTCGAGTGATATGGGGCGCGGAATGCGTATATACCAGCCATATCACGAAGAGGGGGTGTTATGAGTGATTTATAGCCTAGCTCCAAGCGGTTCCTGGCACGTAACCGATCGACAGAACGGTTGTTTCTGGTTGGGGGACAGTTGGACAGACTCCAGTGCCTGTGAGAGCGAGGTTCAGGCTGCTGCACTACTCGTAGATCTACCCCCCGTGAAGTTGCCCGTCTCGGTAAAAAAGCGGTTCTCTAAACTGCTCTGTCGTCTAGTGTGAGTGCCAGAGGTTCAGCCTGCTGCACTACGCGTACACCCCAGCAGTGCATATATCTGATAATGCACTGCTGAGTGTGCTATGGCGTATATATAGTGCGGGCAACATCAAAGGGACCGCATGGAGCTAGGCTATAAATATCAGAGAGTCGGTAGACTCTCTATGTAGGGATGGCGCCGACACGCCCATTAAGCCTTAAGAAATGTAACGGCTCAGAACTCTCCAACGCGGCAGCTATAAGCCCTTTTAGAAACATAACATGGCCTACGAGTGTTTCTATACACGATAAGACCCTCAAAGGTGGTAAAATACATCGCTACAATGATATGCGTGATTTTGCTAAAACCCGATTTCTTCAACATCTTCTTCTTCTTCTTCAGTAAACATGCATAACTCAAAATCGGCTTAAGTATTTGTCTTCATTTTTGCACAAATCGGTTTCTTTTTGGCCGGCGCAGTGCACGTGCCTTTCACCAAAAATGGTTATATAAAGTACAACTCAGAGCCACGCCCACAGACTTCCTCTCTGTTGTACGCCATTTTTATTTTGTGCGCGTATCCGAGCTCGCAGCATAGTCGTTACCCAGGCTCTCGAAGAGAGAGCCTGGGTAGCTACGAGGCTACAACATACGTGTGCAGCAAATTAGTGTAACTTCGGTTTGCGTTACAGGTGTTGATCGACTCTGTTCTCGGAATCGGCTGGTTTTTTTCTCAGTATCCCCGCTCTCCATCGCGCGTACTGGCTTTGGAAGTGTGTGGGGGGCCGACACGCCCATAAAGCCTTAATTGAACAGCGCAGAACTCCTGAACGGGGCTGTTATAAGGCTTTATAGACACATAATATGGCATACGACTGTTTCTATACAACAAAAAAACAGTGAAACAAGGGAGTAAAAACATTTCCATTAAAATGTTAAAGGATGTAGGGATGATAGTGCCAAAAAGTAGAGAAACAAGTGTAGTGTATATATATATATGCAGCAACACAGGGAATGAGAGACTATATTTTATATGCAGCAAGACAGACGATAAAGGCAGTATATTATATGCACCAAGACAGGGGATGAGGGCATGCAACAATAATAACATGCGTAACCCCTCCCTACATCTTTCATTATGGGGTTACGCATGTTATTATTGTTGCATGCCCTCATCCCCTGTCTTGGTGCATATAATATACTGCCTTCATCGTCTGTCTTGCTGCATATAAAATATAGTCTCTCATTCCCTGTGTTGCTGCATATAATATATATATATATACACTACACTTGTTTCTCTACTTTTTGGCACTATCATCCCTACATCCTTTAACATTTTAATGGAAATGTTTTTACTCCCTTTATATATATATATATAGAAAAATCGCCCACTGTACCGACTAGGATGGCTCGCTCCCGCTCGCCAATAATAATTTTGTTATGTGTTCTTGTCAAAATATTGTTCGAATAATGTTTGAATAATAGGTGATAATGTTTGAATAATAGGCAAATTTTCTTAGCATAAAAGAATAGATTTATAGCCCCAAAAATTAGCATATTTTGTCAACCCCTACTCAAAACCCCTACCTCAGAGGACCCTAATGAAATCTTGAAGACTGCAAGGACTGGAGCTCCAACAGAATGGCTAGAGCCCTGCTGGAGTGCCACTAGTCACCAAAATATTTCTCAAAAGTCAAGTGTGCCGTCACAGAAGATGATTGCCACCAACAGTTTCATTGGCTAGATACCCACTTGCAAAGAAATGCCATCTATCTCGTTAGGGAGCAAAGCAGAGCCATGTGTTGAGTTCACAACCATGAAAAACGATCTCTGAAAGAAAATTATGACAAATGTGCCATCGCAATTTCTTAAGATTTTCAAAGTAATTCCTTGATGGTAAGGCTGGATCTGATACAAGTCCATGTAAAATTTAGTATAAGTGAAGCAGAGGACTTCTTTGGAAGATATAGAGCTCTGGGCCCTGGAACTTTGCCCATCCAGAGTGTTTGGTTTCACCCCCTCTATGATTTTAATTGTGCAGATATATCACTAGATGAAGTCAGAAAGGCAATTAAACATTCCAAGTCATCATCAACTCCATCGCCCCATGATCAGATTAGTTACATTATCCTAAAGAGATGTCCTAGCCTCCATGATGCTCTTTTAATATATATAAAACATGTTGGAAGGAGTGTAGTGTGCCTTTCATTTGGAAGATGGCTGTTACTAAACTAGTACCAAAACCAGCTGCAGCTTAAGAGCCAATTTCTCCCTCTACTTTGCAGCTAATTGCTTTGACATCCTGAATGAGCAAAATCTTTACCACTATCCTCTAGCATCAATGGCAAGGGTTCATGCTCCACAATGGTTATATACAATAACATGAATCACAACATCAAACCCTGGGTGTACTGAGCATTATAGTAAGCTAGCTGGAGAAACCATGCAGATGTTGCCACAAATCACTTGCAGTGTGTTGGCTGGACTTGGCTAACACATATGGTAGTGTACACCATTCACTAATTGACTAATTCACTTTAGTGCTAAAATTAGTGCATGCGCAGCCAGGGTATAGTAGTTGGGTTTGTCTGTCTGTTTGTCCGTGCTTAAACTCGCAGCATAATGCAGTGTAATACGATATAAAGTCTACTATGAACAGATACATGTAAACACACTTTGAGGAGATAAAAACATGCAGAGTCTATTCCATAAAGAGTGACAGTTTGACATTTTTGAACACATATCAAAAATGGAGTCAGAGTTTCCCTCACCAAGGGCTGATATGAGGTCTTTACATGAGAGGTCTTCCAAGAGATTAGGGTGTGAGGTGCAGGCATGTTCAAAACATGTGATACTGTCAGTAATTTTACCACACTGAGAACATTTAAAACAAGATATTGGACGGCTCAATTCTTTGAATAAAGATTGAAAAGTACGGGTACCTTTTACACCCCTGTCAAGGGCAATATCCCACTGATAAGCGTATGCGCATTCTGCAACACATGTGCCGAGGGTTTCACACTTCAGTGCATTCATTCTACAATGATCACTTGGGATAAACATATACACATGTATTTAGTCCTAGATCTAGTAATCAGACTTGATGGACACCCACATATATCTACATATGAAAAACAAACACCCAAAATGCATATGTTAATTTAGTATGGAGTACAATGTAAGGTGACGGTACTATCACTCTGTTCCTTGAGATAATATAGAGTCAGTCAGTTAATACAGCAACCACGTTGCTTAGGGGGTGAAGCCACACTATTTGAAGCTATCATGTCTTGTACACATTGGAGCACCTCCTGAGAGCTGAATCGAATATGGTAGTCATACTCCAGCATGCGGTCAGAGAGCCTTCTTTCACTTGGTGTGCCCTCAGACAATTTCAGCAGATGGCTAGGTTTTTGTTGGTGAGTAGCTTGTATTTCGTTATACATCTTTCCCAGTGGCAATTCTTCTTGAAGCCACTTTGCTACTGGTAATGGTGAAAATTCTGCCATAGCCACAAAAACAAGACCAAGAGAGAAAACATCACTTTTTTCATTGTAACGGTGTGTCCACAATTCAGGTGCCATGTAGTGCATTGTTCCAACTGCTGACTTGAAGTACTTGTGAAATGGCTGGTCAGTGATTCCAAGCTTGCTTTGGCTCTCGTAAAGATGCTTTGCTAGCCCAACATCTGCGATCTTGAGGGTTCTTTCACCAGAGATAAGGATGTTCTGAGGTTTTATATCTCTGTGTACAATGCCTTGGCTGTGAATATAGTGTAAACCTTCTGCTAGCTGTTGAAACCACTGTAGCCGTTTAAACTGCTCAAGGCCGCTGCCTTGACTTAAGTACGTATGAAGGTCACCATTTTCACAGAAATCTGTAACAATTGCAATCTCATTTTCTCCTTCTTTGTTCGCATATCTATACGCTTTGAAAAACCCAAGAATGTGGGGATGTCGTAGCTTTAATAGCATATCTGCCTCTTGGTTTGTTTCATCAGCAAATGTTGACGTGATGTAGGTCATCATGCTATCTGAGGCCTTTCCAGCCTTGATGCGTTTGATCGAAACTTTCCGGCCGCTGTTCTGCTTATCATATGCAAGAAACACAGTGCCAAAGAAACCTTCTCCAAGGCTTCGTACAAACTCAAACCTGCCACAATCAGTGGCATTGTAGTTGACTTTTTCTGTATAAATGAAAAAATGTAGAAATACAAAGAGTGTAAGTGAGAGTTCATGGACTACGTCTGTTTGCCAAAAGTGTAACTGAATTATGATCACCAAAAAGTATATACTCAGGTCAGAAAAGGCAAGACCCGTGCAATTTATTCTGACTCAGTAATTACATGCTATGAATGTGACTGGGACACCCATGGTAACAATGACAAATTTGTTTATTGTGATGAAACAATTGAAACAAAGATAGTGGAGTTATACACTGCAAAATTATTTTAGCTCTCAGTTGCATAATAAGGCATTGCTTATATCTAGTGTAGCAGAAGGGCTGTTTATTAACCCTCGGCGCACATGCGCAGTGAGGGTTACGGTAGTTGGGTCTGTCTTCTGTGTGTGTGTGTGTGTGTGTGTGTGTGTGTGTGTGTGAGTCTGTTAAGTCACATCTCACCTCCGGAGCGTCTGTTCGTCCTGAAAATACTGTCACGTACCCAGCGGGCAACAGAGGTCAAAAAAATGGGGTTTTCTTTGAAACCGCTCCGTTCAGGAGTTATGGCGTGAAACACAAGCGAAAGAGCCAATCTCACACAGTACAGTATAGGGATTGCTATGGTCTATCCCCATTGAAAACCATATATAAGGTTTTTCATCACTTTCACTTTCAGTTTGCTACCTACCGGACTTCTGTTAACATGAATGTGTAACTATACCCACAAACTAACTATGATTATAAAATGGTATAATTTGATTGATGATAAAGGGGTTAAATCAATAAACGTCCATTTTGTAAATTCATCTTCTTCTTCCGCTTGAACAAGCGTAACTCACTAACGGTAACACATCTAAACATCAAACTTGGTATAGTGGTGTAGTTCCACTGTGGGTAGTGCATCGTCATGTTAAAAATTTGTAAACAATGTAATTCATGTAAAATAAACCTCAGGCCATGTATTATTAATGGAGCCACACAATCCTATATCTAACTAATGAAAGGTCTGCTAAATGTGAAATTTTGTATGATAGTATAGTTTACTACCACAATGATCAACGTTGTGATAAAATCTCTGTAAACAATGTAAATTTTGTAATACAACAACAAATAACCTTGGGCAAGCATTACTGTCTCTCACTAACAAAGGCTCTGCTAAATGTGGAAATTGGTGTGATGGTAAAGCTTAATACCCCAAAGATCAACATTGTGATAAAATCTCTGTAAACCATGTAAATCATGTAAAAAATAGCCTCAGGCAAGTATAGCCGTATCTTACTAACAGAAGCTCTGCTAAATTTGGAAATTGGTGTGGTGGTAAAGTGTAATACCCCAATGATCAACGTTGTGATAAAATCTCTGTTAACAGTGTAAATCTTGTAATAATTATAACAACAAATGGCCTCGGGCAAGCATTTCTGTATCTCACTAACAAAAGCTCCAGTAAATGTGGAAATTGGTGTGATGGTAAAGCTTAATACCCCAAAGATCAACATTGTGATAAAGTCTCTGTAAACCATGTTTTACTTTGCTACATTTCAAAAGCTCCACGAAAAGTAAAATTGGTACAATATAATACACAAACAATTGATGTTGCAATAAAAGTGTTAGATAGCCTCAGGCTACAAGCTCTATTAGCTAATACGTTTGCTACCAAGTAAACTGCAAAATAGCAAAATGCATGTACCTAATTCCAGAAAAAAAAAGACGGGAGACCAGTAAATAAAAAATTTAGGAAATTTGAAAGGAAATATAGGGATTACATAAAAAGGAACAGAGACAAGATTGAGACACAGATATGTTATGATATATTAACGTAACATTATGGGTACGTCAATATATCATAACATGTCTGTGCCCCAATCTTGTCTTTTATGTAATCCCTATAATTATAAATTTCCTAAATTTTTTTATTTACTTGTGCTAATTAGATCTAGCCTACTCTGGCTTACCCACGATCAGGTATTCCTGTTCTATGTACAGCGAAGCACCAGCAGTTACTCCGCGAGGGAGTACAAGCATGCGTACTGCTCCGGTCAAAGCTATAGCGCTTTCAGCAGTGTTACAGAGCCAATCTTGAGTTTCAATCGCACGTGCCTTTCCAGCATTCGCGCACGCGCGTTATATGCGATTTAGCGCGTGCAACAAACATGCTGAAGGATGTAGGAATGGCAGTGGCAAAAATCAAGGACTGTATGTATGCAGCAATACACAGAATGATGGCATACACCATAATTCCACGTGTAACTATATTAAAGATGTAGGGAGGGGTTACGTATGGTATTACTGTTGTATGTCATCATTCCCTGTCTTGCTGCTTATATACAGTGCACATAATGTTTTAAATACATCCAATATTTAGTGGACAGATACTAACTTTGGCTAGATACTAACTACATACAATCAAAAACCAGTGAAACAAACGTAAAAACATTTCATTACAATGTAGAATTATGTAGGAATTGTAGTGCCAAAAATCAGAGAAACAAGGACTATATATATGCAGCGAGAAGGAGGATGATGTCATACAACAGTCATACCATGCGTAATTCCTCCCTGCAGTCTTTATATGGGGGTCCACCTATCTTAGGACCAGTGGATCCCGATTGCTTGCATGACACTTTTTGCCAATAGCGCCGCGTGTACTTGTAAGCGTGTTTGAACTCATTATTGTCTATTTGACTTCACCTGAGCCCTCGAATTTTGGCAATAACTCTCTTATTTTTCTCACAATTTCAAAATAAAAAGTACCATTCTCGCGTTTTGCCGCGTCTAATGAGAGGTCTCACTAAATCTGAATCTTTACCACTCCAAAGATAGCTGTATGTCCCATAAGGAAAGCATGGAGATGCCATTGACCGCGAGGAATGTAGTGCGCGTGATCTCAACCATACGCGCCGTTTACGCGCGAAGGCTTCTTACGTGCTCGAAGTGTTTGCTGGTGTGAAAATCAGAAAGAAAGAGGGGCTACCCGGACGACACAAGGATTCTCAGGTTAGTAATACTAGCTAGGCTCCCATATTTACAATGAGATGTAGCATAGCAGTCAAAACGGTACAAGTGTGAACTATGACATCGTGGATCAACGCGCTTCCAGCGTCATGGCTCACCGTTAGCCACTTATCCCTAGCCTTCGGCCTAACTAAGCCTACGGTACTAGAAAAAAACGCACTTCTCGTAGCTTTCAGCACTGCTGCGCGGTTACCTGCGTATACCATTACCCGCAAACATGCAGGAAGTTGTCAAAATGACGCGCGCAGTTGCGTAACACGTAAAACCTCAACAACTTCCGCAGCTCAGGTGAACGAACGCAAATAGACAATACGCATGACGTAATTCAACATAAGCACCTAATTATATGTATACGTATATGCTGTGCTAGCTATATACCTCTGCTTAGGCAAAATATACTGTGATCATTGGTGAATGGTATGTGTGCCAATATTAGAGCCTTGTTGGGTGATCCCATGCCCACATAGTCATGCAGCAGACTGAGCTGCAAGAAAATGGGATGAACTCCTCAAGATAATATAGTTATACATTTGTATGCATATCAGAGTCGGTAGACTCTCTATGTATAAAGGGATGGCGCCGACACGCCCAGTAAGCCTTAACAAATGTAACGGCTCAGAACTCTCGAACGCGGCATCTATAAGCCCTTGTTACAATGACATACATGAAATTGCTAAAACACCGATTTCTCCATCCAGTTCCTTTCACCAAAAAATGGTTATAGAAAGTACAACTAAGAGCCATGTCCACGGTACTCTCTCCAATAATAGCATGCGTAACCTCTCCCTACATCTCTTTTAGATTTTGGCGATGAAAGCATGAGTATGTTGTGGTTGCGGAGCAGGCTCGCCCCTAGGCTCAGCCTATTCATTTCCCCAATCCTGCCGTTATCAACTTGTTTCGATCACCACAACATGAAAAATCGACCTTCAGAAATCACGTCTCCCACTAGTGTATCACGACAGATTCTAGCCTACCATCACAACTCCACACTCGAACCCGGCACTAGTCCTCCTTGTCACTGGCTATGCGCGTGCGCCACTAAACATTTTCCCGCGCGGGGTCAAAAGGTCAAACCACTGGACTTCATGGAGGCCCCGAGAACAAGTGGACTGTCACGCAAAAAGTGGACCGGACGAAAAGTGGACCGGGGGTCCAATTATGGCAACAAAAAGTGGGCCGCCCGGTCCACTTTTGGCCGCCATAATTAGCCCCTGGTCACCACAAAGCGGTCCCCCCTAGCGAAACGTGGACCGGGTGTAGTTTTAGATCAGTAGCTCGTTTATGGGGTATAAAAAGCATTACTAATGATACATTTATAAATGATACCTTTATAATCTGTGCCACGAGAGAGAGTTTAGGCTTTCCTGCAATTCACATCACCAGCGAGATTCGTGGCCACGGATCCGCTACTGATTCGCTGTATTCCCAGTAAAAAATGGTACTGCCAGTCATTCTTCCTCTACCTTGAAATGTTTGAAGCACTATATAGTTACAGTTACGGTTTGCTGACTGTTATCCCCCGTATATTTTATCCGGGGGATAGTATATCCTTAGTATATTTTATCCTACGTCCTATGTCCTTAGTATATTTTATCCCTGGTATATTTTAACCCTGCATGGTGATCAAGGTATGTCGCAGAATATTTCTGTTGCTACCCAGTCCAGCAGTCCAGCAGTCAGTCAGTGCTCACTGAACAGTAACTATGAGATGTGCAGTCACAGAGGAGAGATATAAAGAACTGATCGACTACATTCTTGGTTGCTACTGACATCAACCCGTCTATCCCGTCTATGCAAATCAGAAACATGGACTTAGCTTTCCAAATGCATGCACATGAGTTGTATGTATCGCTTTTTATTGACTGATACGTACATCATTTCTTACCATGAAATACTTGCCTACAGACATACCACTTAATACTTGCCTACAGACATGTAGCGGCTATACACCGTCAAACACTGGCTGAAGTCAGTATATAGACTCTACCTTATCATAGCGCAATGCCATGCATCTTTGCCCTTCCAGAAACCTACAGCAGTGGGGTAGAGTGCTACACAGCCCACTGGACACGATGATTGAAGTTGCATGCAACTACTAGCCTTAGGGGATAAAATATCCTGACCATGCACGGATGAAATATCCTAGGAAATATTATCAGACCGATAGAATATTCTATCCGGTCGGATAAAAAATCGGGGGGATAAAATATACCGCGACACCGGTTTCGAGTGTGGAGTTGTGGTGGTAGACTAGAGCCTGTCGTGATACGCTAATGGGAGACGTAATTCCTGAAGGTCGATTTTTCAGGTTGTCTACCCTACATCTGGTCAACGGTTGAATGTAGGTTCGAGTCCTCCAGTATATATATACTGGATTTGTTTCTCCACTTTTTAGCACTGTCATCCCTACATCTTTCAACATTTTAATGGAAATGTTTTACATATATACCTCACCTGATGCCCTCAGTGAATCCAACTCTGGACATATTTCAGCAGCAGTGGGTCGATCTTCGTCCCTATCCTTGAGACATTCATGAGCAATGGGCAGGAGAGGATGTCCAGAAGGAACCTTATCAATGTCTTTTTTGCGTCGCTCGCATTCTGGGACAGAAATCACCCCTGATGGACACGAAGTATCTATTCTCTCACGTTCAGTTGGTTCTGGGAATGAGCGAGTGATGATTTGAATTATCAAAACTCCGAATGAAAATATGTCCAGCTTGTCACAGTAGTGAGCTTTATCACATAGAGCCTCTGGAGGCATGTAGACTAGAGAACCTGGACACAAGGTCATTGTACTGCCACGTGTGTTAGTATTAGCTTCTATCACCTTTGAACAGCCGAAGTCATTAACTTTGGCTCTAGTGCCTTCAGTAAGGAGGACATCATTGCTGGAGAGATCACGATGAAGGATGTTATGTTGGTGAAGATAGGCTAAAGCCTGGGCAATATCACTGGTGATGTTTAACTGAATCTGGAGGGGAAGAGGGGCTGAAGAGACTTCCAAGAACTCAGTTAGAGTCTCTTTCATTAATTCCATCAGAAGGATGATACCATTGTTCTTGGGATCCGGTGCTTCACATAGAAACTGTACAATACAAGGGTGTTTCAAACTCTTCCAGATTTGCCATTCCTTTTGTAATAAATTCAACAAGCGATAATTGTATAGGATGTCGTGCATCATTTTAGCAGCACAGTGGAGCTGGTCTAGGGTGGCTTCAACAACATTTCCATAGGAACCAGCCCCAAGGACTTTGGAGGTGTGGATGCAGACATTCCTGTAGCCACCAAATTCACCATTTAAGGGGATGTGAATGTCTCCCATCCTGTTCCTTCACTATATTAGTGATAAGAAGTAAATGAAAGGATTGCATAAAAAAGAACAGAGACAAGATTGGGACACAGACATGTTATATTGATGTAGTTATGTTAGCTACATTGATATATCGCAACAAGTGTCCCAATCTTGTCTCCATTACAATTACAAAGAGTAAAAACATTTTATGAAAGCTAAAATGCTGTAAGATGTAAGGATGATAGTGCTAAAGTCACAGAATCCAGTCACACCATTCATACAAAGGCAGGGGGGATGGCATGCAACCATAATAACATGCATAATCCCCTGCTACACCCTCAATGTGCACATAATGCGCATGTGTGTTAATCCTTGAAAGCACACGCGCTATTGATATACATAACTGTTATTAAATATTCTTAGTTGACCTGTTAAAGGTGATGCTTGATGCCAACTGCGCATTCACAGGCCAATTTTGTCTGGTGGCTCAGTGTCTATAGTGTGGTCATTAGACCTGGGTTCGACTCCAGACGAAAGTTTGTCTCTCTTATAACATTCCCTCTTGATCCTCTTAGCCCGTATAAGTTTACATCAATTAATGTATTCTATACGGAAGACTCTTAGGTAAAACATGGGGATGTACATCGAGTTGCATTCCAGGTTTATTGTCATGTGTCAGCCTTTTTGGGACCCTTAGAAGGCTCCGCTATTGAAAAAGTGTGCAGAATGTCGCTGCAGTACCCTCGCAGGCTGCCATGGTAAGCAAAGGACGCCATAACTTCTGAATCAAGCATCTATGGCGAAATCCTTTCTTATAATCTGCGCAGTGTCGCTCCAAGGCCAGTGGTACCTTAAAATTCCTTTCAACGTGTAAGCTTACCATGTCTGAAAAAATGTGCATCACACACCACACACACACACACACACACACACACACACACACACACCACTCACTGCGCATGTGTAAAACAGATGTAGGGATATGCATGTTATTATGGTTGCATTCCATCATCCCCTGAATGGTGCGCCTTGTTTCTGTGTGATTTTTAGCACTACCAATCAAAATTTTGATACACTTGTTTGCTGTGTGGAAGTAACTTGGATCCAAAATAACTTTTACCTCCCAAGTATAGTAGCTAGCAATGCCTTGCTATATGAGGAACAACATGTCATAAATTATCACACATTTATACAATTAACAAATTGGAAACATAATCCCATTTATATTGCCTGAGACTATTTTGTTGTTTTATTACATCATTTACAGAGATTTTATCACAATGTTAATCATTGGTGTATTACATTACATATTACCATCACACCAATTTAGTGGAGATTTTGTTAGTGAAATACAGTAATGCTTGCCCTGAGGCCATTTTGTTGTTACATTACATTGATTACAGACATTTTATGATTATATTGATTACAAATATTTCAGCTCTATGCTTTTGGCACTTCCATTCCTACATCCTTCAACGTTTTAGAATAGTGAAAATGTTTATATTCTTGTTTCACTAGTTTTTACTGTGTATAGCAACACGTGTATAAACATACGATTTTCGTGCAATGTTCTACTCTAGCATAGAGTCGGTAGATTCTATATGTAGGGATGGCGCAGACGCGTCCATTAGTCGCATACAAAAGTAACAGCTGAGAACTCCCGAACGCGGATGTACAAACAACATGCTCTGCAAGTGCTTCTATACACTATAATACTCTGAAAATATACAGCTACGTTGATTCTCGAAAATTGTAAAAACGCTGATTGTTAATCATCTTCACGGCCGTAGACAACTTCGTTTCTTTGGGGATCTGCCGCTATTGACCTCGTGAACTCTGAGGCATGCCTTCAACTGTAAACCTATTCTTCTCCCTCACTGTACATATACACAGCCTGCAACAAACATTTTATTTATTTATTTATTTATTTATTTATTTATTTATTTATTTATTTATTTATTTATTTATTTATTTATTTATTTATTTTGGGGGTGCTTAGACGCTTTGCTAGCGTACACAAGTATGCCCGGTGTCACAGGGGATTTGGTACCCCCAGTGATATGGTACCCGGGGTAAAATATCACCGGCGATTTGCTACCCCCAGGGGTACCATATCACTACGCCGTCACCGTGACTGAGGGTACCATATCACCACGCCGTAACCGCGACTTAGGGTACCATAACACCGGTGATCTAATACTCCCCAGAGGTACCATATCAACACGCCTTCACCGTACCATATCCCTGGTAATTTGCTTCCCTGACGTGTACCATATCACCAGGTTGTTACAGTAGATTGATAGCCCCAAGTGTACTCTATCTCCAGTTTGTCCCCCCAGGGAGTCGGTAGACTTGTACTCTCTATGTAGGGATGGCGCCGACACGGACACGCCCATGAAACGGCTCAGAAGTTATAAGCCTTTGAGACACATAACAAGCTCTACGAGTGTTTCTCTACCATCACACAGTACGGTAGTACTGTGTATATAGGGATTGCTATGGTCTATCCCCATTGAAAACCATATATAAGGATATTCTTCATTTTCACTTTCAATTTGAGGTTGATTTCACTTTTAATGATACCAAGGTAAAAAATGTGTGAAAAATAACCAGTATACAAAAATTGGATGTGTTGTGATGTAAAATGTGTGTAATAGCTTAAAAAGTGCTTTACACATTTTTGCCATGTTTTCCATCTTATTCTTCTTCTTCTTCTTCTTCTTCTTGAAGAAGCGTAACTCAATAACCATAAAGTCAATTTAGTTCAATCTTTGCATGTGGAAATGTATCATTACGTACTGGGGAATAGAGGTATAATTTTTTCGTTAACCCTTGTAGTTCATGTACTACTGATCGTTATCTCTCCCAGCAATGTATTATGAATGAGGATAACTAATGAGCAAAACTCAGCAACCATGGTAACCATCAACCTGAAAGTCAGCATGTGTAAAGATACCATCACTAATAGCAACATAACAAAAGTATTTATTGTTAACCCTTGTGTTTCTATTAATACTGATGTTGACACTCCTCTCAATGTAATACATGTACATGTAACATGTCACACAGTAGTACTGTGTATATAGGCATTGCTATTGTCTATCCTCATTAAAACCATATATAAGGTTTCTCATCACTTTCACTTTCAGTCTGCTGCTTACTGGATTTCTGTTAACATAAATATGTAGAAACTAACTGTGATTATAAAATGGTAGATAAAGGGGTTAAATTAGCAAGAGTCTATTTTGTAAATTGTTCACCTTCCGACACTACTTCTTCCACTTGAAAAAGCGTAACTCACTAATGGTAACACATTTAAACATGAAATTTGGTACAGTGATATAGTTCCACTGTGGGTATAGTGAATCGTCATGTTAAAAACAATGTACTTCTTGTAAAATAAACAAAAATATCCTCAGGCCATGTATAATAGTGGAGGCCACACAATCCTATATCTGTCTAATAAAAGCCATGCTAAATGTGAAATTTTGTATGATAGTATAGTTTAATACCCCGATGATCAACGTTGTGATAAAATCTCTGTAAACAATGTAAATCTTGTAATAAAACAACAAATAGCCTCAGGCAAGCATTTCTGTATCTCACTAACAATAGCTCCCCTAAATGTGGAAATTGGTATGATGGAAAAGCTTAATACCTCAATGATCAACATTGTGATAAAATCTATGTAAACCATGTAAATCTTGTACAAAATAGCCTCAAGCAAGCATTACTGTATCTCACTAACAAAAGCTTCACTAAATGTGGAAATTGGTGTGACGGTAAAGCTTAATACCTCAATGATCAACATTGTGATAAAATCTCTGTAAACCATGTAAATCTTGTACAAAATAGCCTCAGGCAAGCATTACTGTATCTCACTAACAAAAGCTCCACTAAATGTGGAAATTGGTGTGGTGGTAAAGCTTAATACCCCAATGATCAACATTGTGATAAAATCTCTGTAAACCATGTAAATCTTGTACAAAATAGCCTCAGGCAAGCATTACTGTATCTCACTAACAAAAGCTCTGCTATATATGGAAATTGGTGTGATGGTAAAGCTTAATACCCCAATGATCAACATTGTGATAAAATCTCTGTAAACCATGTAAATCTTGTACAAAATAGCCTCAGGCAAGCATTACTGTATCTCACTAACAAAAGCTCTGCTATATATGGAAATTGGTGTGACGGTAAAGCTTAATACCCCAATGATCAATGTTGTGATAAGATCTATGTAAACAATGTAAATCTTGTAATATAACAACAAATAGCCTCAGGCAGGCAATACCATATCTCACTAACAAAAGCTCCGTGGAAATTGGTATGCTGGTGTATAAAGTGTAATGCACCAATGATCAACGTTATGATAAGATCTCTGTAAACAATGTAAGTCTTGTAATATAACAACAAATAGCCTCAGTCAAGTGTTACCATATCTCACTAACAAAAGTTTCACTAAATGTGAATATTTGTATGATGGTAAACCTAAGTACTGGCAGTTACATAATACTGGCAGTTACACAGAGCCTATAACTACGCTATTATCTGTACTGCTATTTCAGTTTAACTGATGTACAATGCATTAGCTAATATGTTATCACCAGGGGTACTAAATCCCCGTGGCGCAAATGATATACGCAATCATATGGCCTTTCCAGATTATGCCAGCATAATTTTGAGCATAATAGGTTATGTTATGTTATACTAATAGAGCATAAATATCACAAATAAATTCCTCACAGCAGGTGTATATCTGACATATACACCTCTTGGCCATGGTTTATACATTACATATATATATATGACATACGTACATACTCAGCAACATCATACAACCATCATCAGCATCAGCTAGCATGTATTTTCAATCTTGGAAACATCATTTTCACCATCTCAACAATCATCTCCAGGGGCGTAACTAGCATGAGGCAGAGGAGGCAGTTGCCTCCCCTGTGTTTGACCTTATGAATAATTTATTAGGCTTCACCGCGAGCGGGCAAGAAGTTATAAGGCAGCACCGACCGATGCATTGTGCGTAACTAGAATTGAGGCCGTTGCCTCGTTGTACTGAAATTAGTGCGTGATAAACACGCGATGAAAGCACAGGCATGTGCGTTCACGCAAGCTAAAAGGCCTGCAGTGGTACTACAAACGTTGTACGCGCATATGCCTCCCCAAAGATTCAATCCTAGTTACGCCCCTCATCTCTTGAAGAATATATTAAATGTAACCATTGTTTTAAGTCAAATTAATATAAAGGAATAATGGGTATGGTATAATAGAAATAATAGGTAAGGGAGCATAAAAGAATGTCATAATAGAGAATAATTTTAAGCATAATCTGGAAAGACCTACCCCTAGGGGTATGAAATCACTGGTGATTGGTACCCCTGGTACCATATCACTGGGGTACCAAATCCCCGTGACACCGGTGTCTTTCACTCTACACAACACCCTCTTATGCTATTGTAACTAGCTTAGCTTTAAAATATTTGGGGGTGCTGAAGCACCCCCAAGCACCCATTTGTCTACGGCCTTGATCTTCTTCTTCTTTCTTCTTCAGTTCAAATGTTATGATGAGATTGAAGTACCAAAAAGTATAGAAACAAGTTCAAAGTTCAGCATGCAGAGGCATAAGGATACTCAGTTGTGTGTTCACTCCACAAAGCAACGACTACAATTATACTAGAAATTAACTGTTTTTGGTTTATATCCTAGCCTAAACGTCACATCTAATAGTGAACACTACGCTTAGGCCACTGTTAATTGTAGTCAAGAACTCCCCAAGTGCTAGTGCGGGCGCATTATTGCGATGTCATATCCCGTACTGTGGCCGTGGGCGAGCGAAAGAGACTGCGTTGCGCTGGGACGCATGCTTACTGGCACTTGAATGCAGAATTGATCTCTTGCAGTCTCATGCTTAAACCAACATACGGATGAGCGTTGATCTTTTGAAGTGCGTATGTGCAAAATTCAAAGAGTTGCGCGCATGCGTATGTCGCTTCACGCTGTGAAAACCGCTGTATATAGAAAAATTTTCCCATTGCTAGGTAAGCTAGACTAGGTAAGCTTTCTCCGCTCGCCAACCAATTATACAAAATTTTCCTGTTGCACGACTGGATTGGTGACACACACGCCGGTGTTGCAGCATAGGTGGACCCCCCTTAACATGGACCCCCCAGTCCACCAGTCCTAGGAATGGTGGACCGAGGGTCCACCAGTCCGGGAGGTCCACTGTTCCTCCGACACCGGACGTACGTACTGCAAAAATTTTCCTGGTGCACGACTAGGTTGGCTCGCTCTCGCTCGCCAATAAGACATGACGTGGGCCTTTAATGCGGCCTAGCAGAGTGCATGCGGGCGGACAACAAGAAACACCTTTACAAATAACTGTGGTATAATATAGGAATCTACATATCGGTATCATAGGTCATCATCACTCCCAGTTGAGGAACGCCTCTGCAGTTGCTGCCAAACTATAGCAGATGAGCTTCATTTTTTATGTATATGTCCCAAGTATTCTGCGATGAGAGAAGATCTAGAGTCTGCAGCACTGCAAGTTTGCCCAGGATATGTAGTTTTGAGCACAGAAGAAGTTTTTGTCCAATCATCAAATTCACAAGTTAACAACTCAGTAACATTGTATGTTTATAAATCCAGCCTTAAATGCAGATTTAATGACTGATAAGTCACCCTGGTTTATAGTGGTCTATATCACACAGTACGGTAGTACTGTGTATATAGGGATTGCTATGGTCTATCCCCATTGAAAACCATATATAAGGTTTTTCATCACTTTCACTTTCAGTTTGCTACCTACTGGACTTCTGTTGACATGAATGTGTAACTATACCCAGAAACTAACTGTGATTATAAAATGGTATAATTTGATGCACGAGAAAGGTGTTAAATTAACAAAAGTTCGTTTTGTAAATTCTCCATCTTCTTCTTCTTCCGCTTTAACAAGCGTAACTCACTAACAGTAACACATCTAAACATGAAACTTGGTACAGTTATGTAGTTCCACCGGGGATAGTGCATCGTCATGTTAAAAATTTTGTAAACAATGTACTTCTTGTAAAATAAACAAAAATAGCCTCAGGCCATGTATTATTAATGGAGCCACACAATCCTATATCTGACTAATGAAAGGGCTGCTAAATGTGAAATTTTTTATGATAGTATAGTTCAATACCCCAATGATCAACGTTGTGATAAAATCTCTGTAAACAATGTAAATCTTGTAATATAACAACAAATAGCCTCAGGCAAGGATTACTGTATCTCACTAATAAAAGCTCCATTGAATATGGAAATTGGTATGATGGTAAAGTGTAATACGCTAATGATCAACGTTGTCATAAGATCTCTGTAAACAATGTAAATCTTGTAATACAACAACAAATAGCCTCAGGCAAGCATTACTGTATCTCACTAACAAAAGCTCTACTAAATGTGGAAATTGGTGTGATGGTAGAGCTTAATACCCTAAAGATCAACATTGTGATAAAATCTCTGGAAACTATGTAAATCTTGTAAAAAATAGCCTCAGGCTAACATTACTGTATCTTACTAACAGAAGCTCTACTAAATGTGAAAATTGGTATGATGGTAAAGCTTAATACCCCAAAGATCAACATTGTGATAAAATCTCTGTAAACCATGTAAATCTTGTAAAAAATAGCCTCAGGCTAGCATTACTGCATCTTACTAACAGAAGCTCTACTAAATGTGAAAATTGGTATGATGGTAATGCTTAATACCCCAAAGATCAACATTGTGATAAAATCTCTGTAAACCATGTAAATCTTGTAAAAAATAGCCTCAGGCTAGCATTACCGTATCTTACTAACAGAAGCTCTACTAAATGTGAAAATTGGTGTGATGGTAGAGCTTAATACCCCAATGATCAATGTTGTGATAAAATCTCTGTAAACAATGTAAAACTTGTAATATAACTACAAAATATCCTCAGGCAATAGTTAGCTATATCTCGCTAAAAAAGTAGCACAAAATGTGGAAATTTGTGTGGTATTAAAGCTTAATATCCCAATAGTTAATCCTGAGATAAAATCTTGTAATCTTGTAAATAGTAGCCCCAGGCACTACTTTGCTGTATTTCATTAATAAAAGCTCCACTAAAAGTAAAATTTGGTACAATATAATACACAAACAATTGATGTTGTGATAAAAATGTTGGATAGCCTCAGGCTACAAGCTCTATTAGCTAATATGTTTGCTACCAAGTAAACTACAAAAATAGCAAAATGCATGTAGTTAGGTCCATAAAAAAATGATGGGAGACAAGTAAATAAAAAATTTAGGAAATTTGAAAGGAAATATAGGGATTGCATAAAAAGGAACGGAGACAAGATTGGGACACAGACATGTTATGATATATCGACGTACCCATAATGTTACGTTGATATATCATAACATGTCTGTGTCCCAATCTTGTCTCCATTCCTTTTTATGCAATCCCTATATTTCCTTTCAAATTTCCTAAATTTTTTATTTACTTGTAAAATTATATTAACACCCAAAACGATATTTTGCCCTAGAATGATCGACATATTACTCGACCGTGTTAGGACCTCAGATCCAATATGCGTAAAGTCGACTGCTAGCACTACGCGTGTCGTGAATGTGTCTCCCCTAAGTACAAAACGATTGACTTACGTTTTACTGACAGTTTCTTCCAGTGGGGTAAAACCTGGCTCAATAAATGTCCAATCAATGCGCTTTGTAGAGGTATAGTAGACAAGTGGAGGTATCTTTATGGAATCCGTACAGGAGTAGTTTTGACAGTTATGGTAAGCTGCAAGAGTAGCGGTGTCTGTTTCACTTCTGCTGTGAGAGTAGCATCCAGTGTCTCCTCGCCGTACTGCTGCCGCGATGTACGAGAGGGCAGCGTGTTTTAGGACGTAGTCGAGTCGCCCCAGCCTAAAAATCACCACCAAAATCAAACGTCACTAGGACAAGCCGTGACACCTCTGACGTCATGAAAACGCTTACTAGGATGCATTTTTGGCGAGCAGGACTGCACAGTGACCTTTGTACAATAAAACTATTAGGTATTTCGTTGTTTGACATAGTATTGTGTTTGTATCCTTGATTTATTATACAGCACGTTCTTTGGGACAGCAGCTTGTGGTTTATCAGACACTTATAATTATAATTTACTGGCTGCATGAGTGATAGCAAAAAATGGGTGATTGTTTTAACCATTAGGTTAAGAAAACCATGGATATTTGTATTTAACCATTGGTTAAAGACAGGTTATAGTCATGTAATGAAAACAGAGAGGGCCCTAGCTCCTAGTCATGTCAACGGGCCGATTTCCTATATGTATGATCTATGTGACAGGCACTGTACATACCATAATGTAAAAAAAAGTTACGCTGGGTGGGCTCAATCTGCTCGCTGCCATAAAATAAACAGAGCCTCTATATAGCTACCACCCACCTTACATTCCTTCCTATGTGCATCTAATCCAAACAATAATTAGATGCATATGGGAAAGAATGTAAGGTGGGTGGTGTATTAGAGACTGTTTATTTTATGGAAGTCACTACATCATTCATATGTTGAAGATGAGGTGCGAAGGAATAATAAGGTATGCAATCATTTTTCTATGCATCAGCTAATACTACCAAGACAAATAAACAGCTCTTTTTTACTATAATGCCATTCACCTAGTATATATATCACCACAAAAAAGAGGTGGTTGTTTTGACCAGTGTGTGTGGTTACCTCAGTTGCATTACATGACTATATACACTGTAAAAATCAGTGTTGTTTTAAACAATCATAGTTATTATGCTTATTTATACTTGGTAGTAATTTATATAAATATGCTTATTAATATAAATATGCTTATTTATACTTGGCAGTTATTTATACTTGGTAGTAATTTTAGTCATTATGCTTATTTATACTAGCTGATGCATAGGAAAATGATTGCATACCTTATTATTCCTTCTCACCTCAACTTCAACATATGAATGTAGTTACTGCCATAAAATAAACAGAGCCTCTATATAGCTACCACCCACCTTACATTCCTTCCTATGTGCATCTAATCCAAACAATAATTAGATGCATATGGGAAAGAATGTAAGGTGGGTGGTATATTAGAGACTGTTTATTTTATGGAAGTCACTACATCATTCATATGTTGAAGATGAGGTGCGAAGGAATAATAAGGTATGCAATCATTTTTCTATGCATCAGCTAATACTACCAAGACAAATAAACAGCTCTTTTTTACTATAATGGATGCAACTAAGATGACCATAAAAGTTTAAAATAACCCCAATTTTTTACAGTGTATAACCTGTCTTGGTATGCATATGTGATTATATTATAGTACAGTGATGTAAGACTGCATGTGTATGTGATTTCCCCTGTGAGATAAGGTTGAGTAGCTACTATTGTCACTTGAGATACAGAGACAATATTCCTTATGTATCATACACACTTCTTGAGAGGTTGTAGTAATAGCTATGTTGCAAATGAGGTAACCACACCTAATGGTTAAAACAACCACCAATTTTTTGCTATCACTCATGCAGCCAGTAAATTATGGTGATGGTAATTTTCAGGTTGAATGATTTACATTCCAAGTTGAATGTCAGCCACTGTACACAACATTGTCTGTAGATACAAACTGATAAAACATGCAACTGAGATAACTATTCACTTTTGTTGAACATGCAGCCATTAATTTAAATTGTCATTTACATCTATGAGTCATTACACATGCAACTGAGTTAACATCATTTTGTGTTAAAATAATCATCATGTTCTTGCAGTGTATAGATGTTATTTGGGGGCTGGCATGGGCAAGTTTTGTTTGCATTGTACATTACATATCACCGCTCTATTCCCTCAATTGAGACCTGATGACCACTTTAGGTTTTAGCTCTCGAAAAGTTTGGTCACAACCCCTTTGCCATTTCAAATGATAATTAAACTACCTCTGCCACCCAGATGTCACGGTGAGAGCTAGGGATATGGTGATTCTTACATCTGCATAGGCAAAGTATCAATGCATTTTTATTTTATATATTCCACCTCCAACTTTGGAGGCTCAGCTTAATGGCCAAGTAATCTTATAGTAAAGATGTAGTTGCTTCAATCTAGTATGACTCAAGGATGACAAGCTAGAGTCTATGGAAAAAATAATATATGAAGTCCGTAATTTAATCACTCAGTCAGTAAATTATGGTGATGGCAATTTAAATGTTGAGTGATTAGACATGCTGTTATTACATTCCAAGTTGATTATCACCCATTGTAAACAGCATTCTGTCTAACCACCGATAAAACATGCCACTGAGAGCCATTAAATGGGAGGCTAGGAGTGTGACTCATATAACAATTAAAATATCATGTTTTGGAGAGATAGCGGGCGCGCTATAGTACATGTAAGTAGCAGGCGTTACTGTAAACAAGCACCCACGCACTGTGCGTAATGATTATGTAGAGTATACTATAACAACACGGCTGCGCGCCCTTGGGACTCGAGCTATATAATACCTATTAGACATGACATACGTAAGTACATACATACTTATGCAATAAGCTATAACAGTGTACACAACAATTATGTGAAGGAAGTTTTATTGCAAAATTGAACCAATACATATGTCTTTCTAATCACATTCACATTATGTTGGCTATGTGTGTAGAGATAGAGTATTATCTCTTCATCAGGTTATTCATGCTTATATATATCTGGCTTGTATTTGTCAACAATTCCCTTGGATCGTTCAGGGTCACTCTCTATTCTAATGGTCTCCATTCTGTGCTCTGTTGTGTAAAAATAACACGTACTGGTAAAAGTGAAGTGGATAAAATTTCCTTCTTTTCTTGCCCACTTGCAGTTTTGGAAGCCATCCTTCCATAGTTTTTTCACTTCTACTTTGTGTGTTTTATTTTTATCTGTGTTGGTGTATTCAATTTTTTCTCCTTCTTTAAGTACTAGCTCTAGAGTGCAGTCCGCTTTTTTTTCTACCTTGTAAATCAATTCTTTTACAACTGTGGCTGTATGTAGTTCTACTGTGACTTCAACTGTGGAGATTTTTGATTTTCCTTTGCCTTCATTCTGCTGGTCAGTTTTATCTCTAGAATGTTGATAGTTAGCATTCAATCCAGCACTTTCACCAAACGCACTGACACCCAATCCCCCACTAATTCCAATCTTGTGGCCCCTTGATGTTTGCAGGCTGACACAACTCTCCTGATTATACTGGCACGTGTGTGTGAAGTTGGCAGTTTTAGTGGACATATTCTCATAGCACACATCTTCCTCTGAAATCAGCCACCTTCTCTGGTATGTACACCGGTCTTGATTTACTATTTCGTAGTTTGCGGTTTTTAAAAATGTGTCAATGCTTATCTCGTCCGTTAGAGACTCGCAGTTTTGAATGCGGCTTTTTAGGCAATCACTTAGGACTTCGAAAGTACAGGTAGCATTTTCTCCTTGTTCAGCCAATGGTTTAGGCACTAGTGATTTATTATGGTGAACTGCTTCGGCTATGCCTGAACTTTTAGGCATTTGAACAGCATATATTGAGGGTTCCGCCATTATTATGAACACTACTTTGATTGACTACGACGTGCAAACTTTCGCCTTTATATAGCGGACCCCAGGCCGGTTGCGAACGCAAAACTAATACCCGCGCCGTGCACGTATATATCAGGGCGTGCCATTACGTCGCGCGCGCAACCAAACCGTTAAAAGTGCACAGGAGCGGAACCACGGAGGCGTGGTTTTGACGTTTAACCATTTTCGCGTAGCAAAATCTGCCGAAGTACAGCAGCTATCCTGGAGGCGAGAGGGCAGTTTAATGTAAACGTTATACGCATGTGCACTATCTTCGTTTGATGTACATTCTTCACTGCAGCTGCATACTGGATCGTTTAACTTGACATTATAATGCGTAGCTGTGTGTGTTTGTACTAGCCTAGTTCGCTAGCATAGCGTCCGTAGTCATACACGGTGTACCCACGCTCGTGTGAAGAGGCACACATTCGACACAGCACAACTTGATCCAAGTATAGTCATTTTTTCAAAGAAACATTTGCCACCTTGGGTGTATAGCTATATAGCTTGTGCATGTACACCTGTTCTCTCACAGCCACACCCAGTATTATGGATCACTGAATAAGAATGCTAATAAGGCAGTAGTGTGACTGTCCTCCTCTTCAAGGTGGAGTAACGATATTAAAAAACGAACGCTCAATAGTGCTTGTATTTATAATGGATCACTGAGTAAGAATGGTAACAATTATATATTCACTGTAAAAACATGATGGTTATTTTAACACAAAATGTTGTTAACTCAGTTGCATGTGTAGTCACTCGTTCATGTTAATGGCTGTTGAACAAAGATGTATAGTCATCTCAGTTGTATGTTTTGTCAGTCTTGTATCTTCAGACAGAATGCTGTGTACATTGGCTGACATTCAACTTGGAATGTAGCAACAGCACATGAAATCATTCAACCTGTAAATTTTCATCGCCATAATTTACTAGCTGAGTGATTATATAATTGGACCTCACATGTTTTCCATAGACTCTAACATGATACCCTTGGATTGAAATAACTATATAGGGCGTATGCTAGCCATGCGCCTTGTTGGCTCTCCTCTCAACGTTTGTTCACCAGCCATTAAATTGCCATTTACATGAATGAGTGACTACACATGCAACTGAGGTAAAACACTTTGTGTTAAAATAACCATCTTGTTTTTGCAGGGTATGGTATATAGTATGAGTGTCCTCTTCATGGTAGAGTGGCCATAATACAGCATGGAGGGATCGTCCTTGTTTCCTAGGTAACACGACTGCTGGCAACCTCCAGAAGTACCTCCTGTTAATTGAGATTCAGTCAAACCAGAAGAGACATGCAGTATCTCTTCCTCCACTCTCAGGAGGTCATCACCTGCCACTATATCTCGCCAGAAGCCATTGAGACTCTGAAACCCCAGCCAATTGACGTGCTAGCTACTTCATGAGTGTATTGCCAATTTTCTCCTGACCATTGGTGACCCTGATCTAGTAAGAATAGTATATTTATTTTATTGTAGAATATTTGTCAAGTTACCTTGGTAGCATTTACCAGTAATCTCTATAATTAGAGACCTCATCAGCTCCATTCTACCTAATATCTACAAGGAGACAGAAGTTCAAGTGAGTCAGTCTCCGCTAATATGGACACATCTTCAGGTCCCAACTCCATTGAAGAATGTACATACCACCCTCTGAAATTAGGACACCTCTGTAATAGATAGGGACATACCAAGGCAACTCCCTTCATATCACCCTCGGAAATGAGGACGCCTCTCTAATAGGGACACATCTTCAGGTCCCAAATCCTACCCTCGGAAATGAGGACATCTCTCTAATAGGAACACATCTTCAGGTCCCATGCAACTACAGTGTGCACTATCTTTTCCCTATAGAAAGAGCTAATTCATGAGGTAGAAATGGGTCCCTTCAAACACACTGTAGATAATGGCCTGGATCTATGTAAAGCTGCATATACACACAAATGGAGACATGTCTGGATCAGCTGGATGTGTTCCAGTTCCTAAGTCACATTGTCTGTGTGCTAGGCCTAGCTCTTGTCTTTGTTCTGTACAGATGTTGATGTCCCTACTGCTAGTGAGACTCTCCCATTAAAACCAGTTACACTCCTACAACATAAGGTATTGTAGTTGATTTGACGGAAGGGGAAAATGCATTGTTGTGTGTACTCATGCCACACACATGGTGTGATCTCTGGGGATAATGCATGATAGCAGAATTTAACTTATTGATGCTGTCACTGTAAGAGATCAACACTACAGATACAGACAATGTGCTTCCCTTTCTTAGTGAACTATGTACTCTCTCTGTACACACATTGAGGTTGACCATACAATCCAAGGCATAAACTCTAGCTATCAAACAAGAGTATGAACAGCAAGATGAACTGAAGATCTGAGGTCTGCCATGAGGGCAGTGGCTGCCCTACTGACCATCCCTGAGAGTGCTGAGCTGACTTACCTCTTGCCTCAACTTTGTGCATGTTGTCCTTACATTACACCACACAACTTCATAGTATTTTTGCCTGACTTTGTTATCCCCTCCCTCCCTCACTTCCTCTCCCACCATCTCTCTACGCCTCCTTCCACTCCCTCCTCACCTCTCCTATCTCTCCCCTCCAAAGACACTAACCAGGCTAAGTTTGTGGCAGATCAAGTCAAATGCAGACACAGCACAACTCTGATGCCTCTTTTATCCTCCTTGGTGCCATGGCAACCAAGAGTGGCATAGAGGTTATGGATACTAGTTAACGGTCTTATACACATATTGGTATACGGTAAAGATTACGGAACAAAGTACACATGCGTGGCTGTGATGGTATTCTATAGTTGCACAGTTTGGAAAGACAGCATTGAGCAATGCCCAAGGTAAAGGCTATACTGACATAATTTGTCTTCTACAGCAGCACCAGTAGTGACTCCTGTACACACATACACATTATGTGATGTGATGTTTTGTCTACAGATTTGTGATCAATTTTTGTATAGTGAGTTTTGACAAAGAGATATTATTTTTACAGCTATTCATATGCGTACTGGATAAGGTCTAACTATGAATGCTTACAAATCTAGTGTAACCACACATGTGGTAAGGGATTAGTCAGAGAGCCCAAAGTCCATGTCGTCATCTGATTCTTCCTCTTCCTCTTCTTACTTCTCTTCCACCTCCTCTTGACCTTCGTCTCCCTCCTCTGATTTGGGTCACTACTGGTTCAGAGGAACTGGAATCAGCCACAAAGGCCTTGGCCTGGGAGAGAGAGAGAGAGGGAGCAGGAGAGGGAGAGAGAGAGGGGGGGAGGAGGAGGGTAGGGAGAGGTGGAGGGGGAGGGGGAGGGGAGAGGGAGAGGGAGAGGGAGAAGGAGAGGGATAGGGAGAGAGATCCGAAAGAGAGGGAGAGGAAAATATTTCCTGATTCCATCTTGAACCTTTATGTTCTCTCTTTCCCTCCACTCTTCCTCTGTCTCCCTTTCTCTCTCTTCTAGCCTCTACCAGTGTGTCCACTAAACCGTCCAGCCTGCATCCTCTTGGCGGCAAAACTTATTCTCTACCCATTTAATAATTATCCTCTTCACAATCTCCTCGCCTGACTTCAATTAATAAGTATGTGGAATACAGTGGAACTCACTTTAATTGTCATATCCTGAAATGAGGACACATCAATGAATGGGACACCTTTTTCCTATTCTAAATACAGTGCTGAAATCAGGACACCTCATAATCAGGCAGTGAACCATCATACACCTGTAAGTAACAAACTAAGATAATTGTGCTGATTCAAGTCTAGTAATGCTCTAGTAATGCTGCATTTTCACACACATCATTGACTATTTTTACAAGCCTGATCTGTAGTCGGTACACAACAATGAATTTACTTGTGATTATTTATAGCAAAACACATTATTTTATACATCTGCAGTCTCTGATCTCACTTGTAACAATGGAGGGACACCTAACCTGGAGGAATGTATACAGTGTGTGTGTGTGTCCCAGTGGATACAATGGGAACAAGTGCAAGCTAGACATTGAAAAATTATACTATACCTTTAGTGATACTGGAGTCTGTGGTATGCACATACTCTTTAAGACCTACGTTGCCCATTGAGGACGTGATATCCTTTTCAGGAAGAACGGACGCTCCTGATGTGGGATTGATTTGAGACAGACAGAGACAGACAGACAGACCCAACTACAGTAACCCTCGCTGCGCATGCGCGCCAAGGGTTAACAAGTGTCATTAGAATGCCCAGTGTCACTGTAAGTACAAATAGCCTAATGCAATTTTACCAAGTTTCAGGTATTGCATGTATATAATGCATGTAGAACATCGTACTGTGAAAGGTGCTCCATCTAAAGAACCTGTCCCTGAACTTTGAGTACTTTTTGTGTTGTCCACAGGATATGACAATGTTTGTTGTAACATGAGTGACATCATCACTGCCCTCAAGTTAACTCCTGGTGCCACAAACAAGCTGACAGAGAAATACAAACAGGAAGGGTGGATGGCCATTACTGAAAACCCAACAGAAAATCAGCTGGTTACTCTTGCCTTGCAGAGAATCAAACAGGATCCCAAACAGTATGACATGTTTATTGACATGTTACGTGATATCAGTGGAATGGACCTCACTGTGCAAAGAATTGCATCAAGTTAGTTGTGGAAGCTGCAATATCTCTTTGTGTACTCATTACAGTATATGTAAAGATTTCCGTTTTCATTTCCTATAAGAAAACATTTTCAGTTTCCAACTGTGCAGTATTGTGCCAGCTACTTTAGCCATGGTGTACGTGTTGCACATATGCATATATATCATGATTATTTTCCGTAAAATATGCCACGTATTTTTAGTAATGAATACAGAGACAGACAGACGTATGCGACAGTCAGCATTTAGCAAGCAATAATCCACAGAATTCGCTGTACATATTTGTGACTTGCCCTCAGTGCAGTTGTGTCCAGTAGTCCCAGGTAGACATACACACTCATTGGTAGTGTTTAGCTGGAAAAGACTGAGGCATTCATTCACACACATGGTTATTACAGCACTTGTCAGCACCTCTTCCAGTGCATCCCATGAGACCTTCACAAGATGAGTGACAGGCTGTGGAAATATAGGCAGTAGTAATAATAAACAACTGCCTATGACGATAAATAGTGCATATGTACCTACACAGTGAGTGACACTATAGTCCCACCCTGGAATGATCATGAATAAGGCTAGACTGAATAAGAATATTAAGTCTCCTAGTTCAAAAGATACCCAGAATGCACAGTCTTCTGTGGTGGACGTTGAGAAATTGGCTTCAGTAGTTTTGAAAGCGAGTAAATTCTGTGGAACCCAACTATATACAATAGAACATTCTCCATTACTACATTCAGACACAATCTGTTCCACTGCAGACACAATCTGTTCCACTGCAGTGCCTGGTATGGCCAGAACATGTGTATTCCATCAACACTGACACAGCATGGTAGTGGTCTTGTACATCATTGAGAGCGAGACAAACTTGATGAAAACTCATCACATCATGATCAGAAGTATCTTTTAATACCTTGAAATATTCTATAATCACAAATCTTCCAAGTCTCCATTTGTTGGGATAGTAGGAAAAACTTCAGCAGCCACTATAGCCACCACAAGTACTAAATTGAGTATAATTATTGACTATACATTGCTCACTGTTAATAGCTTACGATGAATCGTAGATGTTAATAAGATCATTTGGTTAACTGCAGGTCAGGTAAAAACAAAATCACTTCATAAATTAGTTGTACTGTTAGGTGTGGTTTACCCTAGATTCCCTTATCATGACTACAACCTCCCAAGGGTAAAGGCTGTGTATTTCAAGTGACCTTTGTGATATTCAAAACGTCATTGCGTGACGCTCTTGGCATAATGTAGAGTGATGTTTCAAGTCTTCTCACAATCATAGTACAAAACAAATAATTCCACTCACTGTACTGCTACATTAAAATGTAATGGAGGAGTAACTCATCATATTCCAGAATCCAGTATGTAATCATAATAACCCTTGAATACCAAGACAGCATGCAATTCAACTGTGGTAGCCACACTCACTGTTCAAAACAACTACTTTTTTGCAGTGATATATATATATATATATATACCACTATGAGCATTTTTCCTGCATATGAAGTCATCTGGAACACTCATGGTTAAGTAGCACTGAAGAAGCATATCATCGTCAATCTTGCAGTCTGTTTCATAATACAAGACCAAAAATGCACTGCTATAACAATCCAGTATATGTAAATCCCAGGATCTTCTGTGCAGTGCATATGTGCCACATCTGCCATATTCTCATGCACCATGCATGATAGTACACTATACTCAGCTAGATCAGTACATATAATCTGTGTCTTTAAAGTAATGATATCATTGACATAATATTATACAACATGATTGTACATATGGAACCAATTACACAAACTAAAATTCTCATGAAAGTACAGCTACATGCTTCTAGAGCATTACAAGCGTTCATATAATAGCCATGCACAAAATAGAGAACAATAGAAAGGCTACAACCACCACAAGAGATTGATTGATACACTTCCCGCCATTTGTAGGTGTAGTGAATATAGCTGCATAAAGATGATGGATTGGAGTTTATAAGTTCACATACACACATGAGGGAGAGACTAGCAAGTGTCAGGAGCCAGGAAAGAAAGAGGGAACACAAGTTTATTGGCCTATACCTGATCTCTCACAGGATGGTTCCTCTTCATCCCACGTACCATCAATCTGGCACTGGCGACTTTTCACACCATCCAGTTCATATCCAGTGTTACAAGAATAGGTGGCTTTAGCAGGGTACAGGCGATCGTCATCTTCTGAATCAATATCAACATTACCATTTGATGGATCTTCTAATCCTGGACATTCTTTAGCTGAGGTAGAAAAAAGGCCATCAGTATTTATCAAATAACTTGTGAAACATTTTTTTTATGACACTATATACCAAAGAGAAATATATTGTTACAATGACACTGAACTATGCATGCATAATAATTTGAAAAGGTTATAGCTGGCTATATACATACATGAGTCATCTATTTGTAAAACGTACCAATGACACAGGTAAAGTTATTTGGTCTGCTACTTTATCATCAGGGCATTTCTCAACACACATATCATCATTATAATAAGTGCAGCATTCTGTAAATCGTCCACATAGCATTGCTCCTTCATTGCAGTTTAATTCACAGTCTGTATATACACTATTCTGTGTGTGTGTGTGTGTGTGTGTGTGTAGAGAGAGAGAGAGAGAGAGAGAGAGAGAGAGAGAGAGATGAAACAGTATGGTGTGGAGTAGACATACAAGTATAATATTATCATTTTACAGGGACAAGATGCTCAATTCAACATAATAGTAATCATTACATATACAGTGTTCCATAGTAATCCCACAGACCATTGGTCAGCTCTATGAGCAGTTTTAGTTCTAGCTATCAGTTCTCATCACCTCTCCCTGGTGGTTGATATTAGCTCCTGCCTCAAGGAGCCTATGAACTGTGTGAAAGTGTCCATTCTGAGCTGCCATTGCCAGAGGAAAACCACCATCCATTCATAGTGTGTGAATAGAGTATAGGGCGATAAAAAATATTTTGACATACATATATGTAACCAGTTAGAGCCTGTTAAGTTGGAAAAAGTTACATGTATGTACTTTCTTAGCCTGATGGACATCAGCCCCAGATTTCAGTAGCAGGTCTACTATGTCTGTGTGGCCCTCCTGACTGGCAATACAGAGTGGACTGGCACCATCCTGCACAGTGAATATGAGAATTGATTATCATGAAGATATTGTGATGTGGTGGCTACTTGACATGTAGAAGTAGACTCAACACATCGAATATCTGTACTGAACATGATTTAGAGACATGTAGTGTATGTGCAACTGTGAAAGTCCCCTCAGGGCATGCTTTCTAAGGAGCATATTACAAAATTCAGAGGTTTTTTGTATATGTGAATTAACATGTATTTTCTCTAGCTGTGAGGTTTGAAAAACATGCAAATGTGAAATACCGTCTTAGCCCGATGGACATCAGCCCCAGTTTTTAGTAGTAGTTCCACTATGTCTGTGTGGCCCTCCTCACTGGCCACAGAGAGTGGACTGGCACCATTCTGTGAGAGAGTATTATACACATGAAGATAATGTGATGTGGGGGTAGGGTTACTACATGTTGTACTGGGTAAAGACAATGGGTGAGGCACATTATGATCACCACAACTGGGATAGTGACACTTTAGTTCACTTCCAACTGTATGCTAGTTTGCACACCTCATCACAAATGCTGATGTCAGCATTGACCTGCAGCAGCAGTTCGGCTACTTCTATATGTCCATATTGGGCTGTGTAGAAGAGTGGAGTCCTACCCATCTGTAAGGAGAGCAGGTATGAATGCATGTATCTAGGTGTCAAAATGCTACATGGGCTATCCTTACACACAGTACATGTACAATGAATGCCAGGCCCTACCTTATCCTGCTTGTTTATGATAGCATGACCCTCAATCAACTGACATACAACTTCAATATTACCTTCACTAGAGGCTAGGTGAAGAGCAGTCCCGCCATCCTGAAATCAGACATAGCAGTGATCACGATGGTTGACAATGTACATGTTTGTACAACTAGTGTCCATTCAGAGTGTATGTGTCTCACATCGTTAGTCCTGGAGTTGACATTGACTTTAGTGGCAATGAGTCTCTTAACTGCCTTGGACATCACCTGTCTTAGCAGCTGTATGGAGTTCTGTTTGTCCCTTTGATAGAGAGTGGGAGAGAGAGAGGGAGGGAGGGAGGGAGGGAGGGAGGGAGGGAGGGAGGGAGGGAGGGAGGGAGGGAGGGAGGGAGGGAGGGAGTTTGTGCTGGTGTAAAATCTTTCTATGAGTTACTTTAGGTGTAAAACTCTCATTTTTTTACACTACTCTATGTAGGACCATGATAAGGCCCTGGGCCAGTTGTTCATCACAGAATGAAGAGCAAACATACAGACTTTACTGGTCACAATAGATGTAGTGGACCAAGTTGTATGCATATATCAATGCCATTCATGTGTGCCTCTGCCTATGAGCGTGGGTACACCGTGTATGACTATGGACGCTATGCTGCGGTTATTATTGAACTAGGCTAAGTACAAACACGCACAGCCACGCATTACAATGTCAAGTTGAAACGATCCAGTATGCAGCTGCAATGAAAAATGTCAAGATAGTGCACATGCGAAATGGGTTAGACGTCCAAAACCACGCCTCCGTGGTTCCGTTTCTGCGTACTGGTTATGAACACTGTTGCTCTTACGTATACGCGCTCATGACGTGTAGTGCACGCCCTTGGTATTTGTTGTCCGTGCACGGCGCGGGTAATCAGTTTTGCGCTCGCACCCGGCCTGGAGTAAGGCGAAAGTTTGCACGGCGTAGTCAATCAAAGTAGTGTTCATAATAATGGCGGAGCCCTCAATATATGCTGTACAAATGCCTGGAAGTTCAGGCTTAGCCGGAGCAGTTCACCATAATAAATCACTAGTGCCTAAACCATTGGCTGAACAAGGAGAAAATGCTATCTGTACTTTCGATGTCCTAATTGATTGCCTAAAAAGCCGCATTCAAAAGTGTGAGTCTCTAACGGACGAGATAAGCATTGACACATTTTTAAAAAACGCAAACTACGAATTAGTGAATCAAGACCGGTGTACATACCAGAGAAGGTGGCTGATTTCAGAGGAAGATGTGTGCTATGAGAATATGTCCACTGACACTACCACTTTCACACACACGTGCCAGTCTAATCAGGAGAGTTGTGTCAGCCTACAAACATCAAGGGGCCACAAGATTGGAATTAGTGGGGGATTGGGTGTCAGTGCGTTTGGTGAAAGTGCTGGATTGAATGCTAACTATCAACATTCTAGAGCTAAAACTGACCAGCAGAATGAAGGCCAAGGAAAATCAAAAATCTCCACAGTTGAAGTCAAAGTGGAACTACATACGGCCACAGTTGTAAAAGAATTGGTTTACAAGGTATAAAAAACAGCAGACTGCACTCTAGAGCTAGTACTTGAAGAAGGAGAAAAAATTGAATACACCAACACAGATAAAAATAAAACGCACAAAGTAAAAGTGAAAAAACTATGGAAGAATGGTTTCCAAAACTGCAAGTGGGCAAGAAAAGAAGGAGATTTTATTCACTGCACTTTTACCAGCATGTGTTATTTTTACACAACAGAGCACAGAATGGAGACCATTAGAATAGAGAGTGACCCTGTTCGATCCAAGAGAATTGTTGACAAATACAACCCAGATAAGCATGAATAACCTGAAGAAAAAATCTCTACACACATAACTAACATATTAATGTGAACGTGATTAGAAAGACATATGTATTAGTTAAATTTTGCAATAAAACTCCCTTCACATAATTGTTGTGTACACTGTTATACCTTATTGCATAAGTATATATGTACTTATATCATGTCTAATAGGTATTATATAGCTAGAGTCCCGAGGGCGCGCAGCCATGTATACTGTATATAATCATTACGCGCAGTGCGTGGGTGCTTGTTACAGTAACGCCTGCTAGGTAAATGTACTAGTTATAGCGCACCCATTATCTCTCCAAAATATGTTGTTATATGAGTTACACTCCTAGTCTCTCATTCATAATTTAATTGCATGGTTTATCAGTGGTTAGACAAAATGCTGTTTACAATGGCTGATAATCAACTTTGTCAGGAATGTAGCTAATAACACTTACAGCATATCTAATCACTCAACATTTAAATTGCCATCACCATAATTTACTGGCTGAGAGATTAAATTAGGGACCTCACATATTAATTTTTTCCATGGACTCTAGCTTGTCATCCTAGAGTCATACTAGATTAAACAACTATATTTTTACTATAAGATTACTTGGTCATTAAGCTGAGACCCCAAAGTTGGAAGTGGAATATATAAAATGATTAATACCTTACCTATGCAGATGTAAACATTTATCACCATATCCCTAGCTCCCACCTTCATGAACACTGAGGCCCCCACTTGTGACATGCTGTCTCTGCTCATAATGGGTCATAATATGGAAGAGCCTACTTTCAGCACCTCTGTGCATGCACTATGGAAACTAATGTGACATCTGGGTGGCAGAGGTAGTTAATTGAAATGGCAAAAGGGGCTGTGACAAAACGTTTCAAGAGCTAAATCCTAAGTGGTCATCAGGTCTCAATTGAGGGAATAGAGCGGTGACATGTACAATGCAAACAAAACTTGCCCATTGTAGCCCCCAAATAACATATATATACTGAAGAACATGATGATTATTTTAACACAAAATATTGTTAACTCAGTTGCATGTGTAGTCCCTCATACATGTAAATGACAATTTAAATTAATGGCTGTTGAAAAAAGTGAATGAGTCGCATGTTTTGTCAATCTTGTATCTTCGGACAGAATGTTGTGTACAGTGGCTGACATTCAACTTGGAATGTAAAAACAACACATATAAATCATTCCACCTGTAAATTACCATCACCATAATTTACTGGCTGCATGAAAATTTTTTTAACCATTAGGTTTGGTTACCTCATTTGCAACATAGCTACAACCTCCCAAGAGGTGTGTAGGATACATAAGGAATATTGTCTCTGTATCTCAAGTGACAATGGTACGCAACCTTATCTCACAGGGGAAATCACAAACACATGCATCCCCACTGTACTATAAAATGCAATCAGATACACATCGTTTGAATACCAAGACAGGTTATAGTCATGTAATGCAAATGAGGTAACCACACACATACTGGTCAAAACAACCGCCTCTTTTTGGTGGTGATATACTAGGTGAATGCAGGACATTTTTGGCAAGCGGATTGAGCCCATCCAGTGTAAAATTAGAAATATGTATAGCATTATGGTATGTACAGTGCCTGTCACATAGATCATGTGTATAGAAAATCAGCCCGTTTACATGACTAGGAGCTAGGGCTCTCTCCATTTGCATTACATGACTATAACCTGTCTTGGTATTCAAATGATGTGTATCTGATTGCATGTGTGAATTAGACTTTATAGTACAGTGGGGATGCATGTGTTTGTGATTTCCCCTGTGAGATAAGGTCGAGTACCATTGTCACTTGAGATACAGAGATAATATTCCTTATGTATCCTACACACCTCTTGGGAGGTTGTAGTAATAGCTATTTTGCAAATGAGGTAACAACACCTAATAAACAACCACCAATTTTTTGCAATCACTCATGCAGCCAGTAAATTATGGTGATGGTAATTTACAGGTCGAATGAGTTACATGTGTTGTTGTTACATTCCAAGTTGAATGTCAGACCGTATAGACCGTATTGTTTCCCTGTGTAGAAAGTAGGTAATGTAGGCATATCACTAAATTCCAAGTTGAATGTCAGCCACTATACACAACATTCTGTCTGAAGATACAAGACTGACAAAACATGCAACAGAGATAACTATACATCTCTGTCAAGGCTCCTATCTGGCTCACATACTCTACCTCATGCATTCACTGATGATGTACACTGTCACAATATTATAGGCACATGCAGTATACACGTTTTGCCTATAAGCATAGGTATATAAGCACTGCCTATACATATATGAACATACATTCATAAGTAGTCAGGGGCAAAAGAAGATGCTTTTGGATGGGGGGCTGACCTTGTGATGACTAAGCCTACATCAGGCTAGAGGGGTCTGGCGTTTTTGTTTTATATTTGTGTGCATTCTGAGACAAATATCATTTAGCTATACTGGACCCATATTATTATGGCCATAAACATGGGGCGGCTACAGCACCCCCAGCACCTGCTTCTTACACCAGTGCTGGTGGAGACATGATTACTGATTTGGTTATTTTATCTGTGCTAATGCCACCGTCTTTACACTGTACATCGTTATGCAAGACACAAGTTAAGTGCTATAGACCGTATTGTTTCCCTGTGTAGAAAGTAGGTAATGTAGGCATATCACTAAAAATAATGACAACAAAGTACACACTATTGACTGCTCAGCTCTATGTAGTTAGTTGTCCATCTTTAGTCGTACTTGCTGAAAACTTGAGGTTATCAGCCACTTATCAAATTTTTGCACTGTAAAAATAATAAAAACAGTTTGTTGCATGCGTTTCATGCCATACATACATCTATGCATCATCAGCATCCCCACCACCAACAACCTATCAGCATGCATGCTTACCTCTTCACAGCCAAAAAATAAGAAACCTCATTAAATATGTGTGTTGCATGTAAAGTTAACATTGTTCTATTTATCACTATTTATCTATTGAAATAAATGCATAGACTGGATGTGTAGGATTTCCACTAAGGAATTGTCGCAATGTGATTTCTTCAAAGTGATTGAGTTAACCATAGCCATTACTAACTGTACCTAATGGGACATATGAGTACTGCACTCAGCCACACCTTCATACTTGGGCATGGATGCAGTTACTCATTTATTGCACCTAGACATCCTACACATTCTTCATACCATATTGTATAACTTAGGTGCAAAAAATGATTTTTTGCTGTAAGAATACTGGGGATTATCATCAATTCTTAGTGAATAATTTTATGCATGAGAAAGCCCTCTTCTCCACTGCACACACACACACACATGCACGCACGCACACACACACACACACACACACACACACACACACACACACACACACACGCACACACACACACACACACACGCACACACACACACACACACACACACACACACACACACACACACACACACACACACACACACACACACACACACAAACACCAGCCATTAATGTGACCTGCCTGTCAGCTACACACCCTCATGAAATGTTTGGGGTAATGATATACTTATTATACGTATACAGGAAGAGGGAGTGTTTATGAGTGATTTATAGCCTGGCACCAAGCAGTCCCTTTGATGTTAGTGCGCATATCCGATAATGCACTGCTCAATGTTGATTAAATAAACTGTACCTTATGGTTAATATACTATAATTCAAGGATACAAAAGCAATGCTATGTCAAACAACGAAATAGTTAATAGTTGAATTGTACCAATCTACGCATGCGCAATAATTACACACAAAGGTCACTGTGCGGTACTGAAAATGCATGCTAGTATGCCGTTTTCATGACGTCAGAGGTGTCACGGCTTGTTCTAGTGACGTTGATTTTGGTGGTGATTTTTAGGCTGGGGTGACTCGACTACGTCCTAAAACACGCTGCCCTCTCGTACATCGCGGCAGCAGTACGGCGAGGAGACACTGGATGCTACTCTCACAGCAGAAGTGAAAGAGACACCGCTACTCTTGCAGCCTATCAAAACTACTCCTGTACGGATTCCACAGAGGTACCTCCACGTGTCTACCACCTCTACAAAGCGCATTGATTGGACATTTATTGAGCCAGGTTTTACCCCACTGGAAGAAACTGTCCGTAAAACGTAAGTCAATCGTTTTGTACTTAGGGGAGACACATTCGCGACACGCGTAGTGCTAGCAGTCGACTTTATGCATATTGGATCTGAGGTCCTAACACGGTCGAGTAATATGTCGACCATTCTAGGGCAAAATATCGTTTTGGGTGTTAATATAATATTATGTAGACCACTATAAACCAGGGTGACTTATCAGTCATTAAGTCTGCATTTAAGACTGGATTTATAAACATACAATGTTACTGAGTTGTTAACTTCTGGATTTGATGATTGTATAGTAGGTACAAAAAATTTTCTGTCTTCAAAACTGCATATCCTGGGCAATATTTTAGTGCTGCAGACTAGATCTTCTCTCAACGCAGAATATATACATTTAAAAAAATGAAGATAATCTGCTATAGTTTGGCAACAACTGCAGAGGTGTTCCTCAACTAGGAGTGATGATGACCTAGGATACCGACATGTAGATTTGTCTATTATATATAAGACCACTGTTATTTGTAAAAGTGTTTCTCGTCGTCCGCTCGCATGCACTCTGATGGACCGCATTAAGGGTCCATTATTGTGACGTCATGTCTCATTGGCGAGCGAGAGCGAGCCAACCTAGCCGACGTAGCCGTGCAACGTAGCAGGTCGTGCAACAGGAAAATTTTGCAGTACGTACGTCCGGCACGTGTGTCACCAATCTAGTCGTGCAACGGGAAACTTTTTGTATAATTGGTTGGCGAGCGGAGCGAGTTTACCTAGTTGTGCAACAGGAAATTTTTTCTATATAGCTACAGCGGTTTCACAGATCTTGCAATCTCAAATGCGTGAAGCGACATACGCATGCGCGCGCAACCATTGAATTCTGCACATGCGCACTTCGAAGCTCATTATGTCGGTTTACGCATGAGACTGCAAGAGATCAGTTAAGTATCAGTGCGCATGCGTCCTGTAGCTCGCCCACGGCCACAATGATATCGTAAACCACCCGCCCGCACTATATAGAACTTGGGGGAATTCTTGACAACAATTAACAGTAGCCTAAGCGTTACGTGCTCACTAACGTTTAGGCTAGGGTATAAACCAAAAGCAGTGTTAATTTCTAGTATAATTGTTTGTGGAGTGAACACACAACTGAGGATCACATACCAAACCGGTGGTCCGTTTACCGCTCGGGGCGCACTGATTTATCACCCAGTAGGCAGTAATGTGCATATGAATATGGTTATGGTCTATCCCCAAAAACCATACATAAGGTTTTTCACTTTCAATTTCAGGATATGAATACCTAGTAATGGCACAATTTGCTATATGGAAAAGCTTTCACTAATTGTTCATCTTCTCCTTGTTGTTATTGTTCTTCTGTTCAATAGGTAAAGCCCGATAATAAACAGTCTCTAAATCAAAACATTGCATGAAAGTCATATATTTATACACATATTGCTAAAAGTAAAAACTAGTGAAACAGGAGTAAAAACATTTTCACTATTCTAAAACGTTGAAGGATGTAGGAATGGAAGTGCCAAAAAGCATAGAAACAGGCCAGACAAAGGCAGGGAATAATAGCATGCAACAATAATAGCACGCATAATCCAATATCCCTACATCTGTAAATACTACAAGGGATTGAATAGGCTGGGCCTAAAGGGTGAGCCTGCTCCGCAACCACAACATACTCTGCTTTCATCGCCAAAAAAACGGCTCCCACTGTAGAGTTGCATTCCAGATAGCGTTTATTGTCATGTGTTAGCCTTTTAGGACCCTTAGAAGGCATATTTTCTCAGACGTAGTAGGCTTAGATGTTGAAAGGAAGGTACCAATGCAATGGCCTTGGAGCTCGCCTTGGAGCAACACAACGCATATTATTATAAGAAAGGATTTCATGATAGCTAGACGCTTCAGCTATGGTGTCATTTGCTTACCATGGCAGCATACGAGGGTACTGCAGCAACATTTTGCATACTTTTTCAATGGTGGAGCCTTCTTAGGGTCCTAAAAGGCTAACACATGACAATAAACGCTACCTGGAATGCAACTCATGTACATCTCCATGTTTGACCTAAAAGTCTTCCTTATACTTCCCGTTACACCTAATTAAAAGAATGTATTAATTGATGTCAACCAATTAATATGGGCTAAGAAGATCAAGGGGGAATGAGAGACAAACTTTCGTCTGGAGTCGAACCCAGGTCTAATGACCACACAGTAGAGACTGAGCCACCAGACAAAATTCAAGTTGGCCTGTGTAGGTTGACATCAAGTTAAGCATTATCTTTACCAGGTTAACTAAGAATATTTAATAACAGTTATGTATATCAATAGCAAGTGTGCTTTCAAGGATTAACACACATGCGCATTATTTACAAATTGAGGGTGTAGCACTTCATAAAGGGAATTATGCAAGTTATTATTTGGTTGCATGCCATCATCCCCTGCCTTTGCCTGAATGGTGCACCTGGATTTTATGACTTTAGCACTATCATCCTTACATCTTACAACATTCTAGATTTACTAAAATGTTTTTTATTCTTTGTAATTAAATATTGTAATGGAGACAAGATTGGGATACAGACTTATTATGATATATCAATGTAACTAACATAACTACATTGACATAACATGTCAGTCTGTGTCCCAAATCTTGCCTCTGTTACTTTTTATGCAATCCTTTCATTTACTTTTTATCACTAATATAGTGAAGGAACAGGATGGGAGACATTCACATCTGCTTAAATGGCGAATTTGGTGGTTACAGGAGTGCCTGCATCCACACCTCCAAAGTCCTTGGGACTGGTACCCTTGGAAGTGTCGTCGAAGCCACCCTAGACCAGCTCCACTGTGCAGCTAAAATAATGCACGACATCCTATGCAATGATTACTTATTGAATTCATTAACAAAGGAATTGAAAATCTGGAAGAGTTTGAAACACCCTTGTATTGTACAGCTTCTGTGTGAAGCACCGAATCCCAAGCACAGAGGTATCATCCTTCTGATAGAGTTAATGAAAGAGACTCTAACTGAGTTCTTGGAAGTCTCTTCAGGCCCCCTTCCCCTCCAGATTCAGTTAAACATCACCTGTGATATTGCTCAGGCTTTAGCCTATCTTCACCAACATAACATCCTTCACCGTGATCTCTGCAGCAGTAATGTCCTCCTTACTGAAGGCATTAGAGCCAAAGTTTATGACTTCAGCAATTCAAAGGTGATAGATTACAACATGAGTGGCAGTACAATGACCCTGTGTCCAGGTTCTCCAGTCTACATGCCTCCGGAGGCTCTACTTAAAGAACCTTTCTACTGTGACAGGCTAGACATATTTTCATTCGGTGTTTTGATAATTCAAATCATCACTCGCGCATCCCCAACACCGACTGCTGCTAAAGCTGTGATAGAAGATCCTTCATGTCCATCAGGGGAGATTTCGGTTTCTGTCCCTGAATGGAAACGACGGAAAAAAGACATTGATAAGGTTCCTTCTGAACATCCTCTCCTGCCCATTGCTCAACACTGTCTCAAGGATAGGCAACAAGATCGACCAACTGCTGCCGAAATATGTCCAAACTTGGAGTCGCTGAAGGTATCAGGTGAGATATATATATATATATATATGCATACAAATGTGTAACTACCATCTCCGCAGCAAGTGCCTACATTTTGTCGGTTTTGTTTCGTTCATTCGAGTGCACTATTGGGTTCATTAAGGATACACTATCAGGCCCATACGCAGGTTGTTGAAAAGGTAGGTTACATTATGGTTTGGTTGTAACGGGGTGTGTGCGTGCAAGCGTGCCACCTAATGGAGTCTGCGGGCATGTTCCCCCAGGAAAATTCTAGACCTGAGATCGTTTCTGATGCAATTTTAGTCCTCACTACACTTGATAAGCAAAGACTGTTACTATTTCAGTGATGAGGCCTGGTAGAAGCAGCATATGTGCAAACAAACTTGTCATTGTTACCATGGCAACTATAGGAGGTGTCCCGGTCCGTGTACTTTTCCGCCATCCAAATGGCCTTATTAATCTCTAAACGTACTTCGGGAAATTGCTTGACGAGTTAAAAAATCCAATTATATTCGGATTTTGGAGAAATGACACCGAAATCCTAAAACCCTCTTGATAGCCATTTATGCGCGATGTGTACCACACGGTTGCGACTCGCCGTAAAGGGTCCTACGCAATTCTTGTGTTGCTCGACCGCGTCTTACACAATTCTTACGTAGATGAGCGACGACGCAGGTCCGCGTCCTACGTACAAAAAATGCGTGCGTCATTCCTAAATTTGACCATGCACATTTAGGACTTAATTAACTTTTAGGTTCGAAAGTCCGTAAATCCTGATACGCTTGCTGCAAGAAGCTCTGTCGAAACGGGTAGAGTTTTCACATTTCGTATGCTTACTGCTTTAGAAACGGGTAATCATACGTGAGGAATCATGGGCCTTTTTTGAGTGTTTGCGTGTCTGTTTGCGACTTCGGATATTGGCCGACGCCGTGGCGGGAAAGAGCAAGGTCCGTCGGACTTGTGCATATATATACATTTAGAGTAATACGCTAAACGCTATAATAATAGGTAATACGCTCTAATAATAAGTAATACGCTCTAACCTTTGAAAGTATAAATGGCTATCAAGAGTGTTTTAGGATTTCCGTATCATTTCTCCAAAATCCGAACACCGAGGCGAGAATTTTTTAACGCGGCATGCAATTTCTCAAAGTACGTATTGTTTAGAAAAAAAGGCCATTTGGATGGCGGAAAAGTATGTACACGGACCGAATCCAGTCACTAGAATTATACGTTTATGGCATGTAATTACTGAGTCAGAATAAATTGCATGGGTCTTGCCTTAACTGACCTGAGTATACAAGTAAATGGAAATTTGAAAGGAAATATAGGGATTGCATAAAAGGAAAGGAGACAAGATTGGGACATAGACATGTTGTGTCATATCAACGTAATATTATTGATACGTCAATATATCATAACATGTCGGTGTCCCAATCTTGTCTCCTTTCCTTTTTATGCAATCATTTTCCTTTTTATGCAATCCCTATATTTCCTTTCAAATTTCTTAAATTTGAAAGGAAATATAGTTCCTGTCTTTTTTTTCTGGACCTAGGTACATTCATTTCGCTATGCATTGTATATTAGTTATACTACAGATAATAGCGTGTGCATGAAGAGTTAGGGGCTCTATATGTAACTGCCAGTACCATCATACAAATATTAACATTTAGTGAAGCTTTTGTTAGTGAAATAGAGTAATACTTGTCTGACGCTATTTGTTGTTATATTACAAGATTTACAGATCTTATGAGTGGCGGATCTAGGGGGGTTTCAGAGGATTCCACTGAAACCCCCCTTTTGCTGCGACTGCACAATAGCTTACATCTCACAACACGCGCAGCTGACTTACTGTATTCATGCTAGTTTGCGCTCGTCGCGAGCAAGTGTGCGTATCAATCACTCATCTGATTACAATTTCAACTCTCCACTTACATGTATATACCCTTTACAATTTTGAACAGGGGTGACAAGGGTTACGTGTGCGCAGGTCGTTTTTCGCGCGCGTGCATATAATTAACTGGGTGTGGCTTCAAAACTCACGCAAAACTTGCGCGACATGCTACCCCCTTTGCAAAATCCTAGATCCGCCACTGCTTATCTCAACATTGATCAATTGGTGCATTACACTTTACTAGCATACCAATTTCCACATTTAGTGGAGCTTTTGTTAGTGAGATACCGTATTGCCTGCCTGAGGCTATTTGTTGATTACAAGATTTACAGAGATCTTATCACAAGCTTTAACATCACACCAATTTCCATATTGGGCAGAGTTTTGTTAGTGAGATAGATTAATGCTTGCCTGAGGCTATTTTGTACAAGATTTACATGCATATGGTTTACAGAGATTTTATCACAATGTTGATCATTGGGGTATTAAGCTTTAACATCACACCAATTTCCACATTTAAGGGAGCTATTGTTAGCGAGATACAGAAATGCTTGCCAGAGGGTATTTGTTGTTTTATTACAAGGATTTTATCACAAACGTTGATCATTGGGGTATTAAACTATACTATGATACAAAATTTCACATTTAGCAGGGCTCTCATTAGTCAGATATAGGACTGTGTGGCCTCCATTATTATACATGGACTGAGGCTATTTTTGTTTATTTTACAAGAAGTACATTGTTTTAAACATGACGTTGCACTATACCTGCAGTGGAACTACATCACTGTACCAAGTTTCATATTTAAATATGTTACCATTAGTGAGTTATGCTTTTTCAAGTGGAAGAAGTAGTGTCAGAAGATGAACAATTTACAAAATAGACTCTTATTAATTTAAACCATTTTATAATTTCTGGGTAGAGTTACATATTTCAGAAATCTAGTAGGCAGCAAACTGAAAGTGAAAGTGATAAAAATCATTTTTAATGGGGATAGACCATAGCAATCCCTATATACACAGTACTACTGTACTGTGTGACATATACATGTATTGCATTGAGAGGAGTGTTAACATCAGTATTGCAAGAATCACAAAGGTTAACAGCAAATACTTTTGTTATGTTGCTATTAGCGATGATATCTCTACACATGCTGACCTTCAGGTTGGTGGTTACCATGGTTACTGAGTTTTGCTCATTAGTTATCCTAATTTATAATCCATGGCTGGGAGAGACAATAATCAGTAGTACAGGAACTACAAGGAACATTATACCTCTATTCCCCGGTACATAATGATACATTTCCACATGCAAAGATTTGAGTTCATTGTTTTTATGGTTATTGAGTTACGCTGATTCAAGAAGAAGAAGAATAAGAAGAAGATGGCAAAAATGTGAAAAGCACTTTTTAAGCTATTACACACATCTTACATCACAACACAACCAATTTTTGTATACTGGTTATTTTTCACACATTCTTCACCTTGATATCATTAAAAGTGAAATCAACTTCAAATTGAAAGTGAAAATGAACAAAATCCTTATATATGGTTTTTAATGGGGATAGACCATAGCAATCCCTGTATACATAGTACTACCATACTGTGTGATACTTTTTGGTAATCATAATTCAGTTACACTTTTGGCAAATGGAGCAATACCACCTAGTCCATAAACTTTCACTTACACTCTTTGTATTCCTACTTTTTTCACTTATACAGAAAAAGTCAACTACAATGCCACCGATAGTGGCAGGTTTGAGTTTGTACGAAGCCTTGGAGAAGGTTGCTTTGGCACTGTGTTTCTTGCACATGATAAGCAGAACAACGACCGGAAAGTTTCAATCAAATGCATCAAGGCTGGAAAGGCCTCAGAAAGCATGATGACCTACATCACGTCCACGTTTGCTGTTGAAACAAACCAAGAGGCAGATATGCTATTAAAGCTACGACATCCCCACATTCTTGGGTTTTTCAAAGCGTATAAATACGTGAACAAACAAGGAGAAAATGCAATTGCAATTGTTACAGATTTCTGTGAAAATGGCGACCTTCATACGTACCTGAGTCAAGGCAGCAGCCTTGAGAGGTTTAAACGGCTACAGTGGTTTCAACAGCTAGCTGAAGGTCTACACTATATTCACAGTCAAGGCATTGTACACAGAGATATAAAACCTCAGAACATCCTTATCTCAGGTGAAAGAACCCTCAAGATCGCAGATGTTGGGCTAGCAAAGCATCTTTATGATAGCCAAAGCAAGCTTGGAATCACTGACCAGCCATTTCACAAGTACTTCGAGTCAGCAGTTGGAACAATGCACTACATGGCACCTGAATTGTGGACACACCATTACAATGAAAAAAGTGATGTTTTCTCTCTTGGTCTTGTTTTTGTGGCTATGGCAGAATTTTCACCATTACCAGTTGCAAAGTGGTTTGAAGAAGAATTGCCACTAGGAAAGTTGTATAATGAAATACAAGCTACTCACCAACAAACACCTAGCCATCTGCTGAAATTGTCCAAGGGCACACTAAGTGAAAGAAGACTCTCTGACCGCATGCTGGAGTATGACTACCATATTCGATTCAGCTCTCAGGAGGTGCTCCTATGTCTACAAGACATGATAGCTTCAAATAGTGAGGCTCCACCCCCTAAGCAACATGGTTGCTGTGTTAACTGACTGACTCTATATTATCTCAAGGAACAGAGTGATAGTACCGTCATCTTACATTGTACTCCATACTAGATTAACATATGCATTTTGGGTGTTTGTTTTTCACATGTAGATATATGTGGGTGTCCGTCAAGTCTGATTACTAGATCTAGGACTAAATACATGTGTATATGTTTATCCCAAGTGATCATTGTAGAATGAATGCACTGAAGTGCGAAACCCTCGGCACATGCGTTGCAGAATGTGCATGCGCTTATCAGTGGGATATTGCCCTTAACAGGGGTGTAAAAGGTACCCGTACTTTTCAATCTTTATTCAAAGAACTGAGCCGTCCAATATCTTGTTTTAAATGTTCTCAGTGTGGTTGAAAATTACTGACAGTATCACATGTTTCAAACATGCCTGCACCTCACACCCTAATCTCTTGGAAGACCTCTCATGTAAAGATCTCTTATAGCCCGTTGCTAGGTGGTTGCTAAGATTATTGTAGTGGAATAAATCAACTACAGCCCTCCAGGAAGTGTGATGAGACTACGGTAACTTTAAATTGACCAATCAGGTTGCGAGAAACGCGGGATCTATTTTTCATAGTCACCTCGTTAGCGGGATCTATAGTTGGCCGCTGGCCCCTAGTACCGGGATCTATTGGCACGCTTGTTGCTATCGGTTTGAATGGTCATTGTCCAATCAGTTTCTCCGCTGTAGTCTAAAATAGTTAGACGCACTCGTTTTCGGGAACTACGCGATTTAGAAAGCCTCGGGCCCTTAGTAGCGCCCTCGCTACGCTCGGGACGCTACATCTGATCCGGCCCTCGGCTTTCTAAATCGCGTAGTTCCCTCGACTCGGCGTCTAACTTATATGAAGGTGACAATATCTGGTGTGAAGGTGTCAATATCTGGTGTGAAGGTGTCAATATCTAATGTAGGCCCAGTAATATTCACTGAGCCATGATGTCATACTCAATGTGTTCGAAGTTACAGATTGACGTGGAGCATGCAAAGTTTGCGTAGTTTTATTCAGCTGGCTTGATTTTCGAGTTTGAGTGATGGCTAGTAGGAGCACTCCTAAGCGTATGCAGAGCATTGAAAGCGGTCAGAGAGAGCCAGCACTTTTTAATACGCATACGCTTCCTACTAGCTCTTTACCGCCGGTGCTGCTCACAGCTTTGGGCTTACCCAGGGATAGTTTGAGCCTTTACAAGGTGTTCCACAATTCACAGGTACAACTTGAGGGGAGCGGGAGCCTTAACAGCTGCTTAACGGTTTCCAAAACTATGGGGGACTAACGCGGCCCTTCGTCCACCTCGTCGCTAAAAGCTGACTCGGTCCACGACTCCATTCCTATAATCTTCCGCTTCTCTAGTACACATACGCTTAGCATAGCCGCCATTCAAACTGAGCAAGCTTACGCAAACCATGTCATATATGGCATCATGACGTCAAGAACCACCTAGCAACCGGCTATAAATGAATTATAGCACCCCTGGTCGGGATGTTGCGGTTTATAAGCACTCCCCTCGGGCGCTTCGCGCCCTCGGGTATCGTGCTTATAAACCAGCAACATCCCTCCCAGAGGTGCTATAACTTATACATATCAGGCCTTGGTGAGGGAAATCCTGACTCCATTTTTGATATGTGTTCAAAAATGTCAAACTGTCACTCTTTATGGAATGTTAATTTCAGTGCTTAGCCATAGACTCTGCATGTTTTTATCTCCTTAAAGTGTGTTTTACATGTATCTGTTCATAGTAGACTTTATATCGTATTACACTGCATTATGCTGCGAGTTTAAGCACGGACAAACAGACAGACAAACCCAACTACTATACCCTCGCTGCGCATGCACTAATTTTAGCACTAAAGTGAATTAGTCAATTAGTGAATGGTGTACACTACCATATGTGTTAGCCAAGTCCAGCCAACACACTGCAAGTGATTTGTGGCAACATCTGGCTTCTCCAGCTAGCTTATGATGCTCAGTACACCCAGGGTTTGATGTTGTGATTCATGTATATAACCATTGTGGAGCATGAACCCTAGCCATTGATGCTAGAGGATAGTGGTAAAGATTTTGCTCGTGCAGGATGTCAAAGCAATTAGCTGCAAAGGAGAAGTTGGCTCTTGAGCTGCAGCTGGTTTTGGTACTAGTTTAATAACAGCCATCTTCCAAATGAAAGGCACACTACACTCCTTCCAACATGTTTTATATATATTAAAGGAGCATCATGGAGGCTAGGTCATCTCTTTAGGATGATGTAACTGATCTGATCATGGGGCGATAGAGTTGATGATGACTTGGAATGTTTAATTGCCTTTCTGACTTCATCTAGTGATATATCTGCACAATTAAAATCATACTTCGGCAGAGGGGGTGAAACAAAACACTCTGGATGGGCAAGTTCCAGGGCCCAGAACTATATATATTCCAAATAAGTCCTCTGCTTCACTTATACCAAAATTTTACATAGACTTGTATCAGATCCAGCCTTACCATCAAGGAGTTACTTTGAAAATCTTAAGAAATTGCGATGGCACATTTGTCATAATAATTTTCTTTCAGAGATCATTTTTCATGGTTGTGACTCGACATATGGCTCTGCTACACTCCCGAACGAGATAGAAGGCATTTATTTGCAAGTGGGTATCTAGCCAATGAAACTGTTGGTAGCAATGATCTTTTGTGACGGCACACTTGACTTTTGAGAATATTTTTGGTGACTAGTAGCACTCCAGACTACTCCAGCAGGGCTCCAACCAATTCTGTTGAGAGCTCCAGTCCTTGCAGTCTCCTAGATTTCATTAGGGTCCTCTGAGGTAGGGATTTTGAGGTGGCCATTCTTGTGCAAACACCACTCATTGAATGCTAAATGAATGTACATTAAAAACAAATGCTCTCTATGATCCACTTACTTAGTACTTTCTTTATAGCTGTTTTATGCACAACTATGAGCCACATCATCTTAGGCACACACTTAAGAGTGCAGCTATTAAAGAAAGGTCATAGCTAAATATATTCACTAAAGAAATTCTTTAGAAGTCAAATACACTGCCTCAGCTAACTACATGGTGGCCTTTTATGCCAGCATGAGAGATGGGTTTGGACAGTTCCTTAAAGGATAAAGGGTGACAGTGACAGAAAGTTGCCATAATATATACATGTACCCATATGCAGCAAGACGGGATATGAATGCGTGCAACAGTATAACCTTAAAGTACCAGTGAAGAGCTTATGCCAACTATAGCCCTGCCCCTGTTTGCCCATGTGCTGAATTTACCAAAGGTTGGTTTCCCAATTCAGAGTTTAACATATAAAGCATGTGGACACAGCTAGTCAGTGAACAAGCCATGTCACAGCAAATGTGCCACTCTCTATATTATTATATGTTGAAGGAGTCTTGTACCAATGTCAACAGTTATACTTTACTGGAGTTTTGCAATGGAAAGTTTTGTGAATGCATCCTAAGTCATTGCATTTATCTGTACTAACAGCTCAGCTAGAAGTTTGAAAACATGGTGTATTAGTACAATGCGGCTATTAGCTACTCTTAAAGATCAGCTTGTATAGGAGTTATCATTGTGTATGTGCAATAATTTGGACAACCTATCAGAAACAACTGTACATATGACCTTATGGTGTGTTAGAGACAAATGATGACCCGCACAATTAGGTCTTGATACACTATGCTTTTAAAATCCCATTTCCCTCATTATTCTTGTCAGTTTAACCTATTATTCTGTCAATAAAAGTAAAAATATGTAAAACTCCCATGGTGAAAAAGGGCAGTTTTTAATAAATATACACATACAAAAACAGAATGACCTTCACATTAGTTTTGTTTACAGAGGAGTCAAGGGAAATATCATATGGGCTGTAATGGGCTCCTATTATTCTGGTATAATTCTTGAATGCTTGCAACCACCTATTATTCCCAAAATTATGCTGACATAATGCTATACACAATGCTATTACTATAACCAGTTGCTCATCATAGAGCCAACAGCAAGCAATAGTAAATCTGGATGTAGTGGGACCAAGATAAGTGAATGTTATGCATGTGTGCCTCTGCCCATGAGCATGGATACACGACTATGGAATTATGCTGTGTTATTATTGAGCTAAGCAGTGCAAAGTGCATGTGATGTAATCAATAGGGCACACAGAGCTACCCTACTAATGAGAGAGATTTCAAGTCAAAGGATTTAGTATGCATGTAAATATATATAACTGCATATACTGCACAAAACGAAGATAATGCGCATGCTTACATTAAAAAACAGCGCCACTCGGGATAATGAAAGTATACGGAAAATTGCATATTGGGCTTTGCGGTGGCTAGGGCCTAGGGTTCAATTTGGCGGACGCGCCCCTTCACTGCATCAAATCTTTGAATCCGCAGAACGTCATGGGGGCTAAGACATCCTTGATAAAGGTAATCGCACGTACTAACACACTTGTCACCATTTACAATCTACTCACTTGTCCACCCACTATAGGGAGGGAATGTTCATGATATTGCCCTAAACCTCAATGGCCATTTTGGCTACCAGAAAGTGGTAGTTCACACGTCACAGGAGCTCGGGGTTGGCGCTTACGGCAGCGTGGTCAAAGCCAACTTAGATCGCGTCCCGTGCGCTGCAAAAATTATCCACCGAATATTTGTCAATGCCGACGACCCAGGACTAGCCAATTTCGTGGCTCGTTTCGAACAGGAGTGTCGCATCTTGCGAGACCTGAAACATCCGTGTATTGTCAAATTCTTGTGTGTCATCCAAGACCCTAATACTAACAAGCCCATTCTTCTAATGGAGCTGATGAAAGAAAGTTTGACAAAGTTTCTGGAAGACTCCCCATCTGACATACCTTACCACATGCAAGTGAATATCGCCTACGACATAGCCCTAGCTGTAGCACATCTTCATACAAATGGTATCCTCCATCGTGACCTCTCCAGTAATAACATTTTACTGAATGATATCCAAAGGGCCAAGGTGACTGATTTCGGCATGTCAAAGATTGCAGACCAAAACCCCTCTATGACCCGCAGTAGAACCACCCAGTGTCCTGGAACACTAGTCTACATGCCACCAGAAGCTGTCAGCCCTCGACCTCACTACTCTGATAAAATAGACACATTCTCAATCGGAGTCCTTCTTGTACAGATCATCACTCGTACATTTCCTGCACCCACAGATGCTGCTGTTGAAAGGGAAGACCCTACTTCTCCCACACGCAAGAGCTATGTTCCTGTGTCTGAGGTGGACCGTCGAAAATCTGACATTGATAAAATTCTCTCTACACACACATTTCTTCCACTTATTCTCAACTGCCTCAAAGATCTAAGCCAAGAGAGGCCCACTGCTGCCCAGCTCTGTCAGAGTCTGAGTGATCTGAAGATGACACCAGCCTACAAGGAAGTGGTTACAAAGAATACTGTACCATATGAGGTGGGGATCACATGTAATATACAACTCTCTGTAGTTCTGGACAGGTTCAAGGGGTGTATACAAGGTACACATGGAATTATTATATATAGCATACTAGCCAGATAAAGTAATTGAGAATGACAGAAAAGAATCCCCTCCTCCCCATCACACACCAAAAAGACACAAACACAAAACATGTAAACCCTCTACTCTCTCTCATAATGCTTCTAAATATCATATGCCTCTCCCTCCCCCTCTCCCTCCCCCTCCCCCTCCCCCTCCCCTCCCCCTCCCCCTCCCCCTCTCTCTCTCCCTCTCCCTCTCCCTCTCCCTCTCCCTCTCGCCCTCTCTCTGTTAAAGGGAGAAACAGAACTCCATAAAGCTGCAGAAGCAGGAACTATACATGTAGTTAAGAGACTAATTGCCAAAGTCAATGTCAACTCCAGGACTGAGGATGTGAGCCATACACACTCCAAAGTGTACATATAGTACATGAACACTGTTTACCATGACAATCACTGGTGTGTTTCTGTCCTTACCAGGAAGGCTGGACTGCTCTTCACCTAGCGTCATGGGGAGGTTACATTTCAGTTGTACGTCCTTTGATCCAGGCTCATTCTGTCATAAACCAGCAAAGTAAGGTAGGGCCTGACATCCACTGTGCATATGCATGTATTGTGTATAAGGATAGCCCAGCATTAGATGGCTGACATCGTGTACAGGTATACTTCTGTCCTCTGTATAGAATGGCTGGACTGCACTCATCTTTGCTTCCTTTTATGGGCACGCAGCAGTAGCTGAGCTCTTACTACAGGCAAATGCAGATGACAGCATCTGTGATGAGGTGTGCAAAATACATGTAATATGATATCTTAGAAGTGAAATATAGTCTTATTATCCTAGTTGTGGTCATCATAATACTACCACTACTCATAGTAATATGCACTTCACTGTACAGGATGGTTGCAGTCCACTTTTTGTGGCTAGTCAGGAGGGTCACATGAATGTAGTAGACCTACTGCTGAAAGCTGGAGCCGATATCCACCAGACTGCCAAGGTATATACATGTACTTCTATTTTACATGCCACCACCTGTGGGGCTGTGCTGTTTATGTATGTGTGTGAGTTCAGAGCAATTTTGTGTTGGTGTGTGTGTCAATAGCTGAAAACACATACATGTATGTGTATATAGACATTCCTATACATGCATGCATGATATAGAATGGTGCTGTTCCTTTGCTGAAAGCTGCTGAGCAGGGACACTTTAAGATTGTTGAAAGGCTCTTGGAGGCAAGTGCCAATGTCAACACCCAGGACAAGGTGATGATAACTGCAGAATGCAACAGTCTAAATTGCTTATTGAGCTCCATGTAACTCTCAGTAAGTGGTTCTTTCACTCTCTTATAGGACGGTGCCAGTCCACTCTTTGTGGCCAGTCAGAATGGCCACACCAATGTAGTGGACCTCCTACTAAGAGCTAGGGCTGATGTCCATCAGACCTCCAAAGTATGACAGAAGTTAAATGTCATGTGATGTACTCCTTAGGAGAAACCTTTTGTTTACTTGTGGCACATATGCTGATATCTTGAGGATGTCACACTCTCTATTACACACATCTCAATATCTTAACGTGTATACTTTTCTCCCCTTCACTCCACAGAATAGTGTCAGTCCACTCTATACTGCTAGTCAGAAGGGCCACACAGACATAGTGAACCTACTACTGAAATCTGGGGCTGATGTCCACCGAGCCAAGAAGGTATATAGGCATGTACATATGTGCCATCAAATAATTACTCTGTGCATATACACCATCATCTATTCACACATGCCATAAAGGATGGTTTTGCTCCTCTGGGGATTGCTGCTCAAGAGGGACACCACCAGACAGCTTACAGACTCCTGGAAGCAGGAGCTAACATCAACCATCAGGCTGAGGTGATAAGAACCGATAGCTAGAGCTAAATTGCTCAGTAGATAGAGCTGACAATATAATATCTGTACCTTGTACTAGTTTCTAGCTACCTTGAAAGTTGCATGTTTTTGTAGTAAAATGATGACACCATACACCGTAATGTTTCAAATCTCTCTCCACACAGAATGGCAGCACAGCTCTGCTTGTTTCCAGTTTGTATGGTCACTCAGAGGTGGTGAAACTACTGCTACAAGCTGGAGCCAGAGACCTCCCTAACAAGGTATTTCTAGATACAACACAGGAACAAAACTGTTGTAAACAACAATCATGACATCCTGAGCACATTTCACATATAGTGCTACCTGCATTCAGAGTTTATTCTTATCTTCACAGATTGGAGAAACAGCCCTGAGTTGGGCCATGGATGAGGGCCATACAAATATAGTCAGTCTACTAAAGCAGCACCAGCACTGACACATGTACACACATGATGTGTGCACATGTAGTTATATCAATTGTGACAGTCACATTATTTTGTCATGATCTCGTGCACTGTACATGTGGTATATAGTTGCTTTCATAACTCCATTTCTTTGTAAGAACTAGTGGCTGACTGAAGGTACATGCATTATCCAAAATGAACGGCTGTAAGGCTGAATCTGTAGCTGTATATATAAGCAGAGGATGGCATGGAGCACCACACTTTCTTATGGGACATATACATAGGCTAACTTTGGCTGATAAGGATATTCATGCTAAACCATATATCAGCAGACTTGCAAATAATAATACTGGATTTAAAGTAAAAAAACATGAATTATTATGACTGAGTAGTTGATTCAGGTGAAGTCAAATACACGTACTGTTTATATTATAATAATGTGTGCATGAGGTTGGTTTCTCAGAGTGCACGTGCACATGGGTGGAGTTTCCCTTTTCTTTACTTTTATACTCCATCCCTTGCTCTTATGTATGGTCCCTTTCTCCTCTTCCTCTCTCATGCCTTAACATATGCTTCCTTGTCCTACCCTCCTCCCTACCTCCCCCCTCCCCTCCCCAGCTTAATTCTCTGCACCAATTCTTCCATCTTCCCTCCAATCCAGAACACACTGGCCTCAAACTGCACCACTACGTAAACACTCAGAACACACTCTCATATTCAGAGTCTTCACCACATAAATTGAATATATATATACCTGTATGTCTCCATGACGCTCGAGCTGCAACTGGAAGTCCACTATCATTATATTAGTTTATATTTACACAACTACAAAGCCAAATAACTAGCCATATGTACGTGTACATCAGCTGGAGAGATTAGTCATTTAACAAACAGCTCTAATTGCTGCAAGTGAATCTGCTCATCCTTCTGGTCGGCACAGATCCTCACCTCTATAGCATTAGTGGTAGGTGCAGGGAGGACAGTACAGAAGTATTCTTGGCTCTCCTGTCGATCGCAGCATTCATGGAATTCCCCACATCCATTTCCGTCCCACAGTGGATTGTCCCCATAGAACTGTTTAGGAATAGCTGTTGATGCACATCCCGTGTCACAGAAGTAGTTCTCACCCACAAAACTAGGGATGAAGATATTGTTATTCTGAGGACTTCTGCTGTTTGTGCATGGGCAAAGATGTCGCATAAAACTCAAATCCTCGTGCATGGCTGCAGCAAATGTCCAGATATGGTTACGCGAACTACCATGAGTTATACTCACACCATCAACATACACGTCATCTATAGTCTGGTAAGTACTGGATGACGGATAGAAAGCATCAGGCTTGCCTTCTTGGTAGGCAATGACTTTACCACATACTGTCTGATATGAATAGCCATAGACTGGGTAGTAGTGGGAAGAGCAGCCATCAGCTTTCCGTGTACAGTAACGACCTGTACTAACAACAGGGGTAGTTGTTTTGAATCCACTTGGACACTTGTGTGTTGGATCCCTCATATCAAGCTGAGCCACACGAAGCCAGTTCCCATAGTAGTAATACCCAAATGCTCGAGCGATCACACAATACATATACTTTGGTGGAGTTACTGGTGTCGTTACGTAGTAGAAACGTGAGGGTGCACCGTGTGAGAGGTCATTACAAGAAGAGAGTGCATATTCTTCTCGTAGTCCTTGCATTGCAGTTGGTAGCATTGGCACCTCGTCCATAAAGTGAGGATCACAAGTACACGATGAGATGTTTTGAATCTCCATGTTTAAGAGCTTGAGGAGCAAAACCTGCTGGTAGGAGTAGAAGTCAAGGAGTGTTGTATCTGAGCCATAGGATTGCACACCTCCAACCAAGAGAATTGTAGACACTACAACATATAGCATATCCATTGTGAACATGTAGACTGCATGCAGCTTTTTAGAAATACTGCTATAGATATAAACTTCATTTGTCTTTATTATATATGTAGTAGTGGCATTGTTGACCTGGCAATACTCTCTTGGACAAGCAATGTAAGCACAGACGTCAAGTGACATTCAGATGAGACTGGCCATGTTTCTAACCAGTGCTTGTAGTATACTCAGCAATATATTTTACTGTTAAGTTCTATGCCAAGCCATGGGATTGTTATTTAATAATCCACCAGAACACTACACTATTGCTGGATTAAAATTAAGTGGCTCACGTAAACATGTTACCATATAGCTTCCCTCTATATATCTCCGAGTAAATTATCACTTGAAAATATTTCTAATATAGCATTGCTTTGCACAACATAAAATTTCTTTATTATGCATAGATACTGTGAAATGTGACCACGATAAATACTCCTAGTCAGTGTTTTTTCTGTTCAGATGATGCTAGTAGCAGTGGTAGATGAGCCATTAAATACAGTGGACATTCTGCATAAAGGGGGGAACGTATAAGACTGGTACAACATTACAACACCTATCCAAGTGTACCCATGAACATGCTGCAATAGGCTCAGGATTCACACTAACAGAGTTAGATACATCCGCTGGCTGAATAGAATCTCAAGCAAATATCTCATCTAGAAATCTGTGTTTTGGTCTTCTAAGAATATAAAACCTACCACTGAACTGTGTAGACACATGTATCCATGTGTGTAGGTATTTCTCTAAGTCACCCTGGTCTTCAGTTAGTAGACACCTTTCTACATACAACTGTGATAGGAAAATATACATGAGAATTAAATTCTGCACTTGAGCCAAATTTTTCTCAGTCCTAATCGGAGTCGGCCCTCTATATAGGGATGGCACCGACACACCCAAACTCCACACGAAATCATTGTGTTAATACTTGTGCTCACAAAAACCAGTGAAACAACATTTCCAACCCAGATTACTACTCAGACACTCTTACCACTGAGCAACCACAAAGAATGATATTCATAATCAATGTCACTGACCACTTTTACCCACACATGCATATAAATATAGGTGGGGTAGATGAGCATTGTGGGTGGGCTGAAGCGAATCCACCTAGTATACAGTTGACCAGAATATTTTGTAACAGTAATACATACATATCTACTATATGACACTCCAGTTCTATACAACAATTAAGGTGGGCTTGCTCCCACTCGGTCAATAAGAAATAAACACAAGTTGGTACTTTTGACACTCCTACACTTCAGCATATATACATGTAACGGTGCAATGCTCATATGAGTGTATATGTACGTGAATTTGATTCACAAGCAAGTGTAGAGCACCATTTCACATCATACATATAGAATGTGATATTTGGATGTTGGTACATGTATAATTCATTTACTTTATTTAAGTCATTTTCCGGTAGATTAGTTAGTCCTCCCTCGAACTTCACTAGCCAGTCAGCCGTGAAGATGTAGTGTAGGTGAGACTCTAACCTGAGCCTTAAAGAGGTAGCTCTCATCCAGGGCAGGCGAGAGGATATGAGGCCTGCAGATACCCCCCACATCCCACACAGTCTCTCCTGCATACAGGGAACCTAGTGTTAGCTAGGCACAATTTCTGTCATACTATATGTACATAAGTGTACATAAATAAATCAAGACCAACATACTACATGTACATACTACATACTAATGATACTGACATAGCCGTTCTTACATGCATGTAACAGAGCTGAAAGCTGGACAAACACTTCTATATATATGCATGCACACAAGCCATTCCACATCTGTCAGGTGACATATACCACCCTTGACTAGCCAGGAATCCTTGATGAGATCTATCGCATGATAAGAACTGTGGCATCAGATAAGGCTCAAACCCAACAATTACATTAAAAACCCAAATAGTAGTAGAAAACGGGGAGATAGAACATATACCTACATACACAGAGGCATATAGGCAGGGTTTAATCCAAGGGGAGGCGCAGGGGGGGCAAATGCCCCCCAAGGATTTCAGCTGCCCCCCCCCCCCCCCCAAGCATATGACACTATCAACAATTCATCTCCTGCCCTGCCAAATGTGCCCCCCCAAGTTTCTACAATTATTAATTTTGCCCCCTCAAGGACGCGTGTCTAGATTAAACGCTGATAGGAGAGAAATGGCCAAAGCCCCTCCAAGTCATATGAGACTGCAGATAAGTGGTTTTTGCTACTGGGCTTGCAGGAGTATAGTCTAAAACTCAGTGATGTACAGTTAGCAGGCTTTGATAAAACATAAAGTTGTACATTGCACATATATACACGTATTATGTACACTTGCATACATGTACAATGTAAACCATCATTTGTCTCGTTACATTTTATGCATGTACATACAATATATGTACATTAAAATCAAGTCATGTAGTTTTACATACATCTGTATACTCACCAAGTGTTGACCTCTCACATTCCTGAGGTTAGTAGTCATATCCTGTTGGTGTACTTCCTCTAACTGAACAAGCTACACAGGAGAAAAATCATCCCACCACATCCTTGGTTTGCTCTTACCATCCAGCAGGAAGACCCCTGTCTTAATATGTATATATACTGAGAATGTGCATACACCTACATGTACATGTACATGGAAAAACAAACTGTATAGCACACTAGCTAAGGAAAGGAACCCAGGAGCCTCACCCCAACAATATACACAATAAGATCTTTTATCGCTAGCCATCTCTCTCCACACACCCAGCTACTGTTCAAACTCAAATACATACGGACATAAACAGCCCAAGGCTTAGAAAAGTATTGTACGAGTCTCTAGGCTTATTATATAACTGCCACTTAGCTTAGAAAAATATGAAACATTTACAGCTTCTAGGCTTAGAAATACAACTCTAGGTTTAGAAAATCTGCAACATTTACTTACAGCCTCTAGGCATAGAAAAATACATTTATAACCTCTAGGTTTAGAAAAATATGCAACATTTACAGCCTCTAGGCTTAGAAAAATACATCTATACAATATAATTGGGCAAGGAGGATCCCACCTAGCCATGCAATTGGGACAATGTTTCCATCAACGTTGAGTGCACACACCAAATACCTTTACGAGTTCATTCACGCTTGCCCACAATGGTGCATTCATCTAGTATATAGCCATTATGTGTAAATGTACACACATGTTCTGCAGAGAGCTGACAAATACACACACTAAATGAGTGAACACCTTTGCAGTCATGGGCATTGAAGCAGAAGCCAAGTTCACACAGCACATCAAGGTATACATACGATGTGAACTGATGTCATGTACAAATACAACTACATTGTACATGTATGCCTTCATGCGATGTGACAACATCATTACTTTGTCACACCACATGAACATGTATATAGTTGCATATGTGTATTAATGTATGTTCACATGGTGTCCATGTACACTTGCAACTAATGCGTTTTTATGCACACAAGCTCACATGATGAATGTAAGTCTTCATCTGCTTCCATTGCTCAGAAGTCTCCTGACAATGGTCATCAGATAATAGATAGTGGAGGCTTTGAACTCTGACCTTAGTAGCAGCAGCCAAAACATCAGTCTTCACGTCCTCAGTAAGGAAGTGATGACTTAGCATGTGATGAGGGTACATGAACCTGTGAAATAGATGACAGGCAGTGCAGGATGTACTTATGATTGCATCAACTCCATCTCTGTGATGATGTAACACACACTATATGTCTACGTGTATTGGCATGACCAAATGTAAACAAACGTGCACATAAAATATACATGTATGTGCACATACATGTAAGTATAAAATATATATACATGTACATGCATATGTACAATGTAAAATGCCATATGCATGTGTATATACTATTGCACCTGTACAAACTCACACTATAAAAGGCACAATGTACCCCAGCACAGGTATAAAGAACAGTGCTATAGTCGGCAGCATTTTTCTCAGATCTTTCTGTGTCTGTGAGTATGAATACAACACTAACAGTACATATTTAGTATGGTTACACGTACATGTTACATCTACACATTACATTATGTAGCACATGTATATACAGCTAGACATGTACAGACAAAGAGAAATCACATTATATGCTGTGCGTACATGCACCAACAGCTACAGGGTGTGTGTTCCCTACAATGTATGTATTGTGGAAACTACAAATTAATCTCATTTGGGTATATATAGCATCAAATAACCTTTGACATTGACCTGGTATATGAATTGTAGTTCTGCTCTATTGAACTTGAAGTCAGTTCTGCCAAGTCCTGTTTCATGTGGGGCAACTCCTGTTATTACCAGCCTATGTCGTCTCTTCAGCTCGTACATGCTCTTTACATCTTTGTAAAGACTCTGCAAACATATATCCCATTGAGTACAATGAAAGTGAAAGGAGCTCAGTTCATAACTACAGTATATATACACGGTTGCAGTGCACACAGAGGACAAGCATTAGACCAACATGTACATATAGTGCCGTCAACAGCACCCTTTAAAAATTGATATTATAAAGGTAATTATATATTCTGAGCATTGTTGTGGGATCTAAAACATTTGGGAAAATATACGCTCTGCCATGCAAATCCTGGCATGTGAAGGTACATTTACATATAAGCCCATTATACATACACCATGTACATGAATATGAACTCTGCCAGCACGCAATAATCAAGGGACTGTAGTACGTCACAAACTGGGAAAGACTTCCTTTGCACTTCCCTCCAAACACTATACACACCCCATACTAGGAAAGTTTAGATAACGTAGACACTAGACTCTGCTGGTGTCTTTGATGTCTTTGATGTACATGTAGATAATGCAACCAAAACACTTCCACATGTACATGTAGGCGTAAAAATAGCAGACATGCTTGCTTCGTGTGCATGAATAGCATGTGAGCTCTGTAGATGGAGACAGAGGAAAGTATGGGGTAGACTGATGGATGACCTCTCTGTGTCTGAATAAGGATAGGAGAGTGGTTGTTAGCTTCCTTTTAGTTGTGTAGAGGAGAGTACTAGTGTGAGGGAGAGTGTTAGTTAGCTTCCTTTTAGTTGTGGAATAGAGAGTACTAGTGGGAGGGAGAGCAGGTAGTGGGGAAGGTCTACATAGTAATGTTGTGTGTAAGGGCAAGAAATAAGGTTTTTGCATGGAGTAATTTGTGATACAGGAACCAGGGGGTAAGAACACATGGCTTGAACGAGGAGAATAGAGCAAAGATCTAGACAAGCAAATTAAATTTTAGAATCCCTCTGAGTAGTGGTCAGCAGGGAGAGTAGAATTCATGTGTTGTGGAATGATGGAATAATTTGTGATAGAGGAACTAGGAGGTTAGACACTTGGCTTGAATGAGCATAGATCTAGACAAGGCAAATTAAATTATGGAATTACTCGAAGTTAGTGGTCAATGGAATTCATGTGTTGTGGGAGAGTTCAGCGGATGAAGTCATTGTTGTGGAGAAATTGGAGGAGTGTTGGGGAGAGAGCTGTGAGAATCTTAATAGTACAGAGAAAACAGCATATGTTCTACAAAACACTTGAGTACACATGTATGTGTATCTTGAGTACACATGTATGTGTACTCAAGATACATATATGGGAGGTATAATAGTGTGGTCATGATTGCTGGGGATATGGGGATTAATTGTTGCTGAGCAAAGTTGGCTCATAGAGTGACTACAGGTGTCAGTATGAATGGCTCCACCTACACATGTACATGCACACGTAAACATGAATGACAGTGGTCATATGGTAGACGGCTCTATTGCTACATACATGTAATTGATGGATGGCATGTATGAAGTGGCCAGCATGTCTCATCAAGTACAGTGGCCTGACCACAGCCTGAAAGCTTAGACCCTCTCATGTACTTGTGTATGCCATCTTTGATCATGTGTGTCCTGTTCCTTTTGCTGTTGAACCCTTAAAACACTATACTGGTTGTGTACTGATGGAATGCACCTGATTAATACTGCACACATTGAAACCTTCGATGACCTCTGCAACATAACACTGCATTCCTTACTTTGGATGCTCTTCTCAAATGCAGATACGTAATATGGAAGAATGCATGATTACGTTACAACGCTTCACTGCAAGTACACAATCTCTGCAAGGATACAGGGCAATTTACCTTTGTTCCGGTCATAAAAGCAGAAACAACAGTTGCAGTCTTCCTCCAGCCTCTCCTAATCATCCCCTCATCTGCTGGTGGGTGTGAGGATCCACTGGAATAGGTACTACAGCGTATACAAAGGCACACTGGAGAGTTTGTGACACTAGAAGGAGCTTTTAGAGTCTTTTTTATTTCACTGAAATGCAATGAAGATGATAGAAGGTATCTGGACTTCTCCAAGGGGGGCCAACTTCCACAATATATTCTCCTCATGACTCTGTAAGACCACATAACTTAGTGTAAATGCATACAATGACGGATCTCATCTGATGCATGTATACATAATATGCATGCATACAGCTCTGTTCGGCCATTCAACTTACAAACTCCACATGTAAGCTTATACAGATTCTTATTAGAGAGCACCACATGCGGAAGGCAACAGGTTAATATTAGAATCCACGATGGCTCTGTCTCTCCACCACCTGAAAAGGGTACTCTACTCGTGTTCATGTTCCCAACAGGCACCTCTGACGGACCTCTATTTCTGCCGCCACTGCAAAGTGTCTCGCTGCCAAGATTGCGTGTCCACCAACGTAGACACCTACTTCTGCCCTCACTGCTTCGAAACTGCGCCCATCTCGGAGGCCAAAAACAAGAAGAATCGCTGTAACCACTGTTTCCAGTGCCCACGGTGCACTTCGACACTCACCACACGTTCCATTATAGTTCCTAGTGAAGTTCTCGGTGAGCAGTCCCCTAAGAAAGCTGACCAGCCAGCCACTTCATCCCCGTCCACCCACAAGGCAGCCCTGAATCGCTCTCCTGGAGGGACTAAGTCCTACTACCTCTCTTGCACACACTGTAAGTGGAGTACTCGTGATGTGGGTATCAAAGATAAGAGATCTCCCATTGATTTCAAGGACCCACCCAGTCCCCATCAGGAACGTGTTAATAAACTTGTGTCATTTTACAAGGAGTTTGCCCTAAGGGACCAGGCTGAACGAGAGAAAGCTAAAAAGGTTGGCCGTCGAGGCCGAACCTTTGGTGGGCTTTTAGATCCTTCCAAGTTCGTGGGGGCAAAATCGAGTTCAATGGAGAGCCCCACACAATTGCGACGTGCTGCTTCGCAAGTGCCATGGGATAGCTCGGTCATTGAAAAAATGGCTGCCCAGTCGTCAGATAGACCTGACCCAGTTCCTGATGAATTGTATATTAATGAAATTGACCTGAGAAATGTCCCAACGTTGCAACAACGCCTTCTCGATCCTATTCACCAACCAACCAGTGTGGATCAATTCACGCCACGACCACTACACCTAATTGGCAAGAAACTACTTCGCTGCAAGGGCTGTGATCATATTCTTCTGAAGGCTGAGATCAACCCAAGTTCCATTCGCTTCAAGATCCAGCAGATTGCCTTGCATTCCTTCCCTCAAGTCCGCATCTTTGAGCCTCCACAGCTTACACCAGACCAACCGTGCCTGGTACTTCTCTCAATTACCAACCCACTGAATAGTGTGGTGACTGTATCGTTTAGTCAACTCCAGTTCAATAAGACAAAAGATGAGCTAGTGGTAGCCTCTCTACCTGAAGGAAGCTATCAACTGAGTCCTAATGATGATGTGGGTGACTTGCTGGATGGAGATGGGGAGGATGAAATGGAAGGGGCAAAGGAGTATGTCCACTCTCGTCTTCTTGGTAGACTAGTCCTGAAGTTCAATGTCACACCTGTAGCAACGGCAGGTGAGGTGAAGTTTGGTTTTATTATGAATTTCAGCTACAAGCCAACAGTAGAGGCTGACAAACCAGACGCAGAACTTGTCATACCCATACCAATCACAGTGGACTTGGGTAAAATCACGACTCCCCAGGCTTAGACTATGTTTATACACTCAAGTCATCTCATTGTGTGTGTATACACGTAATGTGAATTCAGTGGTATCTCATATGTTCCTTTGTTTTCTGGATTGCATGTGTATGAACATCCTTTAGCTAAAGAGGGCAAACGGAAGACAAAGGACCCGACAGCTAGTTGCGTAATTAGACCACGTGTGACGTCAATTATAATTAGCATTCTTCCGTTGGGTGTATTTATAAGGCCCTAAAATAGGCTCTAAAATAGGCTCTAATCACCGATTGTGGAACTGAGTGGTACGCTATCGTTCTTGGTTGGCGAAAGGTGCTATTGAAGTGCAAACTCGTGGAGTGATGAGGGGGAAGGCTGCCAAGGCGCAATGCCTGGTGGTGTGCTGGCAACTTTTACTGATCCTCTGGAAAAACTTTCTTTTGCAGGTACGTATTAATATTTATTGCACTCCAGTGGTTTCTCGACCCCGAAACCTAGCATAAGCTGCATGATTTGGTTGGGTAGATGTAGGCCATGTGAATCTGTTGAACCTGTTCAGTTGCACTGTACAAGACCCTCTCCGCTTGGGGAGGGCGAGACTCCATTTTATTGCAATCAAAACGCTCTTCTGCGGGTAGCTAATGAATCACGTCCTTCAGTTGTAAAAGAATATCCTTGAGTGGTGGGCGAGGTATTATACCTGTGGCAATGTCAGGGCATTTAATACATAGGGCATGATTTATCGACGCGCGCGCGCGCATAATTATGTACATGTATATTTTGGTGTGCACGTACACGTTATACGCAGACTCCGCCTTCCCAATTACGTTCCAGGGCACTTTCCATTACTCTGTACCCAGGCTCTCAGGAGGAGGGAGAGTGGCTAATAACACAGTTTGCGTGGCCCCATAGTTAGGGTGTGTGTTGCTTGATTGGTTTCCTCTTGAAGATTCCGAACAGTGAAACCTCTCAGTGTTAGTGTTTACTCTCTGACATTGAAGATCTCCTGATCAGACAATATCACTTTCTAAAGTCATCGCTTAGACACCTTTTTCCTATTAGGAAGTGTCTTTTTCTCGAGTTGAAAAAGAGATCCCTTCCAAGTTCTGTTGTTGGAGCTATATAGGTCTCTAACTATTCCTCTCGGCATTATGTGCTGGCAGTTGCTGCCTCTTCCCACTCCAGCTGGCCTATAGTTTGGAACTTTGCATGAGTGAAAGGTACATGGTACCTCTTGTTCCCCGGCCATGCTCAGGCTACTCAGTCTACTCAGTCTACACACTTTTTCTGCATGAGCTGCTCTTATGTAGTTGATGCACATAACAGAACACACTACTCTACTGAATGGTGTATTGATAATACACCTCAGATAAGAGCCCTCAGGAACTGACTTACTCCACTTTGTCTTTCAATTAATTTGTGCTGATCTGTGTAAGGGTCATGAATATTAGATCAAAGTCTCTGCAGTTAATGAACCATACCATACATGAATATGGTTATATTGCTGCTGTACTTTTGGAGAAGGGGCTGTAGCAGAAAACTAGAAACTGAGAGTAGGAACAGAGAGAGGTGATCAGGTCTTTTGTTACTGGGCCTGTGTTGTGGATGTAATTAAATACTGGGCATGGGAGAGCTGGAGAGAACCAACCTTAGTCTTGTGTTGTTTCATATCAGCACCAGTTGAAATGACATGAATGCACTTGACTTCCTCTGTTTCATTAACCCTCAGCGCGCATGCACAGCGAGGGTTACGGTAGTTGGGTCTCTCTCTCGTGTGTGTGTAAAAACTCTCATTGTATATCTATGTACATAATACAACAACAATGAGGTGTGAGATGACTTGTAGGTGACGGCCTAGTCATGTGACAACCATGACGCGCTAAAACACCTACACTCACATGACATACAAACATACATACACATGAAATGGTTTATACATGATGACATTACATATAATTATTTAAGAGTAAACTATTGTTGGATTCGAATGTTTCTAGAACACCAGATCCTGAACGATTCCAATAGTGTTGTCCGTATAACAGAGGAGCAGAGCGTCTCGATGGCATAACGAGGGCAGTCGATGGCTGATGAAAGTGGCTCCAGATCCGAAGGAGACAACATTCCCCGCGAGCCAACTTCCACTGTCAGAAGCTTCGATCTGTAGCCAGCTGCCCTTCCAGCTTCCAGTAGGTCTTGATACTTGCTTCTCTTCCGCTCCCGAGCCTCCGACATACATGTCTCATAACTGATAGTCAGTTCGAAGATGTACAGCTCCCTCTGTAGGTCGCTCCACCACACTATGTCTGGCCTCAGATTAGTGGGTGTGATGTGATGAGGGAAACTGTACACTGTCGTTGTCAGATCACAGGTGATGGTGAAGTGGGTTGGTAGAAGTGGTTGTATGCAACCTCTGAAGACCTCAAGTACTTTGTCATGCCTCTCACTGTATCTCCGTAAGTCCATAGCCACCTTGCAGTTATTGAGGACATGAGGCAGAGTCTGTCGGTGTTCCTTGCAGAGGTTGCAAACATCTGAAGACTTCTTCCCCCAGGTGTGAAGATTCGCATTGGTCGGTAGAGTGTTCAGGGTGGCGTTCAGGGCGAATTTGAGTGGTTCTGGTGGTAGTCCCTGAACTGCCTTCACCCACGAAGCAGGAGAGGACTCGTCCCACAGCCTGACCATCTCCCCCTGTTGAGGTAGTCGGCACAGGTCATGGTGTCTCTTGTCCACCTCCTCCTCTGCCAGGACACTCTTGACTGCTCTGGTGATAGCCCTCCGACTCTGGGAGGGAACAATAGGCAACAACTCCTGTACAAACCTTCCAGGATGGAACTTGCTCCTCTTGCTCCTCTTCTCCTCCTCCAGATGGAGCTCCGCAACTCTCCTCACTCCTGCATCCCTCGATGTCATCAGTTGCACCATCCGAGTGGACTGTGCCTTCCTATAGAGAGATACAAGAGAGGGGAGAGCCAGACCACCACTCCTTGTTGGCAGGAAGAGGATTGAGGTGTTGGATGATCTTGTCAGTCCTGTCCACTTCTTCAGGTAGCGTGTCGCTAGAGGCTCTAGTTCTCTCTCCACCCAGGAGAGAGGAAGAACCTCCACCGTCAGAGGCCACGTCAGTCGTGGACAGACACCAGATTTGAAGAGGAGAAGTTTCTGCTGGCGAGTGAGAGGAGTTGTATCAATAGTGTTCAACATTCGAGTCAAGTCATTCTTGATGGAGGATCGAGCCACCTTGTTGTTCCTGGAAACACGCACAGGCATTCCCAGGAACTTGAAGGTGTCGTCCTCCACAGCAGGGATAGTCTGGTTGCCAATAGATAGACCTGGAGCGATCTTCTTCCCTGTGGATGCCTGGATGACCAGTGAACGGCACTTCGGGACCTTGGCCTTCATCAGAGCCCACTCCAGCCATCGTTGAACCATGTTCAGGAGATGTTGACAGCCAGCTGGAGTGTTACTGATCACACAGGCATCATCAGCATACAGTAGGTGGTTGATGGAGATGGAGGATGAGGGAAGAGTATACCCCAGGTCATCTCTGGAGCAGAGAGTGTCGGATAGGGTGTTCATCACAGTCAGGAAGATAACAACACTGAGTGGATCACCCTGGTAGACTCCCACATTGAGTGGGACTGGATCCGTACACCACTTGACCGAAGATATTGTTGCTGACAGACCTGTATACCAGGACTGCAGTAAACGGCGAAACTCTGGAGGAGCGTGATAGTGTGCAAGGGAGAACTGGATGAGAGAATGGTGCACACTACCATAGGCGTTGGCAATGTCCAGCCAGGCTACAGCAAGAGATCTCTTCTTCTGTTTAGCCGACTGGATGATGGAAGATAGTTTTGCCTGGTGCTCAGTTACTCCAGGGACAGTTGGTAGAAAGGCTTTCTGTATGTCCGGATTGAGATACTTGTTGGCCCGCATGTGACCCAACCATCTATCCTTTAGGATCCCCGAGAAGAGTTTGCTGATGGTTGGAGTCAGAGCTATTGGCCGGAAGTTAGCTGGAGATGCTGAGTCCTGCTCCGCCGCATCCTTAGGGATTAGCTTCACAGCAGCTGACTTCCAGGCCTGCGGGACAACACTCTCCATGACGACTCTGTTGAATAGGTCCAGTAGTGCTGGTTGTAGGGAAGGACATTTCTTGAAGATACTATAGGAGATCTGATCCAGCGGTGACGGGGCTGATGACAAGCGAGACCTCTTGATGGCTCTTGAGAGTTCCTCTTCTGTGATAGGAGTCATCTCCATTGATTTCCCTGCCTCAGGTGGTGGTGGAGAAGGCATCCAGGATGGACACTCAAACTCATGAGGACCTGACTCATACACTTTTGTGAAAAAGGTATGCGCAGTGTCAGCAGAGAAACCCGGAGAGATTTGTGATGTAGTTGAGTTATCCAGAAGATCCTTTGCATATCTCCAGAAATGCTTCCTACAATCCTCCCGAGCTGATGATGCTTCCTTGTCTTGAAGCCTACGTGTTGACTTGCGTTTCAGACGACTGTGATCCCGAAGTAGTGAGAGGAACTTGCCAGAGAGCGCCAGGATCTCCGAATCACTCCTGCCTAGTCTCTTCGCTTCTCTCAGGGCTCGACAGGCTTCATTCTTGAGAAGAGTTGCCTTCTTCAAGGCCCTGTCATGCTGTCTCACACTGGTCCTGGAGTGATTCTTTGACTGGCGGCCTGGCCTGACTCCAAAACGGGAGTTCATGATGTTGTAGATTCCTTCGCAGAGAGCTGTGTTCTTCTCCTCCACTGAGATGGCTTGTTGAACAGATGGGACAATGGAGGAGAGAAGGACATCTACCTCCTCCCACTCTTCGGGCGTCGTAGGTAGTCGTAGAGGTTGTTTGCGTTGATGGACAGTGAACGCTGTTGGTGGTGTAGCATCAGCTGACTGTAAACGGCGCGCGGAATTCAAATTTCCGGGTAGCGTCTCGGTGGAATTCAAATTAGACGCTACCGTAAAAGAAGGAAACGAACGGGGGGGCGGGGTTGGTTGACGACGGGCACCGCCCTGCTGGCGCTGGACGACTTCGCGGCAAGCAGCGCTGACTCGTAGGTGCGTATCGAGACGCTTGAACCTCCGGCCGCATCTTTCACACTTGCTTCGAGACGATGACATAGTAGAACATGCAAATTTTGTGTTCGGGCCGACGGGTAGGGTTTGTAGAGACACGCAGTATACCAAACGACTCCTCGCAACGAACTGCGAACGATGGTGATGACGATAGGCGCAGTAACGGGGGTGCGAGGACGTGGTAGCGGTATACAGTCAGAGCTCTTTTTCCCGGTCTGCTCCGTACGCGCGCAATTCATTCTCTCTCTCTCTCTCTCTCTCTCTCTCTCTCTCTCTCTCTCTCTCTCTCTCTCTCTCTCTCTCTCTCTCTCTCTCTCTCTCTCTCTCTCTGTGTGTGTGTGTGTGTGTCAAGTTACATCTCACCTCTTGAGTGTCTGTTTGTCCTGAAAATACTGTCACGTACCCAGCGGGTAATGAAGGTAAAAAATTTATGGGTTTTTCTCTGAAACCGCTCCGTTGCAGAGATCCAGCACTGCTCCGTTGAAAGCATACGTACAGTCTGCCATTTTCCTGTGAAAAGCGTGCATGCACATTGTATAGCATGTGCATTTTCAAGGTTCCCGCACGTGTGGCGCTGAGGGTTCTGCACTTTAGTGCATTCATTACATACATGTAGTGTTTCTTAACTAAGATTAATTGTACTCTTGAAGTCTAGCAGGGAGTTCAAGTACATTTCAAAGATTGCTATGCAACTGGTACATACACATGTACTGAGAGCTAATACACTACATCGTAACTACCCTAAAATGCAGGGGTTCAAAACTAACCTTTAGCCTGACCTTGTCTTCACTTTAACAGGCATCACAGTATTGCCATACATTTTAGACGAGGAGTAGATTGCTGCCTCAGCAAAAATATTCACACCCTTCAACCTCCCCTGATATGCTACACCAGCTGGTGTTGTGCGTGCTTCTCACATCAGATGGTGTAACCTGTGGTAGCTGACGTTTCATATCTAGCTTGTTTACTTGTGCAAACTACACTAGCCCATTGTGGTAGAATGTAGGTGGCCATGTTGTTGCCATTCACAATGCATGCACAATATGACCAAGTACATGGTGTGATATCTCAGGTCCATTCAGAAGTTGCATGTACGTGGGAGGTGTTTTAAATGAAAGCATAAAACCTTTGGCTCTTTTACATGTCCATTAATTTAAGAATGATGCTGTGATGATTATGTAGCAGAAAGCTTAAAAAAACTGTGAGTGCATAGAGTTGCATACATGTATTCTAGGTAGTGGTTAACCTGCAGTTAGCCTTGCACTCACATTAGCATATACATGTAGTTTGAGCAGGAGTTAAACCAAGAAAAGAATACCTTAGCTTGCATATAGAATGAATAATGCCACCACTAGACACACACATGCACATGCACACACACACACACACACACACACACACACACACACACACACACACACACACACACACACACACACACACACACACACACACACACACACACACACACTACAGCTAACCTTCATGCACATATGCATGCCGTGGGTTCAATACTTGAATTTTCATCTGTGTTTAACATTTTATGTGTCATATATTGCACTGTAGGTTCGTCGTCCTATTGGCACCATTGTTGAGTTGGTGATTCCTCCTGCAGCAGTTGCGGTTCTGATTTTAATGAAGTATGTACTGTACATGTGTATACAAATCAGTAGATGTGTGTACCTTGCTAGACACCTCCTAAACTACTATATTTTGTTTCTGTGTGTGGATGTACACACACAGCACACACATATAATATATATACGGACATAATATACAAATCCTTACAAATCGTACATGTACATTGTATGTGGCTCAGTTCAGAAATCAACACAAAAGTTCACATGAATCCTCAACACACAATGTTTCTTTGAAGCAAGGTTCATTGTTTACTTTCCCAACTTCAAACACATATATTGCGCATCCATATATATGTGTGTACCAATGTATACAATAAGTCTGTTGCAATTCTTTCAATCAGTCAGTATTATTATTCATTGTACACACAAGTGAACAATATATATATATTTAGAGCTCGCTAACTTCCCGAAAAATCCTCCAATCAGATTGCAGAACGCGTGGATCCTTATTTTCCATATTGCCACCGACTGTGGCAATATACTTTGCCTCTGGCCTACCTGAAATCTGTGATTTCATTGGACAATCATACATATACTCCATGGAAACGGGGGTTCGAAATAAAATTGACTCGTAGATTTCTTCTTCCCCTCCCAATGATACAAAAAGAAGCAGTGACCTAGCGCCGCCTCTTTGTGATCAGACGATGCGCTTGGCTTATTGACCACTCCTCCAAAGGTACCGCATTGTAGCTAACCCGCTTAGGAAGCGGTATGCCGTGCTTGAACCAACCAGAAAGCGTTGCTACGGTTTGAAACACCTCATTTGACCAATCAACGAGCTCTAAATTAGTTATGTGTTGAGAGTGTGGCAATACGGGATTTATGAACCCTCAGGCCCTTAGTAGCGTCCTCACTACACTCGGACGCTACATCCCAGGGCCTTCGGGTTCATAAATCTTGTATTGCCACGCTCTCAACACATAACTTATATACATGATTTACATGTATGCTACACATTCCTAGAATCACATGTGGAGAGTAATGTAATGGAAATGCTGTAATTGATACTAATCAGCAACAAGAAATACATTGTACATTCATATTGTTCTTTACAACAGGATGTTGAATCCCCAAGGGGCTAATTGGCCCTTATCTCTCGCCATCCCAGGAAAGCATGCAATGTGTAGTCACATAGACCAAACTGGCATGTGTGGGCACATATATACGTGCCCATGCATGCCAGTCTGGTCTATGTAACTATTTTGTTGGATGGCTTCTACTCATGCATGGATATTACATAACATATTGCTTATTAACCCTCGGCACGCATGTGCAGCGAGAGGTACTGTACTTGGTTTGTGTGTCTCTGTGTCTGTCTGTCCGATGTCCTATTTCTTGGACACCGTAAGCTTATAATGTTGAAGTGAAGGTACCAACGGCTTCGATACAACATGGAGCAGACTTTTATAAGAAGGAATTTTCCTATAAACACTTCGTTTGAAAGTTATGGCATCGTTTGCTTACCTGTGACATCCTACGAGGGTACTGCAGAAACATTCCACGCACTTTTTCTACGGCAGAGCCTTCTACGGAACCTAAAACATCTAACAATAGGCTAAACGCTACCTGGGATGCTACTTGAAGTAAGGCAGTGAGCCTCTTTCTGTTTAGTATCCATCTTTGCCTAAAAATCGTCCGTATACTTCCCGTTACACGTAATTAGAATGCATTTCAATAGCATGTGCGCTTTCAAGGAATCGCGCATGCATGCGTTATAGATACACTCCGAGGGGTTAGCACTGTAGTGCTGTTCATTATTTGGGATCTGTCAATAAACATTGATTCTTTGAACACGAGTTGTCAACTCATGTTCAAAGAATCAATGTTTATTGTAGTATGTCACAGACTGATCTCAACTTGAGATCAGTTTTAAACCAGTGACTTACCAATCTGTGAAAGAGATAACATAATAATGGTTGAGTGTTAAGTGTTGGCACTCCTTAACTACAATAACCAGCTG